>OZ023207.1:34796791-35396791 GCA_963995525.1 Escarpia spicata | reverse complement strand
CGTTTTCCGACGGTTATTTTTCATTTATAGGGGGTAATCAACAGTTCAAAACGTTCCCAAATGCTGAGTATCGATCAATTCGAAGTGATAGCATAATATTTCGCTTGTTTGACACTTCAGGTCACTATTACAGTAATCTAGACGTTTTCTGACGGTTAGTTTTCATTTACAGCGGGTAATCAACAGTTAAAAACGATCCCAAATGCTGAGTTTCTATCAATTCAAACTGATAGCATAATATTTCTCTTGCATGAACGTACAGTTCTCTACGACAGTAATCTAGACATTTTCTGACTGTTAGTTTTCATATATAAGGGGTAATCAAAAGTTAAAACCGTTACCATATGCTGAATATCGTTCAATTCAATGATATAACAAAATATTTCGTATGTTTCACTGTACGGCTTACATTCAGAGCATTCTAGACGTTTTCTGACGGTTAGTTTTCATTTATAGGGGGTAATCAACATTTTAAAATGATGCAAAATGCTGAATATTGTTCAATTCAATGGCATAACATAATATTTCGCGTGTATAACCGTACAGCTCACATTTACAGCAATGTACACGTTTTCTGACGTTTTGTTTTCATTTATAGGGGGTAATCAACAGTTAAAAACTTCCCAAATGCTGAGTATCGATCAATTCGAAGTGATAGCATAATATTTCTCTTGTATGATCGTACAGTTCACTATCACAGTAGTCTAGACATTTTCTGACGGTTAGTTTTCATTTATAGGGGGTAAAGAAAAGTTAAAAACGTTGCCAAATGCTGAATATCGTTCATTTCAATGATATAACATAATGTTTCGTATGTATCACCGTTCGGCTTACAATCACAGCATTGTAGACGTTTTCTGATGGTTAGTTTTCATTTATAGGGGGTAATCAACACTTTAAAACGTTGCAAAATGCTGAATATTGTTCAATTCAATGGCATAACATAATATGTCGCGTGTATAACCGTACAGCTCACATTTACAGCAATGTACACGTTTTCTTACGGATTGTTTTCATTTATAGGGGGTAATCAACAGTTAAAAACGTTCCCAAATGCTGAGTTTCAATCAATTCAAATTGATAGCATAATATTTCTCTTGCATGAACGAACAGTTCTCAACGACAGTAATCTAGACATTTTCTGACGGTTAGTTTTCATATATAAGGGGTAATCAAAAGTTAAAAACGTTACTATATGCTGAATATAGTTAAATTCAATGATATAACATAATATTTCGTATGTTTCACCGTACGGCTTACATTCAGAGCATTCTAGACGTTTTCTGACGGTTAGTTTTCATTTATAGGGGGTAATCAACACTTTAAAATGATGCAAAATGATGAATATTGTTCAATTCAATGGCATAACATAATATTTCGCGTGTATAACCGTACAGCTAACATTTACAGCAATGTACACGTTTTCTGACGGTTTGTTTTCATTTATAGGGGGTAATGAACAGTTAAAAACGTTCTCAAATGCTGAGTATCGATCAATTCGAAGTGATAGCATAATATTTCGCTTGTTTGACACTTCAGGTCACTACTACAGCAATATAGACGTTTTCTGACGGTTAGTTTTCATTTACATCGGGTAATCAACAGTTAAAAACGATCCCAAATGCTGAGTTTCAATCAAATCAAATTGATAGCATAATATTTCTCTTGCATAAACGAACAGTTCTCTACGACAGTAATCTATACATTTTCTGAAGGTTAGTTTTCATATATAAGGGGTAATCAAAAGTTAAAACCGTTACCATATGCTGAATATCGTTCAATTCAATGATATAACATAATAGTTCGTATGTTTCACCGTACGGCTTACATTCAGAGCATTCTAGACGTTTTCTGACGGTTTGTTTTCATTTATAGGGGGTAATCAACACTTTAAAATGATGCAAAATGCTGAATATTGTTCAATTCAATGGCATAACATAATATTTCGCGTGTATAACCGTACAGCTCACATTTACAGCAATGTACACGTTTTCTGACGGTTTGTTTTCATTTATAGGGGGTAATCAACAGTTAAAAACATTCCCAAATGCTGAGTATAAATCAATTCGAAGTGATAGCATAATATTTCTCTTGTATGATCGTACAGTTCACTACCACAGAAGTCTAGACATTTTCTGACGGTTAGTTTTCATTTATAGGGGGTAAAGAAAAGTTAAAAACGTTCCCAAATGCTGAATATCGTTCATTTCAATGATATATCATAATATTTCGTATGTTTCACCGTACGGCTTACATTCAGAGCATTCTAGACGTTTTCTGACGGTTTGTTTTCATTTATAGGGGGTAATCAACACTTTAAAACGATGCAAAATTCTAAATTTCGTTCAATTCAATGGCATAACATAACGTTTCTCGTGTATAACCGTACAGCTCACATTCACAGCAATGTAGACGTTTTCCGACGGTTATTTTTCATTTATAGGGGGTAATCAACAGTTCAAAACGTTCCCAAATGCTGAGTATCGATCAATTCGAAGTGATAGCATAATATTTCGCTTGTTTGACACTTCAGGTCACTATTACAGTAATCTAGACGTTTTCTGACGGTTAGTTTTCATTTACAGCGGGTAATCAACAGTTAAAAACGATCCCAAATGCTGAGTTTCTATCAATTCAAACTGATAGCATAATATTTCTCTTGCATGAACGTACAGTTCTCTACGACAGTAATCTAGACATTTTCTGACTGTTAGTTTTCATATATAAGGGGTAATCAAAAGTTAAAACCGTTACCATATGCTGAATATCGTTCAATTCAATGATATAACAAAATATTTCGTATGTTTCACTGTACGGCTTACATTCAGAGCATTCTAGACGTTTTCTGACGGTTAGTTTTCATTTATAGGGGGTAATCAACATTTTAAAATGATGCAAAATGCTGAATATTGTTCAATTCAATGGCATAACATAATATTTCGCGTGTATAACCGTACAGCTCACATTTACAGCAATGTACACGTTTTCTGACGTTTTGTTTTCATTTATAGGGGGTAATCAACAGTTAAAAACTTCCCAAATGCTGAGTATCGATCAATTCGAAGTGATAGCATAATATTTCTCTTGTATGATCGTACAGTTCACTATCACAGTAGTCTAGACATTTTCTGACGGATAGTTTTCATTTATAGGTGGTAAAGAAAAGTTAAAAACGTTGCCAAATGCTGAGTATCGTTCATTTCAATGATATAACATAATATTTCTTATGTATCACCGTTCTGTTTACAATCACAGCATTGTAGACGTTTTCTGAAGGTTAGTTTTCATTAATAGGGGGTAATCAACACTTTAAAACGATGCAAAATTCAGAATATCGTTCAATTCAATGGCATAACATAACGTTTCTCGTGTGTAACCGTACAGCTCACATTCACAGCAATGTAGACGTTTTCTGACGGTTATTTTTCATTTATAGGGGGTAATCAACAGTTAAAAACGTTCCCAAATGCTGAGTATCGATCAATTCGAAGTGATAGCATAATATTTCTCTTGTACGAACGTACAGTTCACTATCACAATAGTCTAGACATTTTCTGACGGTTAGTTTTCATTTATATGAGGTAAAGAACAGTTAAAAACGTTTGCCAAATGCTGAATATCGTTCATTTCAATGATATAACATAATATTTCGTATGTATCACCGTTCGGTTTACAATCACAGCATTGTAGACGTTTTCTGATGGTTAGTTTTCATTTACAGCGGGTAATCAACAGTTAAAAACGATCCCAAATGCTGAGTTTCTATCAATTCAAACTGATAGCATAATATTTCTCTTGCATGAACGTACAGTTCTCTACGACAGTAATCTAGACATTTTCTGACTGTTAGTTTTCATATATAAGGGGTAATCAAAAGTTAAAACCGTTACCATATGCTGAATATCGTTCAATTCAATGATATAACATAATATTTCGTATGTTTCACTGTACGGCTTACATTCAGAGCATTCTAGACGTTTTCTGACGGTTAGTTTTCATTTATAGGGGGTAATCAACACTTTAAAATGATGCAAAATGCTGAATATTGTTCAATTCAATGGCATAACATAATATTTCGCGTGTATAACCGTACAGCTCACATTTACAGCAATGTACACGTTTTCTGACGTTTTGTTTTCATTTATAGGGGGTAATCAACAGTTAAAAACTTCCCAAATACTGAGTATCGATCAATTCGAAGTGATAGCATAATATTTCTCTTGTATGATCGTACAGTTCACTATCACAGTAGTCTAGACATTTTCTGACGGATAGTTTTCATTTATAGGTGGTAAAGAAAGGTTAAAAACGTTGCCAAATGCTGAATATCGTTCATTTCAATGATATAACATAATATTTCTTATGTATCACCGTTCGGTTTACAATCACAGCATTGTAGACGTTTTCTGAAGGTTAGTTTTCATTTATAGGGGGTAATCAACACTTTAAAACGATGCAAAATTCTGAATATCGTTCAAATCAATGGCATAACATAACGTTTCTCGTGTGTAACCGTACAGCTCACATTCACAGCAATGTAGACGTTTTCTGACGGTTATTTTTCATTTATAGGGGGTAATCAACAGTTAAAAACGTTCCCAAATGCTGAGTATCGATCAATTCGAAGTGATAGCATAATATTTATCTTGTATGAACGTACAGTTCACTATCACAATAGTCTAGACATTTTCTGACGGTTAGTTTTCATTTATATGAGGTAAAGAACAGTTAAAAACGTTTGCCAAATGCTGAATATCGTTCATTTCAATGATATAACATAATATTTCGTATGTATCACCGTTCGGTTTACAATCACAGCATTGTAGACGTTTTCTGATGGTTAGTTTTAATTTATAGGGGGTAATCAACACTTTAAAACGATTCAAAATTCTGAATATCGTTCAATTCAATGGCATAACATAACGTTTCTCGTGTATAACCGTACAGCTCACATTCACAGCAATGTAGACGTTTTCTGACGGTTATTTTTCATTTATAGGGGGAAATCAACAGTTAAAAACGTTCCCAAATGCTGAGTATCGATCAATTCGAAGTGATAGCATAATATTTCGCTTGTTTGACACTTCAGGTCACTATTACAGCAATCTAGACGTTTTCTGACGGTTAGTTTTCATTTACAGCGGGTAATCAACAGTTAAAAACGATCCCAAATGCTGAGTTTCAATCAATTCAAACTGATAGCATAATATTTCTCTTGCATGAACGTACAGTTCTCTACGACAGTAATCTAGACATTTTCTGACGGTTAGTTTTCATATATAAGGGGTAATCAAAAGTTAAAACCGTTACCATATGCTGAATATCGTTCAATTCAATGATATAACATAATAGTTCGTATGTTTCACCGTACGGCTTACATTCAGAGCATTCTAGACGTTTTCTGAAGGTTAGTTTTCATTTATAGGGGGTAATCAACACTTAAAAACGATGCAAAATTCTGAATATCGTTCAATTCAATGGCATAACATAACGTTTCTCGTGTGTAACCGTACAGCTCACATTCACAGCAATGTAGACGTTTTCTGACGGTTATTTTTCATTTATAGGGGGTAATCAACAGTTAAAAACGTTCCCAAATGCTGAGTATCGATCAATTCGAAGTGATAGCATAATATTTCTCTTGTATGAACGTACAGTTCACTATCACAATAGTCTAGACATTTTCTGACGGTTAGTTTTCATTTATATGAGGTAAAGAACAGTTAAAAACGTTTGCCAAATGCTGAATATCGTTCATTTCAATGATATAACATAATATTTCGTATGTATCACCGTTCGGTTTACAATCACAGCATTGTAGACGTTTTCTGATGGTTAGTTTTCATTTATAGGGGGTAATCAACACTTTAAAACGATTCAAAATTCTGAATATCGTTCAATTCAATGGCATAACATAACGTTTCTCGTGTATAACCGTACAGCTCACATTCACAGCAATGTAGACGTTTTCTGACGGTTATTTTTCATTTATAGGGGGTAATCAACTGTTAAAAACGTTCCCAAATGCTGAGTATCGATCAATTCGAAGTGATAGCATAATATTTCGCTTGTTTGACACTTCAGGTCACTATTACAGCAATCTAGACGTTTTCTGACGGTTAGTTTTCATTTACAGCGGGTAATCAACAGTTAAAAACGATCCCAAATGCTGAGTTTTAATCAATTCAAACTGATAGCATAATATTTCTCTTGCATGAACGTACAGTTCTCTACGACAGTAATCTAGACATTTTCTGACGGTTAGTTTTCATATATAAGGGGTAATCAAAAGTTAAAACCGTTACCATATGCTGAATATCGTTCAATTCAATGATATAACATAATAGTTCGTATGTTTCACCGTACGGCTTACATTCAGAGCATTCTAGACGTTTTCTGACGGTTAGTTTTCATTTATAGGGGGTAATCAACACTTTAAAATGATGCAAAATGATGAATATTGTTCAATTCAATGGCATAACATAATATTTCGCGTGTATAACCGTACAGCTCACATTTACAGCAATGTACACGTTTTCTGACGTTTTGTTTTCATTTATAGGGGGTAATCAACAGTTAAAAACTTTCCCAAATGCTGAGTATCGATCAATTCGAAGTGATAGCATAATATTTCTCTGGTATGATCGTACAGTTCACTATCACAGTAGTCTAGACATTTTCTGACGGATAGTTTTCATTTATAGGGGGTAAAGAAAAGTTAAAAACGTTGCCAAATGCTGAATATCGTTCATTTCAATGATATAACATAATATTTCTTATGTATCACCGTTCGGCTTACAATCACAGCATTGTAGACGTTTTCTGAAGGTTAGTTTTCATTTATAGGGGGTAATCAACACTTTAAAACGATGCAAAATTCTGAATATCGTTCACTTCAATGGCATAACATAACGTTTCTCGTGTGTAACCGTACAGCTCACATTCACAGCAATGTAGACGTTTTCTGACGGTTATTTTTCATTTATAGGGGGTAACAAAAGTTAAAAACGTTACTATATGCTGAATATCTTTAAATTCAATGATATAACATAATATTTCGTATGTTTCACCGTACGGCTTACATTCAGAGCATTCTAGACGTTTTTTGACGGTTAGTTTTCATTTATAGGGGGTAATCAACACTTTAAAATGATGCAAAATGCTGAATATTGTTCAATTCAATGGCATAACATAATATTTCGCGTGTATAACCGTACAGCTCACATTTACAGCAATGTACACGTTTTATGACGGTTTGTTTTCATTTATAGGGGGTAATCAACAGTTAAAAACGTTCCCAAATGCTGAGTATAAATCAATTCGAAGTGATAGCATAATATTTCTCTTGTATGATCGTACAGTTCACTATCACAGTAGTCTAGACATTTTCTGACGGTTAGTTTTCATTTATAGGGGGTAAAGAAAAGTTAAAAACGTTCCCAAATGCTGAATATCGTTCATTTCAATGATATATCATAATATTTCGTATGTTTCACCGTACGGCTTACATTCAGAGCATTCTAGACGTTTTCTGACGGTTTGTTTTCATTTATAGGGGGTAATCAACACTTTAAAACGATGCAAAATTCTGAATATCGTTCAATTCAATGGCATAACATAATGTTTCTCGTGTATAACCGTACAGCTCACATTCACAGCAATGTAGACGTTTTCTGACGGTTATTTTTCATTTATAGGGGGTAATCAAAAGTTAAAAACGTTCCCAAATGCTGAGTATCGATCAATTCGAAGTGATAGCATAATATTTCGCTTGTTTGACACTTCAGGTCACTATTACAGCAATCTAGACGTTTTCTGACGGTTAGTTTTCATTTACAGCGGGTAATCAACAGTTAAAAACGATCCCAAATGCTGAGTTTCAATCAATTCAAACTGATAGCATAATATTTCTCTTGCATGAACGTACAGTTCTCTACGACAGTAATCTAGACATTTTCTGACGGTTAGTTTTCATATGTAAGGGGTAATCAAAAGTTAAAACCGTTACCATATGCTGAATATCGTTCAATTCAATGATATAACATAATATTTCGTATGTTTCACCGTACGGCTTACATTCAGAGCATTCTAGACGTTTTCTGACGGTTTGTTTTCATTTATAGGGGGTAATCAACACTTTAAAATGATGCAAAATGCTGAATATTGTTCAATTCAAAGGCATAACATAATATTTCGCGTGTATAACCGTACAGCTCACATTTACAGCAATGTACACGTTTTCTAACGGTTTGTTTTCATTTATAGGGGGTAATCAACAGTTAAAAACGTTCCCAAATGCTGAGTATGAATCAATTCGAAGTGATAGCATAATATTTCTCTTGTATGATCGTACAGTTCACTATCACAGTAGTCTAGACATTTTCTGACGGTTAGTTTTCATTTATAGGGGGTAAAGAAAAGTTAAAAACGTTGCCAAATGCAGAATATCGTTCATTTCAATGATATATCAAAATATTTCGTATGTTTCACAGTACGGCTTACATTTACAGCAATGTACACGTTTTCTGACGGTTTGTTTTCATTTATAGGGGGTAATCAACAGTTAAAAACATTCCCAAATGCTGAGTATCGATCAATTCGAAGTGATAGCATAACATTTCGCTTGTTTGACACTTCAGGTCACTACTACAGCAATATAGACGTTTTCTGACGGTTAGTTTTCATTTACATCGGGTAATCAACAGTTAAAAACGATCCCAAATGCTGAGTTTCAATCAAATCAAATTGATAGCATAATATTTATCTTTCATGAACGAACAGTTCTCTACGACAGTAATCTAGACATTTTCTGACGGTTAGTTTTCATATATAAGGGGTAATCAAAAGTTAAAAACGTTACCATATGCTGAATATCGTTAAATTCAATGATATAACATACTATTTCGTATGTTTCACCGTACGGCTTACATTCAGAGCATTCTAGACGTTTTCTGACGGTTAGTTTTCATTTATAGGGGGTAATCAACACTTTAAAATGATGCAAAATGCTGAATATTGTTCAATTCAATGGCATAACATAATATTTCGCGTGTATAACCGTACAGCTAACATTTACAGCAACGTACACGTTTTCTGACGGTTTGTTTTCATTGATAGGGGGTAATCAACAGTTAAAAACGTTCCCAAATGCTGAGTATGAATCAATTCGAAGTGATAGCATAATATTTCTCTTGTATGATCGTACAGTTCACTATCACAGTAGTCTAGACATTTTCTGACGGTTAGTTTTCATTTATAGGGGGTAAAGAAAAGTTAAAAACGTTGCCAAATGCAGAATATCGTTCATTTCAATGATATATCATAATATTTCGTATGTTTCACCGTACGGCTTACATTCAGAGCATTCTAGACGTTTTCTGACGGTTTGTTTTCATTTATAGGGGGTAATCAACACTTTAAAATGATGCAAAATGCTGAATATTGTTCAATTCAATGGCATAACATAATATTTCGCGTGTATAACCGTACAGCTCACATTTATAGCAATGTACACGTTTTCTGACGGTTTGTTTTCATTTATAGGGGGTAATCAACAGTTAAAAACGTTCCCAAATGCTGAATATAAATCAATTCAAAGTGATAGCATAATATTTCTCTTGTATGATCGTACAGTTCACTATCACAGTAGTCTAGACATTTTCTGACGGTTAGTTTTCATTTATAGGGGGTAAAGAAAAGTTAAAAACGTTGCCAAATGCTGAATATCGTTCATTTCAATGATATAACATAATATTTCGTATGTATCACCGTTCGGCTTACAATCACAGCATTGTAGACGTTTTCTGATTGTTAGTTTTCATTTATAAGGGGTAATCAACACTTTAAAACGATGCAAAATTCTGAATATCGTTCAATTCAATGGCATAACATAACGTTTCTCGTGTATAACCGTACAGCTCACATTCACAGCAATGTAGACGTTTTCTGACGGTTATTTTTCATTTATAGGGGGTAATCAACAGTTAAAAACGTTCCCAAATGCTGAGTATCGATCAATTCGAAGTGATAGCATAATATTTAGCTTGTTTGACACTTCAGGTCACTATTACAGCAATCTAGACGTTTTCTGACGGTTAGTTTTCATTTACAGCGGGTAATCAACACTTAAAAACGATCCCAAATGCTGAGTTTCAATCAATTCAAACTGATAGCATAATATTTCTCTTGCATGAACGTACAGTTCTCTACGACAGTAATCTAGACATTTTCTGACTGTTAGTTTTCATATATAAGGGGTAATCAAAAGTTAAAACCGTTACCATATGCTGAATATCGTTCAATTCAATGATATAACATAATATTTCGTATGTTTCACCGTACGGCTTACATTCAGAGCATTCTAGACGTTTTCTGACGGTTAGTTTTCATTTATAGGGGGTAATCAACACTTTAAAATGATGCAAAATGATGAATATTGTTCAATTCAATGGCATAACATAATATTTCGCGTGTATAACCGTACAGCTAACATTTACAGCAATGTACACGTTTTCTGACGGTTTGTTTTCATTTATAGGGGGTAATGAACAGTTCAAAACGTTCCCAAATGCTGAGTATCGATCAATTCGAAGTGATAGCATAATATTTCTCTTGTATGATCGTACAGTTCACTATCACAGTAGTCTAGACATTTTCTGACGGTTAGGTTTCATTTATAGGGGTTAAAGAAAAGTAAAAACGTTGCCAAATGCTGAATATCGTTCATTTCAATGATATAACATAATATTTCGTATGTATCACCGTTCGGCTTATATTCACAGCATTGTAGACGTTTTCTGATGGTTAGTTTTCATTTATAGGGGGTAATCAACACTTTAAAACGATGCAAAATTCTGAATATCGTTCAATTCAATGGCATAACATAATGTTTCTCGTGTATAACCGTACAGGTCACATTCACAGCAATGTAGACGTTTTCTGACGGTTATTTTTCATTTACATCGGGTAATCAACAGTTAAAAACGATCCCAAATGCTGAGTTTCAATCAATTCAAATTGATAGCATAATATTTCTCTTGCATGAACGAACAGTTCTCTACGACAGTAATCTAGACATTTTCTGACGGTTAGTTTTCATATATAAGGGGTAATCAAAAGTTAAAAACGTTACCATATGCTGAATATCGTTAAATTCAATGATATAACATAATATTTCGTATGTTTCACCGTACGGCTTACATTCAGAGCATTCTAGACGTTTTCTGACGGTTAGTTTTCATTTATAGGGGGTAATCAACACTTTAAAATGATGCAAAATGATGAATATTGTTCAATTCAATGGCATAACATAATATTTCGCGTGTATAACCGTACAGCTAACATTTACAGCAATGTACACGTTTTCTGACGGTTTGTTTTCATTTATAGGGGGTAATGAACAGTTAAAAACGTTCTCAAATGCTGAGTATCGATCAATTCGAAGTGATAGCATAATATTTCGCTTGTTTGACACTTCAGGTCACTTCTACAGCAATATAGACGTTTTCTGACGGTTAGTTTTCATTTACATCGGGTAATCAACAGTTAAAAACGATTCCAAATGCTGAGTTTCAATCAATTCAAATTGATAGCATAATATTTCTATTGCATGAACGTACAGTTCACTATCACAGTAGTTCACTATCACAATAGTCTAGACATTTTCTGACGGTTAGTTTTCATTTATAGGGGGTAAAGAAAAGTTAAAAACGTTGCCAAATGCTGAATATAGTTCATTTCAATGATATATCATAATATTTCGTATGTTTCACCGTACGGCATTCATTCAGAGCATTCTAGACGTTTTCTGACGGTTTGTTTTCATTTATAGGGGGTAATCAACACTTTAAAACGATGCAAAATTCTGAATATCGTTCAATTCAATGGCATAACATAACGTTTCTCGTGTATAACCGTACAGCTCACATTAACAGCAATGTAGACGTTTTCTGACGGTTATTTTTCATTTATAGGGGGTAATCAACAGTTCAAAACGTTCCCAAATGCTGAGTATCGATCAATTCGAAGTGATAGCATAATATTTCTCCTGTATGATCGTACAGTTCACTATCACAGTAGTCTAGACATTTTCTGACGGTTAGGTTTCATTTATAGGGGTTAAAGAAAAGTAAAAACGTTGCCAAATGCTGAATATCGTTCATTTCAATGATATAACATAATATTTCGTATGTATCACCGTTCGGCTTACATTCACAGCATTGTAGACGTTTTCTGATGGTTAGTTTTCATTTATAGGGGGTAATCAACACTTTAAAACGATGCAAAATTCTGAATATCGTTCAATTCAATGGCATAACATAATGTTTCTCGTGTATAACCGTACAGGTCACATTCACAGCAATGTAGACGTTTTCTGACGGTTATTTTTCATTGATAGGGGGTAATCAACAGTTAAAAACGATCCCAAATGCTGAGTTTCAATCAATTCGAAGTGATAGCATAATATTTCGCTTGTTTGACACTTCAGGTCACTACTACAGCAATATAGACGTTTTCTGACGGTTAGTTTTCATTTACATCGGGTAATCAACAGTTAAAAACGATCCCAAATGCTGAGTTTCAATCAATTCAAATTGATAGCATAATATTTCTCTTGCATGAACGAACAGTTCTCTACGACAGTAATCTAGACATTTTCTGACGGTTAGTTTTCATATATAAGGGGTAATCAAAAGTTAAAAACGTTACCATATGCTGAATATCGTTAAATTCAATGATATAACATAATATTTAGTATGTTTCACCGTACGGCTTACATTCAGAGCATTCTAGACGTTTTCTGACGGTTAGTTTTCATTTATAGGGGGTAATCAACACTTTAAAATGATGCAAAATGATGAATATTGTTCAATTCAATGGCATAACATAATATTTCGCGTGTATAACCGTACAGCTAACATTTACAGCAATGTACACGTTTTCTGACGGTTTGTTTTCATTTATAGGGGGTAATGAACAGTTAAAAACGTTCTCAAATGCTGAGTATCGATCAATTCGAAGTGATAGCATAATATTTCGCTTGTTTGACACTTCAGGTCACTTCTACAGCAATATAGACGTTTTCTGACGGTTAGTTTTCATTTACATCGGGTAATCAACAGTTAAAAACGATTCCAAATGCTGAGATTAAATCAATTCAAATTGATAGCATAATATTTCTATTGCATGAACGAACAGTTCTCTACGACAGTAATCTAGAAATTTTCTGACGGTTAGTTTTCATATATAAGGGGTAATCAAAAGTTAAAAACGTTACCATATGCTGAATATCGTTAAATTCAATGATATAACATAATATTTCGTATGTTTCACCGTACGGCTTACATTCAGAGCATTCTAGAGGTTTTCTGACGGTTTGTTTTCATTTATAGGGGGTAATCAACACTTTAAAATGATGCAAAATGCTGAATATTGTTCAATTCAATGGCATAACATAATATTTCGCGTGTATAACCGTACAGCTAACATTTACAGCAATGTACACGTTTTCTGACGGTTTGTTTTCATTTATAGTGGGTAATCAACAGTTTAAAACGTTCCCAAATGCTGAGTATGAATCAATTCGAAGTGATAGCATAATATTTATCTTGTATGATCGTACAGTTCACTATCACAGTAGTCTAGACATTTTCTGACGGTTAGTTTTCATTTATAGGGGGTAAAGAAAAGTTAAAAACGTTGCCAAATGCTGAATATAGTTCATTTCAATGATATATCATAATATTTCGTATGTTTCACCGTACGGCTTTCATTCAGAGCATTCTAGACGTTTTCTGACGGTTTGTTTTCATTTATAGGGGGTAATCAACACTTTAAAACGATGCAAAATTCTGAATATCGTTCAATTCAATGGCATAACATAACGTTTCTCGTGTATAACCGTACAGCTCACATTAACAGCAATGTAGACGTTTTCTGACGGTTATTTTTCATTTATAGGGGGTAATCAACAGTTCAAAACGTTCCCAAATGCTGAGTATCGATCAATTCGAAGTGATAGCATAATATTTCTCTTGTATGATCGTACAGTTCACTATCACAGTAGTCTAGACATTTTCTGACGGTTAGGTTTCATTTATAGGGGTTAAAGAAAAGTAAAAACGTTGCCAAATGCTGAATATCGTTCATTTCAATGATATAACATAATATTTCGTATGTATCACCGTTCGGCTTACATTCACAGCATTGTAGACGTTTTCTGATGGTTAGTTTTCATTTATAGGGGGTAATCAACACTTTAAAACGATGCAAAATTCTGAATATCGTTCAATTCAATGGCATAACATAATGTTTCTCGTGTATAACCGTACAGGTCACATTCACAGCAATGTAGACGTTTTCTGACGGTTATTTTTCATTGATAGGGGGTAATCAACAGTTAAAAACGATCCCAAATGCTGAGTTTCAATCAATTCGAAGTGATAGCATAATATTTCGCTTGTTTGACACTTCAGGTCACTACTACAGCAATATAGACGTTTTCTGACGGTTAGTTTTCATTTACATCGGGTAATCAACAGTTAAAAACGATCCCAAATGCTGAGTTTCAATCAATTCAAATTGATAGCATAATATTTCTCTTGCATGAACGAACAGTTCTCTACGACAGTAATCTAGACATTTTCTGACGGTTAGTTTTCATATATAAGGGGTAATCAAAAGTTAAAAACGTTACCATATGCTGAATATCGTTAAATTCAATGATATAACATAATATTTAGTATGTTTCACCGTACGGCTTACATTCAGAGCATTCTAGACGTTTTCTGACGGTTAGTTTTCATTTATAGGGGGTAATCAACACTTTAAAATGATGCAAAATGATGAATATTGTTCAATTCAATGGCATAACATAATATTTCGCGTGTATAACCGTACAGCTAACATTTACAGCAATGTACACGTTTTCTGACGGTTTGTTTTCATTTATAGGGGGTAATGAACAGTTAAAAACGTTCTCAAATGCTGAGTATCGATCAATTCGAAGTGATAGCATAATATTTCGCTTGTTTGACACTTCAGGTCACTTCTACAGCAATATAGACGTTTTCTGACGGTTAGTTTTCATTTACATCGGGTAATCAACAGTTAAAAACGATTCCAAATGCTGAGATTAAATCAATTCAAATTGATAGCATAATATTTCTATTGCATGAACGAACAGTTCTCTACGACAGTAATCTAGAAATTTTCTGACGGTTAGTTTTCATATATAAGGGGTAATCAAAAGTTAAAAACGTTACCATATGCTGAATATCGTTAAATTCAATGATATAACATAATATTTCGTATGTTTCACCGTACGGCTTACATTCAGAGCATTCTAGAGGTTTTCTGACGGTTTGTTTTCATTTATAGGGGGTAATCAACACTTTAAAATGATGCAAAATGCTGAATATTGTTCAATTCAATGGCATAACATAATATTTCGCGTGTATAACCGTACAGCTAACATTTACAGCAATGTACACGTTTTCTGACGGTTTGTTTTCATTTATAGGGGGTAATCAACAGTTTAAAACGTTCCCAAATGCTGAGTATGAATCAATTCGAAGTGATAGCATAATATTTATCTTGTATGATCGTACAGTTCACTATCACAGTAGTCTAGACATTTTCTGACGGTTAGTTTTCATTTATAGGGGGTAAAGAAAAGTTAAAAACGTTGCCAAATGCTGAATATAGTTCATTTCAATGATATATCATAATATTTCGTATGTTTCACCGTACGGCTTTCATTCAGAGCATTCTAGACGTTTTCTGACGGTTTGTTTTCATTTATAGGGGGTAATCAACACTTTAAAACGATGCAAAATTCTGAATATCGTTCAATTCAATGGCATAACATAACGTTTCTCGTGTATAACCGTACAGCTCACATTAACAGCAATGTAGACGTTTTCTGACGGTTATTTTTCATTTATAGGGGGTAATCAACAGTTCAAAACGTTCCCAAATGCTGAGTATCGATCAATTCGAAGTGATAGCATAATATTTCTCTTGTATGATCGTACAGTTCACTATCACAGTAGTCTAGACATTTTCTGACGGTTAGGTTTCATTTATAGGGGTTAAAGAAAAGTAAAAACGTTGCCAAATGCTGAATATCGTTCATTTCAATGATATAACATAATATTTCGTATGTATCACCGTTCGGCTTACATTCACAGCATTGTAGACGTTTTCTGATGGTTAGTTTTCATTTATAGGGGGTAATCAACACTTTAAAACGATGCAAAATTCTGAATATCGTTCAATTCAATGGCATAACATAATGTTTCTCGTGTATAACCGTACAGGTCACATTCACAGCAATGTAGACGTTTTCTGACGGTTATTTTTCATTGATAGGGGGTAATCAACAGTTAAAAACGATCCCAAATGCTGAGTTTCAATCAATTCGAAGTGATAGCATAATATTTCGCTTGTTTGACACTTCAGGTCACTACTACAGCAATATAGACGTTTTCTGACGGTTAGTTTTCATTTACATCGGGTAATCAACAGTTAAAAACGATCCCAAATGCTGAGTTTCAATCAATTCAAATTGATAGCATAATATTTCTCTTGCATGAACGAACAGTTCTCTACGACAGTAATCTAGACATTTTCTGACGGTTAGTTTTCATATATAAGGGGTAATCAAAAGTTAAAAACGTTACCATATGCTGAATATCGTTAAATTCAATGATATAACATAATATTTAGTATGTTTCACCGTACGGCTTACATTCAGAGCATTCTAGACGTTTTCTGACGGTTAGTTTTCATTTATAGGGGGTAATCAACACTTTAAAATGATGCAAAATGATGAATATTGTTCAATTCAATGGCATAACATAATATTTCGCGTGTATAACCGTACAGCTAACATTTACAGCAATGTACACGTTTTCTGACGGTTTGTTTTCATTTATAGGGGGTAATGAACAGTTAAAAACGTTCTCAAATGCTGAGTATCGATCAATTCGAAGTGATAGCATAATATTTCGCTTGTTTGACACTTCAGGTCACTTCTACAGCAATATAGACGTTTTCTGACGGTTAGTTTTCATTTACATCGGGTAATCAACAGTTAAAAACGATTCCAAATGCTGAGATTAAATCAATTCAAATTGATAGCATAATATTTCTATTGCATGAACGAACAGTTCTCTACGACAGTAATCTAGAAATTTTCTGACGGTTAGTTTTCATATATAAGGGGTAATCAAAAGTTAAAAACGTTACCATATGCTGAATATCGTTAAATTCAATGATATAACATAATATTTCGTATGTTTCACCGTACGGCTTACATTCAGAGCATTCTAGAGGTTTTCTGACGGTTTGTTTTCATTTATAGGGGGTAATCAACACTTTAAAATGATGCAAAATGCTGAATATTGTTCAATTCAATGGCATAACATAATATTTCGCGTGTATAACCGTACAGCTAACATTTACAGCAATGTACACGTTTTCTGACGGTTTGTTTTCATTTATAGGGGGTAATCAACAGTTTAAAACGTTCCCAAATGCTGAGTATGAATCAATTCGAAGTGATAGCATAATATTTATCTTGTATGATCGTACAGTTCACTATCACAGTAGTCTAGACATTTTCTGACGGTTAGTTTTCATTTATAGGGGGTAAAGAAAAGTTAAAAACGTTGCCAAATGCTGAATATAGTTCATTTCAATGATATATCATAATATTTCGTATGTTTCACCGTACGGCTTTCATTCAGAGCATTCTAGACGTTTTCTGACGGTTTGTTTTCATTTATAGGGGGTAATCAACACTTTAAAACGATGCAAAATTCTGAATATCGTTCAATTCAATGGCATAACATAACGTTTCTCGTGTATAACCGTACAGCTCACATTAACAGCAATGTAGACGTTTTCTGACGGTTATTTTTCATTTATAGGGGGTAATCAACAGTTCAAAACGTTCCCAAATGCTGAGTATCGATCAATTCGAAGTGATAGCATAATATTTCTCTTGTATGATCGTACAGTTCACTATCACAGTAGTCTAGACATTTTCTGACGGTTAGGTTTCATTTATAGGGGTTAAAGAAAAGTAAAAACGTTGCCAAATGCTGAATATCGTTCATTTCAATGATATAACATAATATTTCGTATGTATCACCGTTCGGCTTACATTCACAGCATTGTAGACGTTTTCTGATGGTTAGTTTTCATTTATAGGGGGTAATCAACACTTTAAAACGATGCAAAATTCTGAATATCGTTCAATTCAATGGCATAACATAATGTTTCTCGTGTATAACCGTACAGGTCACATTCACAGCAATGTAGACGTTTTCTGACGGTTATTTTTCATTGATAGGGGGTAATCAACAGTTAAAAACGATCCCAAATGCTGAGTTTCAATCAATTCGAAGTGATAGCATAATATTTCGCTTGTTTGACACTTCAGGTCACTACTACAGCAATATAGACGTTTTCTGACGGTTAGTTTTCATTTACATCGGGTAATCAACAGTTAAAAACGATCCCAAATGCTGAGTTTCAATCAAATCAAATTGATAGCATAATATTTATCTTTCATGAACGAACAGTTCTCTACGACAGTAATCTAGACATTTTCTGACGGTTAGTTTTCATATATAAGGGGTAATCAAAAGTTAAAACCGTTACCATATGCTGAATATCGTTCAATTCAATGATATAACATAATATTTCGTATGTTTCACCGTACGGCTTACATTCAGAGCATTCTAGAGGTTTTCTGACGGTTTGTTTTCATTTATAGGGGGTAATCAACACTTTAAAATGATGCAAAATGCTGAATATTGTTCAATTCAATGGCATAACATAATATTTCGCGTGTATAACCGTACAGCTAACATTTACAGCAATGTACACGTTTTCTGACGGTTTGTTTTCATTTATAGGGGGTAATCAACAGTTTAAAACGTTCCCAAATGCTGAGTATGAATCAATTCGAAGTGATAGCATAATATTTATCTTGTATGATCGTACAGTTCACTATCACAGTAGTCTAGACATTTTCTGACGGTTAGTTTTCATTTATAGGGGGTAAAGAAAAGTTAAAAACGTTGCCAAATGCTGAATATAATTCATTTCAATGATATATCATAATATTTCGTATGTTTCACCGTACGGCTTTCATTCAGAGCATTCTAGACGTTTTCTGACGGTTTGTTTTCATTTATAGGGGGTAATCAACACTTTAAAACGATGCAAAATTCTGAATATCGTTCAATTCAATGGCATAACATAACGTTTCTCGTGTATAACCGTACAGCTCACATTAACAGCAATGTAGACGTTTTCTGACGGTTATTTTTCATTTATAGGGGGTAATCAACAGTTCAAAACGTTCCCAAATGCTGAGTATCGATCAATTCGAAGTGATAGCATAATATTTCTCTTGTATGATCGTACAGTTCACTATCACAGTAGTCTAGACATTTTCTGACGGTTAGGTTTCATTTATAGGGGTTAAAGAAAAGTAAAAACGTTGCCAAATGCTGAATATCGTTCATTTCAATGATATAACATAATATTTCGTATGTATCACCGTTCGGCTTACATTCACAGCATTGTAGACGTTTTCTGATGGTTAGTTTTCATTTATAGGGGGTAATCAACACTTTAAAACGATGCAAAATTCTGAATATCGTTCAATTCAATGGCATAACATAATGTTTCTCGTGTATAACCGTACAGGTCACATTCACAGCAATGTAGACGTTTTCTGACGGTTATTTTTCATTGATAGGGGGTAATCAACAGTTAAAAACGATCCCAAATGCTGAGTTTCAATCAATTCGAAGTGATAGCATAATATTTCGCTTGTTTGACACTTCAGGTCACTACTACAGCAATATAGACGTTTTCTGACGGTTAGTTTTCATTTACATCGGGTAATCAACAGTTAAAAACGATCCCAAATGCTGAGTTTCAATCAATTCAAATTGATAGCATAATATTTCTCTTGCATGAACGAACAGTTCTCTACGACAGTAATCTAGACATTTTCTGACGGTTAGTTTTCATATATAAGGGGTAATCAAAAGTTAAAAACGTTACCATATGCTGAATATCGTTCAATTCAATGATATAACATAATATTTCGTATGTTTCACCGTACGGCTTACATTCAGAGCATTCTAGACGTTTTCTGACGGTTAGTTTTCATTTATAGGGGGTAATCAACACTTTAAAATGATGCAAAATGCTGAATATTGTTCAATTCAATGGCATAACATAATATTTCGCGTGTATAACCGTACAGCTAACATTTACAGCAATGTACACGTTTTCTGACGGTTTGTTTTCATTTATAGGGGGTAATCAACAGTTAAAAACGTTCACAAATGCTGAGTATCGATCAATTCGAAGTGATAGCATAATATTTCTCTTGTATGATCGTACAGTTCACTATCACAGTAGTCTAGACATTTTCTGACGGTTAGGTTTCATTTATAGGGGTTAAAGAAAAGTAAAAACGTTGCCAAATGCTGAATATCGTTCATTTCAATGATATAACACAATATTTCGTATGTATCACCGTTCGGCTTACATTCACAGCATTGTAGACGTTTTCTGATGGTTAGTTTTCATTTATAGGGGGTAATCAACACTTTAAAACGATGCAAAATTCTGAATATCGTTCAATTCAATGGCATAACATAATGTTTCTCGTGTATAACCGTACAGGTCACATTCACAGCAATGTAGACGTTTTCTGACGGTTATTTTTCATTGATAGGGGGTAATCAACAGTTAAAAACGATCCCAAATGCTGAGTTTCAATCAATTCGAAGTGATAGCATAATATTTCGCTTGTTTGACACTTCAGGTCACTACTACAGCAATATAGACGTTTTCTGACGGTTAGTTTTCATTTACATCGGGTAATCAACAGTTAAAAACGATCCCAAATGCTGAGTTTCAATCAATTCAAATTGATAGCATAATATTTCTCTTGCATGAACGAACAGTTCTCTACGACAGTAATCTAGACATTTTCTGACGGTTAGTTTTCATATATAAGGGGTAATCAAAAGTTAAAAACGTTACCATATGCTGAATATCGTTAAATTCAATGATATAACATAATATTTCGTATGTTTCACCGTACGGCTTACATTCAGAGCATTCTAGACGTTTTCTGACGGTTAGTTTTCATTTATAGGGGGTAATCAACACTTTAAAATGATGCAAAATGCTGAATATTGTTCAATTCAATGGCATAACATAATATTTCGCGTGTATAACCGTACAGCTAACATTTACAGCAATGTACACGTTTTCTGACGGTTTGTTTTCATTTATAGGGGGTAATGAACAGTTAAAAACGTTCTCAAATGCTGAGTATCGATCAATTCGAAGTGATAGCATAATATTTCGCTTGTTTGACACTTCAGGTCACTTCTACAGCAATATATACGTTTTCTGACGGTTAGTTTTCATTTACATCGGGTAATCAACAGTTAAAAACGATTCCAAATGCTGAGTTTCAATCAATTCAAATTGATAGCATAATATTTCTATTGCATGAACGAACAGTTCTCTACGACAGTAATCTAGAAATTTTCTGACGGTTAGTTTTCATATATAAGGGGTAATCAAAAGTTAAAAACGTTACCATATGCTGAATATCGTTAAATTCAATGATATAACATAATATTTCGTATGTTTCACCGTACGGCTTACATTCAGAGCATTCTAGAGGTTTTCTGACGGTTTGTTTTCATTTATAGGGGGTAATCAACACTTTAAAATGATGCAAAATGCTGAATATTGTTCAATTCAATGGCATAACATAATATTTCGCGTGTATAACCGTACAGCTAACATTTACAGCAATGTACACGTTTTCTGACGGTTTGTTTTCATTTATAGGGGGTAATCAACAGTTTAAAACGTTCCCAAATGCTGAGTATGAATCAATTCGAAGTGATAGCATAATATTTATCTTGTATGATCGTACAGTTCACTATCACAGTAGTCTAGACATTTTCTGACGGTTAGTTTTCATTTATAGGGGGTAAAGAAAAGTTAAAAACGTTGCCAAATGCTGAATATAGTTCATTTCAATGATATATCATAATATTTCGTATGTTTCACCGTACGGCTTTCATTCAGAGCATTCTAGACGTTTTCTGACGGTTTGTTTTCATTTATAGGGGGTAATCAACACTTTAAAACGATGCAAAATTCTGAATATCGTTCAATTCAATGGCATAACATAACGTTTCTCGTGTATAACCGTACAGCTCACATTAACAGCAATGTAGACGTTTTCTGACGGTTATTTTTCATTTATAGGGGGTAATTAACAGTTCAAAACGTTCCCAAATGCTGAGTATCGATCAATTCGAAGTGATAGCATAATATTTCTCTTGTATGATCGTACAGTTCACTATCACAGTAGTCTAGACATTTTCTGACGGTTAGGTTTCATTTATAGGGGTTAAAGAAAAGTAAAAACGTTGCCAAATGCTGAATATCGTTCATTTCAATGATATAACATAATATTTCGTATGTATCACCGTTCGGCTTACATTCACAGCATTGTAGACGTTTTCTGATGGTTAGTTTTCATTTATAGGGGGTAATCAACACTTTAAAACGATGCAAAATTCTGAATATCGTTCAATTCAATGGCATAACATAATGTTTCTCGTGTATAACCGTACAGGTCACATTCACAGCAATGTAGACGTTTTCTGACGGTTATTTTTCATTGATAGGGGGTAATCAACAGTTAAAAACGATCCGAAATGCTGAGTTTCAATCAATTCGAAGTGATAGCATAATATTTATCATATATGATCGTACAGTTCACTATCACAGTAGTCTAGACATTTTCTGACGGTTAGTTTTCATTTATAGGGGGTAAAGAAAAGTTAAAAACGTTGCCAAATGCTGAATATCGTTCATTTCAATGATATATCATAATATTTCGTATGTTTCACCGTACGGCTTACATTCAGAGCATTCTAGACATTTTCTGACGGTTTGTTTTCATTTATAGGGGGTAATCAACACTTTAAAATGATGCAAAATACTGAATATTGTTCAATTCAATGGCATAACATAATATTTCGCGTGTATAACCGTACAGCTCACATTCACAGCAATGTAGACGTTTTCTGACGGTTATTTTTCATTTATAGGTGGTAATCAACAGTTAAAAACGTTCCCAAATGCTGAGTATCGATCAATTCGAAGTGATAGCATAATATTTAGCTTGTTTGACACTTCAGGTCACTATTACAGCAATCTAGACTTTTTCTGACCGTTAGTTTTCATTTACAGCGGGTAATCAACAGTTAAAAACGATCCCAAATGCTGAGTTTCAATCAATTCAAACTGATAGCATAATATTTCTCTTGCATGAACGTACAGTTCTCTACGACAGTAATCTAGACATTTTCTGACGGTTAGTTTTCATATATAAGGGGTAATCAAAAGTTAAAACCGTTACCATATGCTGAATATCGTTCAATTCAATGATATAACATAATATTTCGTATGTTTCACCGTACGGCTTACATTCAGAGCATTCTAGACGTTTTCTGACGGTTTGTTTTCATTTATAGGGGGTAATCAACACTTTAAAATGTTGCAAAATGCTGAATATTGTTCAATTCAATGGCATAACATAATATTTCGCGTGTATAACCGTACAGCTCACATTTATAGCAATGTACACGTTTGTTTTCTGACGGTTTGTTTTCATTTATAGGGGGTAATCAACAGTTAAAAACGTTCCCAAATGCTGAGTATGAATCAATTCGAAATGATAGCATAATATTTATCTTGTTTGATCGTACAGTTCACTATCACAGTAGTCTAGACATTTTCTGACGGTTAGTTTTCATTTATAGGGGGTAAAGAAAAGTTAAAAACGTTGCCAAATGCTGAATATCGTTCATTTCAATGATATAACATAATATTTCGTATGTATCACCGTTCGGCTTACAATCACAGCATTGTAGACGTTTTCTGATGGTTAGTTTTCATTTATAGGGAGTAATCAACACTTTAAAACGATGCAAAATGCTGAATATTGTTCAATTCAATGGCATAACATAATATTTCGCGTGTATAACCGTACAGCTCACATTTACAGCAATGTACACGTTTTCTTACGGTTTGTTTTCATTTATAGGGGGTAATCAACAGTTAAAAACGTTCCTAAATGCTGAGTATGAATCAATTCGAAGTGATAGCATAATATTTCTCTTGTATGAACGTACAGTTCACTATCACAGTAGTCTAGACATTTTCTGACGGTTAGTTTTCATTTATAGGGGGTAAAGAAAAGTTAAAAACGTTGCCAAATGCTGAATATCGTTCATTTCAATGATATAACATAATATTTCGTATGTATCACCGTTCGGCTTACATTCACAGCATTGTAGACGTTTTCTGATGGTTAGTTTTCATTTATAGGGGGTAATCAACAGTTTAAAACGATGCAAAATTCTGAATATCGTTCAATTCAATGGCATAACATAATGTTTCTCGTGTATAAACGTACAGCTCACATTCACAGCAATGTAGACGTTTTCTGACGGTTATTTTTCATTTATAGGGGGTAATCAACACTTAAAAACTTTCCCAAATGCTGAGTATCGATCAATTCGAAGTGATAGCATAATATTTCGCTTGTTTGACACTTCAGGTCACTACTACAGCAATATAGACGTTTTCTGACGGTTAGTTTTCATTTACATCGGGTAATCAACAGTTAAAAACGATCCCAAATGCTGAGTTTCAATCAATTCAAATTGATAGCATAATATTTATCTTGCATGAACGAACAGTTCTCTACGACAGTAATCTAGACATTTTCTGACGGTTAGTTTTCATATATAAGGGGTAATCAAAAGTTAAAAACGTTACCATATGCTCAATATCGTTAAATTCAATGATATAACATAATATTTCGTATGTTTCACCGTACGGCTTACATTCAGAGCATTCTAGACGTTTTCTGACGGTTAGTTTTCATTTATAGGGGGTAATCAACACTTTAAAATGATGCAAAATGCTGAATATTGTTCAATTCAATGGCATAACATAATATTTCGCGTGTATAACCGTACAGCTAACATTTACATAAATGTACACGTTTTCTGACGGTTTGTTTTCATTTATAGGGGGTAATCAACAGTTAAAAACGTTCCCAAATGCTGAGTATGAATCAATTCGAAGTGATAGCATAATATTTCTCTTGTATTATCGTACAGTTCACTATCACAGTAGTGTAGACATTTTCTGACGGTTAGTTTTCATTTATAGGGGGTAAAGAAAAGTTAAAAACGTTGCCAAATGCTGAATATAGTTCATTTCAATGATATATCATAATATTTCGTATGTTTCACCGTACGGCTTTCATTCAGAGCATTCTAGACGTTTTCTGACGGTTTGTTTTCATTTATAGGGGGTAATCAACACTTTAAAACGATGCAAAATTCTGAATATCGTTCAATTCAATGGCATAACATAACGTTTCTCGTGTATAACCGTACAGCTCACATTAACAGCAATGTAGACGTTTTCTGACGGTTATTTTTCATTTATAGGGGGTAATCAACAGTTCAAAACGTTCCCAAATGCTGAGTATCGATCAATTCGAAGTGATAGCATAATATTTCTCTTGTATGATCGTACAGTTCACTATCACAGTAGTCTAGACATTTTCTGACGGTTAGGTTTCATTTATAGGGGTTAAAGAAAAGTAAAAACGTTGCCAAATGCTGAATATCGTTCATTTCAATGATATAACACAATATTTCGTATGTATCACCGTTCGGCTTACATTCACAGCATTGTAGACGTTTTCTGATGGTTAGTTTTCATTTATAGGGGGTAATCAACACTTTAAAACGATGCAAAATTCTGAATATCGTTCAATTCAATGGCATAACATAATGTTTCTCGTGTATAACCGTACAGGTCACATTCACAGCAATGTAGACGTTTTTTGACGGTTATTTTTCATTTATAGGGGGTAATCAACACTTAAAAACTTTCCCAAATGCTGAGTATCGATCAATTCGAAGTGATAGCATAATATTTCGCTTGTTTTACACTTCAGGTCACTACTACAGCAATATAGACGTTTTCTGACGGTTAGTTTTCATTTACATCGGGTAATCAACAGTTAAAAACGATCCCAAATGCTGAGTTTCAATCAATTCAAATTGATAGCATAATATTTATCTTGCATGAACGAACAGTTCTCTACGACAGTAATCTAGACATTTTCTGACGGTTAGTTTTCATATATAAGGGGTAATCAAAAGTTAAAAACGTTACCATATGCTCAATATCGTTAAATTCAATGATATAACATAATATTTCGTATGTTTCACCGTACGGCTTACATTCAGAGCATTCTAGACGTTTTCTGACGGTTAGTTTTCATTTATAGGGGGTAATCAACACTTTAAAATGATGCAAAATGCTGAATATTGTTCAATTCAATGGCATAACATAATATTTCGCGTGTATAACCGTACAGCTAACATTTACATAAATGTACACGTTTTCTGACGGTTTGTTTTCATTTATAGGGGGTAATCAACAGTTAAAAACGTTCCCAAATGCTGAGTATGAATCAATTCGAAGTGATAGCATAATATTTCTCTTGTATGATCGTACAGTTCACTATCACAGTAGTGTAGACATTTTCTGACGGTTAGTTTTCATTTATAGGGGGTAAAGAAAAGTTAAAAACGTTGCCAAATGCTGAATATAGTTCATTTCAATGATATATCATAATATTTCGTATGTTTCACCGTACGGCTTACATTCAGAGCATTCTAGACGTTTTCTGACGGTTTGTTTTCATTTATAGGGGGTAATCAACACTTTAAAACGATGCAAAATTCTGAATATCGTTCAATTCAATGGCATAACATAACGTTTCTCGTGTATAACCGTACAGCTCACATTCACAGCAATGTAGACGTTTTCTGACGGTTATTTTTCATTTATAGGGGGTAATCAACAGTTCAAAACGTTCCCAAATGCTGAGTATCGATCAATTCGAAGTGATAGCATAATATTTCACTTGTTTGACACTTCAGGTCACTATTACAGCAATCTAGACGTTTTCTGACGGTTAGTTTTCATTTACAGCGGGTAATCAACAGTTAAAAACGATCCCAAATGCTGAGTTTCAATCAATTCAAACTGATAGCATAATATTTCTCTTGCATGAACGTACAGTTCTCTACGACAGTAATCTAGACATTTTCTGACGGTTAGTTTTCATATATAAGGGGTAATCAAAAGTTAAAACCGTTACCATATGCTGAATATCGTTCAATTCAATGATATAACATAATATTTCGTATGTTTCACCGTACGGCTTACATTCAGAGCATTCTAGACGTTTTCTGACGGTTTGTTTTCATTTATAGGGGGTAATCAACACTTTAAAATGATGCAAAATGCTGAATATTGTTCAATTCAATGGCATAACATAATATTTCGCGTGTATAACCGTACAGCTCACATTTACAGCAATGTACACGTTTTCTTACGGTTTGTTTTCATTTATAGGGGGTAATCAACAGTTAAAAACATTCCCAAATGCTGAGTATGAATCAATTCGAAGTGATAGCATAATATTTCTCTTGTATGATCGTACAGTTCACTATCACAGTAGTCTAGACATTTTCTGACGGTTAGTTTTCATTTATAGGGGGTAAAGAAAAGTAAAAAACGTTGCCAAATGCTGAATATCGTTCATTTCAATGATATAACATAATATTTCGTATGTATCACCGTTCGGCTTACAATCACAGCATTGTAGACGTTTTCTGATGGTTAGTTTTCATTTATAGGGGGTAATCAACACTTTAAAACGATGCAAAATGCTGAATATTGTTCAATTCAATGGCATAACATAATATTTCGCGTGTATAACCGTACAGCTCACATTTACAGCAATGTACACGTTTTCTAACGGTTTGTTTTCATTTATAGGGGGTAATCAACAGTTAAAAACGTTCCTAAATGCTGAGTATGAATCAATTCGAAGTGATAGCATAATATTTATCTTGTAGGAACGTACAGTTCACTATCACAGTAGTTCACTATCACAATAGTCTAGACATTTGCTGACGGTTAGTTTTCATTTATAGGGGGTAAAGAAGAGTTAAAAACGTTGCCAAATGCTGAATATCGTTCATTTCAATGATATAACATAATATTTCTGATGTATCACCGTTCGGCTTACAATCACAGAATTGTAGACGTTTTCTGATGGTTAGTTTTCTTTTATAGGGGGAAATCAACACTTTAAAACGATGCAATATTCTGAATATCGTTCAATTCAATGGCATAACATAACGTTTCTCGTGTATAACCGTACAGCTCACATTCACAGCAATGTATACGTTTTCTGACGGTTATTTTTCATTTATAGGGGGTAATCAACAGTTAAAAACGTTCCCAAATGCTGAGTATCGATCAATTCGAAGTGATAGCATAATATTTCGCTTGTTTGACACTTCAGGTCACTATTACAGCAATCTAGACGTTTTCTGACGGTTAGTTTTCATTTACAGCGGGTAATCAACAGTTAAAAACGATCCCAAATGCTGAGTTTCAATCAATTCAAACTGATAGCATAATATTTCTCTTGCATGAACGTACAATTCTCTACGACAGTAATCTAGACATTTTCTGACGGTTAGTTTTCATATATAAGGGGTAATCAAAAGTTAAAACCGTTACCATATGCTGAATATCGTTCAATTCAATGATATAACATAATATTTCGTATGTTTCACCGTACGGCTTACATTCAGAGCATTCTAGACGTTTTCTGAAGGTTTGTTTTCATTTATAGGGGGTAATCAACACTTTAAAACGATGCAAAATGCTGAATATTGTTCAATTCAATGGCATAACATAATATTTCGCGTGTATAACCGTACAGCTCACATTTACAGCAATGTACACGTTTTCTTACGGTTTGTTTTCATTTATAGGGGGTAATCAACAGTAAAAACGTTCCTAAATGCTGAGTATGAATCAATTCGAAGTGATAGCATAATATTTCTCTTGTATGAACGTACAGTTCACTATCACAGTAGTCTAGACATTTTCTGACGGTTAGTTTTCATTTATAGGGGGTAAAGAAAAGTTAAAAACGTTGCCAAATGCTGAATATCGTTCATTTCAATGATATAACATAATATTTCGTATGTATCACCGTTCGGCTTACATTCACAGCATTGTAGACGTTTTCTGATGGTTAGTTTTCATTTATAGGGGGTAATCAACACTTTAAAACGATGCAAAATTCTGAATATCGTTCAATTCAATGGCATAACATAATGTTTCTCGTGTTTAAACGTACAGCTCACATTCACAGCAATGTAGACGTTTTCTGACGGTTATTTTTCATTTATAGGGGTAATCAACACTTAAAAACTTTCCCAAATGCTAAGTATCGATCAATTCGAAGTGATAGCATAATATTTCGCTTGTTTGACACTTCAGGTCACTACTACAGCAATATAGACGTTTTCTGACGGTTAGTTTTCATTTACATCGGGTAATCAACAGTTAAAAACGATCCCAAATGCTGAGTTTCAATCAATTCAAATTGATAGCATAATATTTATCTTGCATGAACGAACAGTTCTCTACGACAGTAATCTAGACATTTTCTGACGGTTAGTTTTCATATATAAGGGTTAATCAAAAGTTAAAAACGTTACCATATGCTGAATATCGTTAAATTCAATGATATAACATAATATTTCGTATGTTTCACCGTACGGCTTACATTCAGAGCATTCTAGACGTTTTCTGACGGTTAGTTTTCATTTATAGGGGGTAATCAACACTTTAAAATGATGCAAAATGCTGAATATTGTTCAATTCAATGGCATAACATAATATTTCGCGTGTATAACCGTACAGCTAACATTTACAGCAATGTACACGTTTTCTGACGGTTTGTTTTCATTTATAGGGGGTAATCAACAGTTAAAAACGTTCCCAAATGCTGAGTATGAATCAATTCGAAGTGATAGCATAATATTTCTCTTGTATGATCGTACAGTTCACTATCACAGTAGTGTAGACATTTTCTGACGGTTAGTTTTCATTTATAGGGGGTAAAGAAAAGTTAAAAACGTTGCCAAATGCTGAATATAGTTCATTTCAATGATATATCATAATATTTCGTATGTTTCACCGTACGGCTTACATTCAGAGCATTCTAGACGTTTTCTGACGGTTTGTTTTCATTTATAGGGGGTAATCAACACTTTAAAACGATGCAAAATTCTGAATATCGTTCAATTCAATGGCATAACATAACGTTTCTCGTGTATAACCGTACAGATCACATTCACAGCAATGTAGACGTTTTCTGACGGTTATTTTTCATTTATAGGGGGTAATCAACAGTTCAAAACGTTCCCAAATGCTGAGTATCGATCAATTCGAAGTGATAGCATAATATTTCGCTTGTTTGACACTTCAGGTCACTATTACAGCAATCTAGACGTTTTCTGACGGTTAGTTTTCATTTACAGCGGGTAATCAACAGTTAAAAACGATCCCAAATGCTGAGTTTCAATCAATTCAAACTGATAGCATAATATTTCTCTTGCATGAACGTACAGTTCTCTACGACAGTAATCTAGACATTTTCTGACGGTTAGTTTTCATATATAAGGGGTAATCAAAAGTTAAAACCGTTACCATATGCTGAATATCGTTCAATTCAATGATATAACATAATATTTCGTATGTTTCACCGTACGTCTTACATTCAGAGCATTCTAGACGTTTTCTGACGGTTTGTTTTCATTTATAGGGGGTAATCAACACTTTAAAATGATGCAAAATGCTGAATATTGTTCAATTCAATGGCATAACATAATATTTCGCGTGTATAACCGTACAGCTAACATTTACAGCAATGTACACGTTTTCTGACGGTTTGTTTTCATTTATAGGGGGTAATCAACAGTTAAAAACGTTCCCAAATGCTGAGTATGAATCAATTCGAAGTGATAGCATAATATTTCTCTTGTATGATCGTACAGTTCACTATCACAGTAGTGTAGACATTTTCTGACGGTTAGTTTTCATTTATAGGGGGTAAAGAAAAGTTAAAAACGTTGCCAAATGCTGAATATAGTTCATTTCAATGATATATCATAATATTTCGTATGTTTCACCGTACGGCTTACATTCAGAGCATTCTAGACGTTTTCTGACGGTTTGTTTTCATTTATAGGGGGTAATCAACACTTTAAAACGATGCAAAATTCTGAATATCGTTCAATTCAATGGCATAACATAACGTTTCTCGTGTATAACCGTACAGCTCACATTCACAGCAATGTAGACGTTTTCTGACGGTTATTTTTCATTTATAGGGGGTAATCAACAGTTCAAAACGTTCCCAAATGCTGAGTATCGATCAATTCGAAGTGATAGCATAATATTTCACTTGTTTGACACTTCAGGTCACTATTACAGCAATCTAGACGTTTTCTGACGGTTAGTTTTCATTTACAGCGGGTAATCAACAGTTAAAAACGATCCCAAATGCTGAGTTTCAATCAATTCAAACTGATAGCATAATATTTCTCTTGCATGAACGTACAGTTCTCTACGACAGTAATCTAGACATTTTCTGACGGTTAGTTTTCATATATAAGGGGTAATCAAAAGTTAAAACCGTTACCATATGCTGAATATCGTTCAATTCAATGATATAACATAATATTTCGTATGTTTCACCGTACGGCTTACATTCAGAGCATTCTAGACGTTTTCTGACGGTTTGTTTTCATTTATAGGGGGTAATCAACACTTTAAAATGATGCAAAATGCTGAATATTGTTCAATTCAATGGCATAACATAATATTTCGCGTGTATAACCGTACAGCTCACATTTACAGCAATGTACACGTTTTCTTACGGTTTGTTTTCATTTATAGGGGGTAATCAACAGTTAAAAACATTCCCAAATGCTGAGTATGAATCAATTCGAAGTGATAGCATAATATTTCTCTTGTATGATCGTACAGTTCACTATCACAGTAGTCTAGACATTTTCTGACGGTTAGTTTTCATTTATAGGGGGTAAAGAAAAGTAAAAAACGTTGCCAAATGCTGAATATCGTTCATTTCAATGATATAACATAATATTTCGTATGTATCACCGTTCGGCTTACAATCACAGCATTGTAGACGTTTTCTGATGGTTAGTTTTCATTTATAGGGGGTAATCAACACTTTAAAACGATGCAAAATGCTGAATATTGTTCAATTCAATGGCATAACATAATATTTCGCGTGTATAACCGTACAGCTCACATTTACAGCAATGTACACGTTTTCTAACGGTTTGTTTTCATTTATAGGGGGTAATCAACAGTTAAAAACGTTCCTAAATGCTGAGTATGAATCAATTCGAAGTGATAGCATAATATTTATCTTGTAGGAACGTACAGTTCACTATCACAGTAGTTCACTATCACAATAGTCTAGACATTTTCTGACGGTTAGTTTTCATTTATAGGGGGTAAAGAAGAGTTAAAAACGTTGCCAAATGCTGAATATCGTTCATTTCAATGATATAACATAATATTTCTGATGTATCACCGTTCGGCTTACAATCACAGAATTGTAGACGTTTTCTGATGGTTAGTTTTCTTTTATAGGGGGAAATCAACACTTTAAAACGATGCAATATTCTGAATATCGTTCAATTCAATGGCATAACATAACGTTTCTCGTGTATAACCGTACAGCTCACATTCACAGCAATGTATACGTTTTCTGACGGTTATTTTTCATTTATAGGGGGTAATCAACAGTTAAAAACGTTCCCAAATGCTGAGTATCGATCAATTCGAAGTGATAGCATAATATTTCGCTTGTTTGACACTTCAGGTCACTATTACAGCAATCTAGACGTTTTCTGACGGTTAGTTTTCATTTACAGCGGGTAATCAACAGTTAAAAACGATCCCAAATGCTGAGTTTCAATCAATTCAAACTGATAGCATAATATTTCTCTTGCATGAACGTACAATTCTCTACGACAGTAATCTAGACATTTTCTGACGGTTAGTTTTCATATATAAGGGGTAATCAAAAGTTAAAACCGTTACCATATGCTGAATATCGTTCAATTCAATGATATAACATAATATTTCGTATGTTTCACCGTACGGCTTACATTCAGAGCATTCTAGAGGATTTCTGACGGTTTGTTTTCATTTATAGGGGGTAATCAACACTTTAAAATGATGCAAAATGCAGAATATTGTTCAATTCAATGGCATAACATAATATTTCGCGTGTATAACCGTACAGCTAACATTTACAGCAATGTACACGTTTTCTGACGGTTTGTTTTCATTTATAGGGGGTAATCAACAGTTAAAAACGTTCCCAAATGCTGAGTATGAATCAATTCGAAGTGATAGCATAATATTTCTCTTGTATGATCGTACAGTTCACTATCACAGTAGTGTAGACATTTTCTGACGGTTAGTTTTCATTTATAGGGGGTAAAGAAAAGTTAAAAACGTTGCCAAATGCTGAATATAGTTCATTTCAATGATATATCATAATATTTCGTATGTTTCACCGTACGGCTTTCATTCAGAGCATTCTAGACGTTTTCTGACGGTTTGTTTTCATTTATAGGGGGTAATCAACACTTTAAAACGATGCAAAATTCTGAATATCGTTCAATTCAATGGCATAACATAACGTTTCTCGTGTATAACCGTACAGCTCACATTAACAGCAATGTAGACGTTTTCTGACGGTTATTTTTCATTTATAGGGGGTAATCAACAGTTCAAAACGTTCCCAAATGCTGAGTATCGATCAATTCGAAGTGATAGCATAATATTTCTCTTGTATGATCGTACAGTTCACTATCACAGTAGTCTAGACATTTTCTGACGGTTAGGTTTCATTTATAGGGGTTAAAGAAAAGTAAAAACGTTGCCAAATGCTGAATATCGTTCATTTCAATGATATAACACAATATTTCGTATGTATCACCGTTCGGCTTACATTCACAGCATTGTAGACGTTTTCTGATGGTTAGTTTTCATTTATAGGGGGTAATCAACACTTTAAAACGATGCAAAATTCTGAATATCGTTCAATTCAATGGCATAACATAATGTTTCTCGTGTATAACCGTACAGGTCACATTCACAGCAATGTAGACGTTTTTTGACGGTTATTTTTCATTTATAGGGGGTAATCAACACTTAAAAACTTTCCCAAATGCTGAGTATCGATCAATTCGAAGTGATAGCATAATATTTCGCTTGTTTTACACTTCAGGTCACTACTACAGCAATATAGACGTTTTCTGACGGTTAGTTTTCATTTACATCGGGTAATCAACAGTTAAAAACGATCCCAAATGCTGAGTTTCAATCAATTCAAATTGATAGCATAATATTTATCTTGCATGAACGAACAGTTCTCTACGACAGTAATCTAGACATTTTCTGACGGTTAGTTTTCATATATAAGGGGTAATCAAAAGTTAAAAACGTTACCATATGCTCAATATCGTTAAATTCAATGATATAACATAATATTTCGTATGTTTCACCGTACGGCTTACATTCAGAGCATTCTAGACGTTTTCTGACGGTTAGTTTTCATTTATAGGGGGTAATCAACACTTTAAAATGATGCAAAATGCTGAATATTGTTCAATTCAATGGCATAACATAATATTTCGCGTGTATAACCGTACAGCTAACATTTACATAAATGTACACGTTTTCTGACGGTTTGTTTTCATTTATAGGGGGTAATCAACAGTTAAAAACGTTCCCAAATGCTGAGTATGAATCAATTCGAAGTGATAGCATAATATTTCTCTTGTATGATCGTACAGTTCACTATCACAGTAGTGTAGACATTTTCTGACGGTTAGTTTTCATTTATAGGGGGTAAAGAAAAGTTAAAAACGTTGCCAAATGCTGAATATAGTTCATTTCAATGATATATCATAATATTTCGTATGTTTCACCGTACGGCTTACATTCAGAGCATTCTAGACGTTTTCTGACGGTTTGTTTTCATTTATAGGGGGTAATCAACACTTTAAAACGATGCAAAATTCTGAATATCGTTCAATTCAATGGCATAACATAACGTTTCTCGTGTATAACCGTACAGCTCACATTCACAGCAATGTAGACGTTTTCTGACGGTTATTTTTCATTTATAGGGGGTAATCAACAGTTCAAAACGTTCCCAAATGCTGAGTATCGATCAATTCGAAGTGATAGCATAATATTTCACTTGTTTGACACTTCAGGTCACTATTACAGCAATCTAGACGTTTTCTGACGGTTAGTTTTCATTTACAGCGGGTAATCAACAGTTAAAAACGATCCCAAATGCTGAGTTTCAATCAATTCAAACTGATAGCATAATATTTCTCTTGCATGAACGTACAGTTCTCTACGACAGTAATCTAGACATTTTCTGACGGTTAGTTTTCATATATAAGGGGTAATCAAAAGTTAAAACCGTTACCATATGCTGAATATCGTTCAATTCAATGATATAACATAATATTTCGTATGTTTCACCGTACGGCTTACATTCAGAGCATTCTAGACGTTTTCTGACGGTTTGTTTTCATTTATAGGGGGTAATCAACACTTTAAAATGATGCAAAATGCTGAATATTGTTCAATTCAATGGCATAACATAATATTTCGCGTGTATAACCGTACAGCTCACATTTACAGCAATGTACACGTTTTCTTACGGTTTGTTTTCATTTATAGGGGGTAATCAACAGTTAAAAACATTCCCAAATGCTGAGTATGAATCAATTCGAAGTGATAGCATAATATTTCTCTTGTATGATCGTACAGTTCACTATCACAGTAGTCTAGACATTTTCTGACGGTTAGTTTTCATTTATAGGGGGTAAAGAAAAGTAAAAAACGTTGCCAAATGCTGAATATCGTTCATTTCAATGATATAACATAATATTTCGTATGTATCACCGTTCGGCTTAAAATCACAGCATTGTAGACGTTTTCTGATGGTTAGTTTTCATTTATAGGGGGTAATCAACACTTTAAAACGATGCAAAATGCTGAATATTGTTCAATTCAATGGCATAACATAATATTTCGCGTGTATAACCGTACAGCTCACATTTACAGCAATGTACACGTTTTCTAACGGTTTGTTTTCATTTATAGGGGGTAATCAACAGTTAAAAACGTTCCTAAATGCTGAGTATGAATCAATTCGAAGTGATAGCATAATATTTATCTTGTAGGAACGTACAGTTCACTATCACAGTAGTTCACTATCACAATAGTCTAGACATTTGCTGACGGTTAGTTTTCATTTATAGGGGGTAAAGAAGAGTTAAAAACGTTGCCAAATGCTGAATATCGTTCATTTCAATGATATAACATAATATTTCTGATGTATCACCGTTCGGCTTACAATCACAGAATTGTAGACGTTTTCTGATGGTTAGTTTTCTTTTATAGGGGGAAATCAACACTTTAAAACGATGCAATATTCTGAATATCGTTCAATTCAATGGCATAACATAACGTTTCTCGTGTATAACCGTACAGCTCACATTCACAGCAATGTATACGTTTTCTGACGGTTATTTTTCATTTATAGGGGGTAATCAACAGTTAAAAACGTTCCCAAATGCTGAGTATCGATCAATTCGAAGTGATAGCATAATATTTCGCTTGTTTGACACTTCAGGTCACTATTACAGCAATCTAGACGTTTTCTGACGGTTAGTTTTCATTTACAGCGGGTAATCAACAGTTAAAAACGATCCCAAATGCTGAGTTTCAATCAATTCAAACTGATAGCATAATATTTCTCTTGCATGAACGTACAATTCTCTACGACAGTAATCTAGACATTTTCTGACGGTTAGTTTTCATATATAAGGGGTAATCAAAAGTTAAAACCGTTACCATATGCTGAATATCGTTCAATTCAATGATATAACATAATATTTCGTATGTTTCACCGTACGGCTTACATTCAGAGCATTCTAGACGTTTTCTGAAGGTTTGTTTTCATTTATAGGGGGTAATCAACACTTTAAAACGATGCAAAATGCTGAATATTGTTCAATTCAATGGCATAACATAATATTTCGCGTGTATAACCGTACAGCTCACATTTACAGCAATGTACACGTTTTCTTACGGTTTGTTTTCATTTATAGGGGGTAATCAACAGTAAAAACGTTCCTAAATGCTGAGTATGAATCAATTCGAAGTGATAGCATAATATTTCTCTTGTATGAACGTACAGTTCACTATCACAGTAGTCTAGACATTTTCTGACGGTTAGTTTTCATTTATAGGGGGTAAAGAAAAGTTAAAAACGTTGCCAAATGCTGAATATCGTTCATTTCAATGATATAACATAATATTTCGTATGTATCACCGTTCGGCTTACATTCACAGCATTGTAGACGTTTTCTGATGGTTAGTTTTCATTTATAGGGGGTAATCAACACTTTAAAACGATGCAAAATTCTGAATATCGTTCAATTCAATGGCATAACATAATGTTTCTCGTGTTTAAACGTACAGCTCACATTCACAGCAATGTAGACGTTTTCTGACGGTTATTTTTCATTTATAGGGGTAATCAACACTTAAAAACTTTCCCAAATGCTAAGTATCGATCAATTCGAAGTGATAGCATAATATTTCGCTTGTTTGACACTTCAGGTCACTACTACAGCAATATAGACGTTTTCTGACGGTTAGTTTTCATTTACATCGGGTAATCAACAGTTAAAAACGATCCCAAATGCTGAGTTTCAATCAATTCAAATTGATAGCATAATATTTATCTTGCATGAACGAACAGTTCTCTACGACAGTAATCTAGACATTTTCTGACGGTTAGTTTTCATATATAAGGGTTAATCAAAAGTTAAAAACGTTACCATATGCTGAATATCGTTAAATTCAATGATATAACATAATATTTCGTATGTTTCACCGTACGGCTTACATTCAGAGCATTCTAGACGTTTTCTGACGGTTAGTTTTCATTTATAGGGGGTAATCAACACTTTAAAATGATGCAAAATGCTGAATATTGTTCAATTCAATGGCATAACATAATATTTCGCGTGTATAACCGTACAGCTAACATTTACAGCAATGTACACGTTTTCTGACGGTTTGTTTTCATTTATAGGGGGTAATCAACAGTTAAAAACGTTCCCAAATGCTGAGTATGAATCAATTCGAAGTGATAGCATAATATTTCTCTTGTATGATCGTACAGTTCACTATCACAGTAGTGTAGACATTTTCTGACGGTTAGTTTTCATTTATAGGGGGTAAAGAAAAGTTAAAAACGTTGCCAAATGCTGAATATAGTTCATTTCAATGATATATCATAATATTTCGTATGTTTCACCGTACGGCTTACATTCAGAGCATTCTAGACGTTTTCTGACGGTTTGTTTTCATTTATAGGGGGTAATCAACACTTTAAAACGATGCAAAATTCTGAATATCGTTCAATTCAATGGCATAACATAACGTTTCTCGTGTATAACCGTACAGATCACATTCACAGCAATGTAGACGTTTTCTGACGGTTATTTTTCATTTATAGGGGGTAATCAACAGTTCAAAACGTTCCCAAATGCTGAGTATCGATCAATTCGAAGTGATAGCATAATATTTCGCTTGTTTGACACTTCAGGTCACTATTACAGCAATCTAGACGTTTTCTGACGGTTAGTTTTCATTTACAGCGGGTAATCAACAGTTAAAAACGATCCCAAATGCTGAGTTTCAATCAATTCAAACTGATAGCATAATATTTCTCTTGCATGAACGTACAGTTCTCTACGACAGTAATCTAGACATTTTCTGACGGTTAGTTTTCATATATAAGGGGTAATCAAAAGTTAAAACCGTTACCATATGCTGAATATCGTTCAATTCAATGATATAACATAATATTTCGTATGTTTCACCGTACGTCTTACATTCAGAGCATTCTAGACGTTTTCTGACGGTTTGTTTTCATTTATAGGGGGTAATCAACACTTTAAAATGATGCAAAATGCTGAATATTGTTCAATTCAATGGCATAACATAATATTTCGCGTGTATAACCGTACAGCTAACATTTACAGCAATGTACACGTTTTCTGACGGTTTGTTTTCATTTATAGGGGGTAATCAACAGTTAAAAACGTTCCCAAATGCTGAGTATGAATCAATTCGAAGTGATAGCATAATATTTCTCTTGTATGATCGTACAGTTCACTATCACAGTAGTGTAGACATTTTCTGACGGTTAGTTTTCATTTATAGGGGGTAAAGAAAAGTTAAAAACGTTGCCAAATGCTGAATATAGTTCATTTCAATGATATATCATAATATTTCGTATGTTTCACCGTACGGCTTACATTCAGAGCATTCTAGACGTTTTCTGACGGTTTGTTTTCATTTATAGGGGGTAATCAACACTTTAAAACGATGCAAAATTCTGAATATCGTTCAATTCAATGGCATAACATAACGTTTCTCGTGTATAACCGTACAGCTCACATTCACAGCAATGTAGACGTTTTCTGACGGTTATTTTTCATTTATAGGGGGTAATCAACAGTTCAAAACGTTCCCAAATGCTGAGTATCGATCAATTCGAAGTGATAGCATAATATTTCACTTGTTTGACACTTCAGGTCACTATTACAGCAATCTAGACGTTTTCTGACGGTTAGTTTTCATTTACAGCGGGTAATCAACAGTTAAAAACGATCCCAAATGCTGAGTTTCAATCAATTCAAACTGATAGCATAATATTTCTCTTGCATGAACGTACAGTTCTCTACGACAGTAATCTAGACATTTTCTGACGGTTAGTTTTCATATATAAGGGGTAATCAAAAGTTAAAACCGTTACCATATGCTGAATATCGTTCAATTCAATGATATAACATAATATTTCGTATGTTTCACCGTACGGCTTACATTCAGAGCATTCTAGACGTTTTCTGACGGTTTGTTTTCATTTATAGGGGGTAATCAACACTTTAAAATGATGCAAAATGCTGAATATTGTTCAATTCAATGGCATAACATAATATTTCGCGTGTATAACCGTACAGCTCACATTTACAGCAATGTACACGTTTTCTTACGGTTTGTTTTCATTTATAGGGGGTAATCAACAGTTAAAAACATTCCCAAATGCTGAGTATGAATCAATTCGAAGTGATAGCATAATATTTCTCTTGTATGATCGTACAGTTCACTATCACAGTAGTCTAGACATTTTCTGACGGTTAGTTTTCATTTATAGGGGGTAAAGAAAAGTAAAAAACGTTGCCAAATGCTGAATATCGTTCATTTCAATGATATAACATAATATTTCGTATGTATCACCGTTCGGCTTACAATCACAGCATTGTAGACGTTTTCTGATGGTTAGTTTTCATTTATAGGGGGTAATCAACACTTTAAAACGATGCAAAATGCTGAATATTGTTCAATTCAATGGCATAACATAATATTTCGCGTGTATAACCGTACAGCTCACATTTACAGCAATGTACACGTTTTCTAACGGTTTGTTTTCATTTATAGGGGGTAATCAACAGTTAAAAACGTTCCTAAATGCTGAGTATGAATCAATTCGAAGTGATAGCATAATATTTATCTTGTAGGAACGTACAGTTCACTATCACAGTAGTTCACTATCACAATAGTCTAGACATTTTCTGACGGTTAGTTTTCATTTATAGGGGGTAAAGAAGAGTTAAAAACGTTGCCAAATGCTGAATATCGTTCATTTCAATGATATAACATAATATTTCTGATGTATCACCGTTCGGCTTACAATCACAGAATTGTAGACGTTTTCTGATGGTTAGTTTTCTTTTATAGGGGGAAATCAACACTTTAAAACGATGCAATATTCTGAATATCGTTCAATTCAATGGCATAACATAACGTTTCTCGTGTATAACCGTACAGCTCACATTCACAGCAATGTATACGTTTTCTGACGGTTATTTTTCATTTATAGGGGGTAATCAACAGTTAAAAACGTTCCCAAATGCTGAGTATCGATCAATTCGAAGTGATAGCATAATATTTCGCTTGTTTGACACTTCAGGTCACTATTACAGCAATCTAGACGTTTTCTGACGGTTAGTTTTCATTTACAGCGGGTAATCAACAGTTAAAAACGATCCCAAATGCTGAGTTTCAATCAATTCAAACTGATAGCATAATATTTCTCTTGCATGAACGTACAATTCTCTACGACAGTAATCTAGACATTTTCTGACGGTTAGTTTTCATATATAAGGGGTAATCAAAAGTTAAAACCGTTACCATATGCTGAATATCGTTCAATTCAATGATATAACATAATATTTCGTATGTTTCACCGTACGGCTTACATTCAGAGCATTCTAGAGGATTTCTGACGGTTTGTTTTCATTTATAGGGGGTAATCAACACTTTAAAATGATGCAAAATGCAGAATATTGTTCAATTCAATGGCATAACATAATATTTCGCGTGTATAACCGTACAGCTAACATTTACAGCAATGTACACGTTTTCTGACGGTTTGTTTTCATTTATAGGGGGTAATCAACAGTTTAAAACGTTCCCAAATGCTGAGTATGAATCAATTCGAAGTGATAGCATAATATTTCTCTTGTATGATCGTACAGTTCACTATCACAGTAGTCCAGACATTATCTGACGGTTAGTTTTCATTTATAGGGGGTAAAGAAATGTTAAAAACGTTGCCAAATGCTGAATATCGTTCATTTCAATGATATATCATAATATTTCGTATGTTTCACCGTACGGCTTACATTCAGAGCATTCTAGACGTTTTCTGACAGTTAGTTTTCATTTATAGGGGGTAATCAACACTTTAAAACGATGCAAAATGCTGAATATTTTTCAATTCAATGGCATAACATAATATTTCGCGTGCATAACCGTACAGCTCACATTTACAGCAATGGACACGTTTTCTGACGGTTTGTTTTCATTTATAGGGGGTAATCAACAGTTAAAAACGTTCCCAAATGCTGAGTATGAATCAATTCGAAGTGATAGCATAATATTTCTCTTGTATGATCGTACAGTTCACTATCACAGTAGTCTAGACATTTTCTGACGGTTAGTTTTCATTTATAGGGGGTAAAGAAAAGTTAAAAACGTTGCCAAATGCTGAATATAGTTCATTTCAATGATATATCATAATATTTCGTATGTTTCACCGTACGGCTTACATTCAGAGCATTCTAGACGTTTTCTGACGGTTTGTTTTCATTTATAGGGGGTAATCAACACTTTAAAACGATGCAAAATTCTGAATATCGTTCAATTCAATGGCATAACATAACGTTTCTCGTGTATAACCGTACAGCTCACATTAACAGCAATGTAGACGTTTTCTGACGGTTATTTTTCATTTATAGGGGGTAATCAACAGTTAAAAACGATCCCAAATGCTGAGTTTCAATCAATTCGAAGTGATAGCATAATATTTCGCTTGTTTGACACTTCAGGTCACTACTACAGCAATATAGACGTTTTCTGACGGTTAGTTTTCATTTACATCGGGTAATCAACAGTTAAAAACGATCCCAAATGCTGAGTTTCAATCAATTCAAATTGATAGCATAATATTTCTCTTGCATGAACGAACAGTTCTCTACGACAGTAATCTAGACATTTTCTGACGGTTAGTTTTCATATATAAGGGGTAATCAAAAGTTAAAAATGTTACCATATGCTGAATATCGTTAAATTCAATGATATAACATAATATTTCGTATGTTTCACCGTACGGCTTACATTCAGAGCATTCTAGACGTTTTCTGACGGTTAGTTTTCATTTATAGGGGGTAATCAACACTTTAAAATGATGCAAAATGCTGAATATTGTTCAATTCAATGGCATAACATAATATTTCGCGTGTATAACCGTACAGCTAACATTTATAGCAATGTACACGTTTTCTGACGGTTTGTTTTCATTTATAGGGGGTAATCAACAGTTAAAAACGTTCACAAATGCTGAGTATCAATCAATTCGAAGTGATAGCATAATATTTATCATATATGAACGTACAGTTCTCTACGACAGTAATCTAGACATTTTCTGACGGTTAGTTTTCATATATAAGGGGTAATCAAAAGTTAAAACCGTTACCATATGCTGAATATCGTTCAATTCAATGATATAACATAATATTTCGTATGTTTCACCGTACGGCTTACATTCAGAGCATTCTAGACGTTTTCTGACGGTTTGTTTTCATTTATAGGGGGTAATCAACACTTTAAAATGTTGCAAAATGCTGAATATTGTTCAATTCAATGGCATAACATAATATTTCGCGTGTATAACCGTACAGCTCACATTTATAGCAATGTATACGTTTGTTTTCTGACGGTTTGTTTTCATTTATAGGGGGTAATCAACAGTTAAAAACGTTCCTAAATGCTGAGTATGAATCAATTCGAAGTGATAGCATAATATTTCTCTTGTATGAACGTACAGTTCACTATCACAGTAGTCTAGACATTTTCTGACGGTTAGTTTTCATTTATAGGGGGTAAAGAAAAGTTAAAAACGTTGCCAAACGCTGAATATCGTTCATTTCAATGATATAACATAATATTTCGTATGTATCACCGTTCGGCTTACATTCACAGCATTGTAGACGTTTTCTGATGGTTAGTTTTCATTTATAGGGGGTAATCAACACTTTAAAACGATGCAAAATTCTGAATATCGTTCAATTCAATGGCATAACATAATGTTTCTCGTGTATAACCGTACAGCTCACATTCACAGCAATGTAGACGTTTTCTGACGGTTATTTTTCATTTATAGGGGGTAATCAACACTTAAAAACTTTCCCAAATGCTGAGTATCAATCAATTCGAAGTGATAGCATAATATTTCGCTTGTTTGACACTTCAGGTCACTACTACAGCAATATAGACGTTTTCTGACGGTTAGTTTTCATTTACATCGGGTAATCAACAGTTAAAAACGATCCCAAATGCTGAGTTTCAATCAATTCAAATTGATAGCATAATATTTATCTTGCATGAACGAACAGTTCTCTACGACAGTAATCTAGACATTTTCTGACGGTTAGTTTTCATATATAAGGGGTAATCAAAAGTTAAAACCGTTACCATATGCTGAGTATCGTTCAATTCAATGATATAACATAATATTTCGTATGTTTCACCGTACGGCTTACATTCAGAGCATTCTAGACGTTTTCTGACGGTTTGTTTTCATTTATAGGGGGTAATCAACACTTTAAAATGTTGCAAAATGCTGAATATTGTTCAATTCAATGGCATAACATAATATTTCGCGTGTATAACCGTACAGCTCACATTTATAGCAATGTATACGTTTGTTTTCTGACGGTTTGTTTTCATTTATAGGGGGTAATCAACAGTTAAAAACGTTCCTAAATGCTGAGTATGAATCAATTCGAAGTGATAGCATAATATTTCTCTTGTATGAACGTACAGTTCACTATCACAGTAGTCTAGACATTTTCTGACGGTTAGTTTTCATTTATAGGGGGTAAAGAAAAGTTAAAAACGTTGCCAAACGCTGAATATCGTTCATTTCAATGATATAACATAATATTTCGTATGTATCACCGTTCGGCTTACATTCACAGCATTGTAGACGTTTTCTGATGGTTAGTTTTCATTTATAGGGGGTAATCAACACTTTAAAACGATGCAAAATTCTGAATATCGTTCAATTCAATGGCATAACATAATGTTTCTCGTGTATAACCGTACAGCTCACATTCACAGCAATGTAGACGTTTTCTGACGGTTATTTTTCATTTATAGGGGGTAATCAACACTTAAAAACTTTCCCAAATGCTGAGTATCAATCAATTCGAAGTGATAGCATAATATTTCGCTTGTTTGACACTTCAGGTCACTACTACAGCAATATAGACGTTTTCTGACGGTTAGTTTTCATTTACATCGTGTAATCAACAGTTAAAAACGATCCCAAATGCTGAGTTTCAATCAATTCAAATTGATAGCATAATATTTATCTTGCATGAACGAACAGTTCTCTACGACAGTAATCTAGACATTTTCTTACGGTTAGTTTTCATATATAAGGGGTAATCAAAAGTTAAAAACGTTACCATATGCTGAATATCGTTAAATTCAATGATATAGCATAATATTTCGTATGTTTCACCGTACGGCTTACATTCAGAGCATTCTAGACGTTTTCTGACGGTTAGTTTTCATTTATAGGGGGTAATCAACACTTTAAAATGATGCAAAATGCTGAATATTGTTCAATTCAATGGCATAACATAATATTTCGCGTGTATAACCGTACAGCTAACATTTACAGCAATGTACACGTTTTCTGACGGTTTGTTTTCATTTATAGGGGGTAATCAACAGTTAAAAACGTTCCCAAATGCTGAGTATGAATCAATTCGAAGTGATAGCATAATATTTCTCTTGTATGATCGTACAGTTCACTATCACAGTAGTGTAGACATTTTCTGACGGTTAGTTTTCATTTATAGGGGGTAAAGAAAAGTTAAAAACGTTGCCAAATGCTGAATATAGTTCATTTCAATGATATATCATAATATTTCGTATGTTTCACCGTACGGCTTACATTCAGAGCATTCTAGACGTTTTCTGACGGTTTGTTTTCATTTATAGGGGGTAATCAACACTTTAAAACGATGCAAAATTCTTAATATCGTTCAATTCAATGGCATAACATAATGTTTCTCGTGTATAACCGTACAGCTCACATTAACAGCAATGTAGACGTTTTCTGACGGTTATTTTTCATTTATAGGGGGTAATCAACAGTTCAAAACGTTCCCAAATGCTGAGTTTCGATCAATTCGAAGTGATAGCATAATATTTCTCTTGTATGATCGTACAGTTCACTATCACAGTAGTCTAGACATTTTCTGACGGTTAGGTTTCATTTATAGGGGTTAAAGAAAAGTAAAAACGTTGCCAAATGCTGAATATCGTTCATTTCAATGATATAACATAATATTTCGTATGTATCACCGTTCGGCTTACAATCACAGCATTGTAGACGTTTTCTGATGGTTAGATTTCATTTATAGGGGGTAATCAACACTTTAAAACGATTCAAAATGCTGAATATTGTTCAATTCAATGGCATAACATAATATTTCGCGTGTATAACCGTACAGCTCACATTTACAGCAATGTACACGTTTTCTTACGGTTTGTTTTCATTTATAGGGGGTAATCAACAGTTAAAAACGTTCCTAAATGCTGAGTATGAATCAATTCGAAGTGATAGCATAATATTTCTCTTGTATGAACGTACAGTTCACTATCACAGTAGTCTAGACATTTTCTGACGGTTAGTTTTCATTTATAGGGGGTAAAGAAAAGTTAAAAACGTTGCCAAACGCTGAATATCGTTCATTTCAATGATATAACATAATATTTCGTATGTATCACCGTTCGGCTTACATTCACAGCATTGTAGACGTTTTCTGATGGTTAGTTTTCATTTATAGGGGGTAATCAACACTTTAAAACGATGCAAAATTCTGAATATCGTTCAATTCAATGGCATAACATAATGTTTCTCGTGTATAACCGTACAGCTCACATTCAACAGCAATGTAGACGTTTTCTGACGGTTATTTTTCATTTATAGGGGGTAATCAACACTTAAAAACTTTCCCAAATGCTGAGTATCAATCAATTCGAAGTGATAGCATAATATTTCGCTTGTTTGACACTTCAGGTCACTACTACAGCAATATAGACGTTTTCTGACGGTTAGTTTTCATTTACATCGGGTAATCAACAGTTAAAAACGATCCCAAATGCTGAGTTTCAATCAATTCAAATTGATAGCATAATATTTATCTTGCATGAACGAACAGTTCTCTACGACAGTAATCTAGACATTTTCTGACGGTTAGTTTTCATATATAAGGGGTAATCAAAAGTTAAAAACGTTACCATATGCTGAATATCGTTAAATTCAATGATATAACATAATATTTCGTATGTTTCACCGTACGGCTTACATTCAGAGCATTCTAGACGTTTTCTGACGGTTAGTTTTCATTTATAGGGGGTAATCAACACTTTAAAATGATGCAAAATGCTGAATATTGTTCAATTCAATGGCATAACATAATATTTCGCGTGTATAACCGTACAGCTAACATTTACAGCAATGTACACGTTTTCTGACGGTTTGTTTTCATTTATAGGGGGTAATCAACAGTTAAAAACGTTCCCAAATGCTGAGTATGAATCAATTCGAAGTGATAGCATAATATTTCTCTTGTATGATCGTACAGTTCACTATCACAGTAGTGTAGACATTTTCTGACGGTTAGTTTTCATTTATAGGGGGTAAAGAAAAGTTAAAAACGTTGCCAAATGCTGAATATAGTTCATTTCAATGATATATCATAATATTTCGTATGTTTCACCGTACGGCTTACATTCAGAGCATTCTAGACGTTTTCTGACGGTTTGTTTTCATTTATAGGGGGTAATCAACACTTTAAAACGATGCAAAATTCTTAATATCGTTCAATTCAATGGCATAACATAATGTTTCTCGTGTATAACCGTACAGCTCACATTAACAGCAATGTAGACGTTTTCTGACGGTTATTTTTCATTTATAGGGGGTAATCAACAGTTCAAAACGTTCCCAAATGCTGAGTTTCGATCAATTCGAAGTGATAGCATAATATTTCTCTTGTATGATCGTACAGTTCACTATCACAGTAGTCTAGACATTTTCTGACGGTTAGGTTTCATTTATAGGGGTTAAAGAAAAGTAAAAACGTTGCCAAATGCTGAATATCGTTCATTTCAATGATATAACATAATATTTCGTATGTATCACCGTTCGGCTTACATTCACAGCATTGTAGACGTTTTCTGATGGTTAGTTTTCATTTATAGGGGGTAATCAACACTTTAAAACGATGCAAAATTCTGAATATCGTTCAATTCAATGGCATAACATAATGTTTCTCGTGTATAACCGTACAGGTCACATTCACAGCAATGTAGACGTTTTCTGACGGTTATTTTTCATTTATAGGGGGTAATCAACAGTTAAAAACGATCCCAAATGCTGAGTTTCAATCAATTCGAAGTGATAGCATAATATTTCGCTTGTTTGACACTTCAGGTCACTACTACAGCAATATAGACGTTTTCTGACGGTTAGTTTTCATTTACATCGGGTAATCAACAGTTAAAAACGATCCCAAATGCTGAGTTTCAATCAATTCAAATTGATAGCATAATATTTCTCTTGCATGAACGAACAGTTCTCTACGACAGTAATCTAGACATTTTCTGACGGTTAGTTTTCATATATAAGGGGTAATCAAAAGTTAAAAATGTTACCATATGCTGAATATCGTTAAATTCAATGATATAACATAATATTTCGTATGTTTCACCGTACGGCTTACATTCAGAGCATTCTAGACGTTTTCTGACGGTTAGTTTTCATTTATAGGGGGTAATCAACACTTTAAAATGATGCAAAATGCTGAATATTGTTCAATTCAATGGCATAACATAATATTTCGCGTGTATAACCGTACAGCTCACATTTACAGCAATGTACACGTTTTCTTACGGTTTGTTTTCATTTATAGGGGGTAATCAACAGTTAAAAACGTTGCCAAATGCTGAATATCGTTCATTTCAATGATATAACATAATATTTCGTATGTATCACCGTTCGGCTTACAATCACAGCATTGTAGACGTTTTCTGATGGTTAGTTTTCATTTATAGGGGGTAATCAACACTTTAAAACGATGCAAAATGCTGAATATTGTTCAATTCAATGGCATAACATAATATTTCGCGTGTATAACCGTACAGCTCACATTTACAGCAATGTACACGTTTTCTTACGGTTTGTTTTCATTTATAGGGGGTAATCAACAGTTAAAAACGTTCCTAAATGCTGAGTATGAATCAATTCGAAGTGATAGCATAATATTTCTCTTGTATGAACGTACAGTTCACTAACACAGTAGTTCACTATCACAATAGTCTAGACATTTTCTGACGGTTAGTTTTCATTTATAGGGGGTAAAGAAGAGTTAAAAACGTTGCCAAATGCTGAATATCGTTCATTTAAATGATATAACATAATATTTCTTATGTATCACCGTTCGGCTTACAATCACAGAATTGTAGACGTTTTCTGATGGTTAGTTTTCTTTTATAGGGGGAAATCAACACTTTAAAACGATGCAATATTCTGAATATCGTTCAATTCAATGGCATAACATAACATTTCTCGTGTATAACCGTACAGCTCACATTCACAGCAATGTAGACGTTTTCTGACGGTTATTTTTCATTTATAGGGGGTAATTAACAGTTAAAAACGTTCCCAAATGCTGAGTATCGATCAATTCGAAGTGATAGCATAACAGTTCGCTTGTTTGACACTTCAGGTCACAATTACAGCAATCTAGACGTTTTCTGACGGTTAGTTTTCATTTACAGCGGGTAATCAACAGTTAAAAACGATCCCAAATGCTGAGTTTCAATCAATTCAAACTGACAGCATAATATTTCTCTTGCATGAACGTACAGTTCTCTACGACAGTAATCTAAACATTTTCTGACGGTTAGTTTTCATTTATAGGGGGTAAAGAAAAGTTAAAAACGTTGCCAAATGCTGAATATCGTTCATTTCAATGATATAACATAATATTTCGTATGTATCACCGTTCGGTTTACAATCACAGCATTGTATACGTTTTCTGATGGTTAGTTTTCATTTATAGGGGGTAATCAACAGTTAAAAACGTTCCCAAATGCTGAGTATCGATCAATTCGAAGTGATAGCATAATATTTCGCTTGTTTGACACTTCAGGTCACTATTACAGCAATCTAGACGTTTTCTGACGGTTAGTTTTCATTTACAGCGGGTAATCAACAGTTAAAAACGATCCCAAATGCTGAGTTTCAATCAATTCAAACTGATACCATAATATTTCTCTTGCATGAACGTACAGTTCTCTACGACAGTAATCTAGACATTTTCTGACGGTTAGTTTTCATATATAAGGGGTAATCAAAAGTTAAAACCGTTACCATATGCTGAATATCGTTCAATTCAATGATATAACATAATATTTCGTAAGTTTCACCGTACGGCTTACATTCAGAGCATTCTAGACGTTTTCTGACGGTTTGTTTTCATTTATAAGGGGTAATCAACACTTTAAAATGATGCAAAATGCTGAATATTGTTCAATTCAATGGCGTAACATAATATTTCGCGTGTATAACCGTACAGCTCACATTTACAGCAATGTACACGTTTTCTGACGGTTTGTTTTCATTTATAGGGGGTAATCAACAGTTAAAAACGTACCCAAATGCTGAGTATGAATCAATTCGAAGTGATAGCATAATATTTCTCTCGTATGAACGTACAGTTCACTATCACAATAGTCTAGACATTTTCTGACGGTTAGTTTTCATTTATAGGGGGTAAAGAAGAGTTAAAAACGTTGCCAAATGCTGAATATCGTTCATTTCAATGATATAACATAATATTTCTTATGTATCACCGTTCGGCTTACAATCACAGCATTGTAGACGTTTTCTGATGGTTAGTTTTCTTTTATAGGGGGAAATCAACACTTTAAAACGATGCAATATTCTGAATATCGTTCAATTCAATGACATAACATAACGTTTCTCGTGTATAACCGTACAGCTCACATTCACAGCAATGTAGACGTTTTCTGACGGTTAGTTTTCATTTACAGCGGGTAATCAACAGTTAAAAACGATCCCAAATGCTGAGTTTCAATCAATTCAAACTGATAGCATAATATTTCTCTTGTATGAACGTACAGTTCACTATCACAATAGTCTAGACATTTTCTGACGGTTAGTTTTCATTTATACGGGGTAAAGAAAAGTTAAAAACGTTGCCAAATGCTGAATATAGTTCATTTCAATGATATATCATAATATTTCGTATGTTTCACCGTACGGCTTACATTCAGAGCATTCTAGACGTTTTCTGACGGTTTGTTTTCATTTATAGGGGTTAAAGAAAAGTAAAAACGTTGCCAAATGCTGAATATCGTTCATTTCAATGATATAACATAATATTTCGTATGTATCACCGTTCGGCTTACATTCACAGCATTGTAGACGTTTTCTGATGGTTAGTTTTCATTTATAGGGGGTAATCAACACTTTAAAACGATGCAAAATTCTGAATATCGTTCAATTCAATGGCATAACATAATGTTTCTCGTGTATAACCGTACAGGTCACATTCACAGCAATGTAGACGTTTTCTGACGGTTATTTTTCATTTATAGGGGGTAATCAACAGTTAAAAACGATCCCAAATGCTGAGTTTCAATCAATTCGAAGTGATAGCATAATATTTATCATATATGATCGTACAGTTCACTATCACAGTAGTCTAGACATTTTCTGACGGTTAGTTTTCATTTATAGGGGGTAAAGAAAAGTTAAAAACGTTGCCAAATGCTGAATATCGTTCATTTCAATGATATATCATAATATTTCGTATGTTTCACCGTACGGCTTACATTCATAGCATTCTAGACATTTTCTGACGGTTTGTTTTCATTCATAGGGGGTAATCAACACTTTAAAATGATGCAAAATACTGAATATTGTTCAATTCAATGGCATAACATAATATTTCGCGTGTATAACCGTACAGCTCACATTCACAGCAATGTAGACGTTTTCTGACGGTTATTTTTCATTTATAGGTGGTAATCAACAGTTAAAAACGTTCCCAAATGCTGAGTATCGATCAATTCGAAGTGATAGCATAATATTTAGCTTGTTTGACACTTCAGGTCACTATTACAGCAATCTAGACTTTTTCTGACGGTTAGTTTTCATTTACAGCGGGTAATCAACAGTTAAAAACGATCCCAAATGCTGAGTTTCAATCAATTCAAACTGATAGCATAATATTTCTCTTCCATGAACGTACAGTTCTCTACGACAGTAATCTAGACATTTTCTGACGGTTAGTTTTCATATATAAGGGGTAATCAAAAGTTAAAACCGTTACCATATGCTGAATATCGTTCAATTCAATGATATAACATAATATTTCTTATGTTTCACCGTACGGCTTACATTCAGAGCATTCTAGACGTTTTCTGACGGTTTGTTTTCATTTATAGGGGGTAATCAACACTTTAAAATGTTGCAAAATGCTGAATATTGTTCAATTCAATGGCATAACATAATATTTCGCGTGTATAACCGTACAGCTCACATTTATAGCAATGTACACGTTTGTTTTCTGACGGTTTGTTTTCATTTATAGGGGGTAATCACAGTTAAAAACGTTCCTAAATGCTGAGTATGAATCAATTCGAAGTGATAGCATAATATTTCACTTGTATGAACGTACAGTTCACTATCACAGTAGTCTAGACATTTTCTGACGGTTAGTTTTCATTTATAGGGGGTAAAGAAAAGTTATAAACGTTGCCAAATGATGAATATCGTTCATTTCAATGATATAACATAATATTTCGTATGTATCACCGTTCGGCTTACATTCACAGCATTGTAGACGTTTTCTGATGGTTAGTTTTCATTTATAGGGGGTAATCAACACTTTAAAACGATGCAAAATTCTGAATATCGTTCAATTCAATGGCATAACATAATGTTTCTCGTGTATAACCGTACAGCTCACATTCACAGCAATGTAGACGTTTTCTGACGGTTATTTTTCATTTATAGGGGGTAATCAACACTTAAAAAATTTCCCAAATGCTGAGTATCAATCAATTCGAAGTGATAGCATAATATTTCGCTTGTTTGACACTTCAGGTCACTACTAAAGCAATATAGACGTTTTCTGACGGTTAGTTTTCATTTACATCGGGTAATCAACAGTTAAAAACGATCCCAAATGCTGAGTTTCAATCAATTCAAATTGATAGCATAATATTTATCTTGCATGAACGAACAGTTCTCTACGACAGTAATCTAGACATTTTCTGACGGTTAGTTTTCATATATAAGGGGTAATCAAAAGTTAAAAACGTTACCATATGCTGAATATCGTTAAATTCAATGATATAACATAATATTTCGTATGTTTCACCGTACGGCTTACATTCAGAGCATTCTAGACGTTTTCTGACGGTTAGTTTTCATTTATAGGGGGTAATCAACACTTTAAAATGATGCAAAATGCTGAATATTGTTCAATTCAATGGCATAACATAATATTTCGCGTGTATAACCGTACAGCTAACATTTACAGCAATGTACACGTTTTCTGACGGTTTGTTTTCATTTATAGGGGGTAATCAACAGTTAAAAACGTTCCCAAATGCTGAGTATGAATCAATTCGAAGTGATAGCATAATATTTCTCTTGTATGATCGTACAGTTCACTATCACAGTAGTCTAGACATTTTCTGACGGTTAGTTTTCATTTATAGGGGGTAAAGAAAAGTTAAAAACGTTGCCAAATGCTGAATATAGTTCATTTCAATGATATATCATAATATTTCGTATGTTTCACCGTACGGCTTACATTCAGAGCATTCTAGACGTTTTCTGACGGTTTGTTTTCATTTATAGGGGGTAATCAACACTTTAAAACGATGCAAAATTCTGAATATCGTTCAATTCAATGGCATAACATAACGTTTCTCGTGTATAACCGTACAGCTCACATTAACAGCAATGTAGACGTTTTCTGACGGTTATTTTTCATTTATAGGGGGTAATCAACAGTTCAAAACGTTCCCAAATGCTGAGTTTCGATCAATTCGGAGTGATAGCATAATATTTCTCTTGTATGATCGTACAGTTCACTATCACAGTAGTCTAGACATTTTCTGACGGTTAGGTTTCATTTATAGGCGTTAAAGAAAAGTAAAAACGTTGCCAAATGCTGAATATCGTTCATTTCAATGATATAACATAATATTTCGTATGTATCACCGTTCGGCTTACATTCACAGCATTGTAGACGTTTTCTGATGGTTAGTTTTCATTTATAGGGGGTAATCAACACTTTAAAACGATGCAAAATTCTGAATATCGTTCAATTCAATGGCATAACATAATGTTTCTCGTGTATAACCGTACAGGTCACATTCACAGCAATGTAGACGTTTTCTGACGGTTATTTTTCATTTATAGGGGGTAATCAACAGTTAAAAACGATCCCAAATGCTGAGTTTCAATCAATTCGAAGTGATAGCATAATATTTCGCTTGTTTGACACTTCAGGTCACTACTACAGCAATATAGACGTTTTCTGACGGTTAGTTTTCATTTACATCGGGTAATCAACAGTTAAAAACGATCCCAAATGCTGAGTTTCAATCAATTCAAATTGATAGCATAATATTTCTCTTGCATGAACGAACAGTTCTCTACGACAGTAATCTAGACATTTTCTGACGGTTAGTTTTCATATATAAGGGGTAATCAAAAGTTAAAAATGTTACCATATGCTGAATATCGTTAAATTCAATGATATAACATAATATTTCGTATGTTTCACCGTACGGCTTACATTCAGAGCATTCTAGACGTTTTCTGACGGTTAGTTTTCATTTATAGGGGATAATCAACACTTTAAAATGATGCAAAATGCTGAATATTGTTCAATTCAATGGCATAACATAATATTTCGCGTGTATAACCGTACAGCTAACATTTACAGCAATGTACACGTTTTCTGACGGTTTGTTTTCATTTATAGGGGGTAATCAACAGTTAAAAACGTTCACAAATGCTGAGTATCAATCAATTCGAAGTGATAGCATAATATTTATCATATATGATCGTACAGTTCACTATCACAGTAGTCTAGACATTTTCTGACGGTTAGTTTTCATTTATAGGGGGTAAAGAAAAGTTAAAAACGTTGCCAAATGCTGAATATCGTTCATTTCAATGATATATCATAATATTTCGTATGTTTCACCGTACGGCTTACATTCATAGCATTCTAGACATTTTCTGACGGTTTGTTTTCATTCATAGGGGGTAATCAACACTTTAAAATGATGCAAAATACTGAATATTGTTCAATTCAATGGCATAACATAATATTTCGCGTGTATAACCGTACAGCTCACATTCACAGCAATGTAGACGTTTTCTGACGGTTATTTTTCATTTATAGGTGGTAATCAACAGTTAAAAACGTTCCCAAATGCTGAGTATCGATCAATTCGAAGTGATAGCATAATATTTAGCTTGTTTGACACTTCAGGTCACTATTACAGCAATCTAGACTTTTTCTGACGGTTAGTTTTCATTTACAGCGGGTAATCAACAGTTAAAAACGATCCCAAATGCTGAGTTTCAATCAATTCAAACTGATAGCATAATATTTCTCTTCCATGAACGTACAGTTCTCTACGACAGTAATCTAGACATTTTCTGACGGTTAGTTTTCATATATAAGGGGTAATCAAAAGTTAAAACCGTTACCATATGCTGAATATCGTTCAATTCAATGATATAACATAATATTTCGTATGTTTCACCGTACGGCTTACATTCAGAGCATTCTAGACGTTTTCTGACGGTTAGTTTTCATTTATAGGGGGTAATCAACACTTTAAAATGATGCAAAATGCTGAATATCGTTCAATTCAATGGCATAACATAACGTTTCTCGTGTATAACCGTACAGCTCACATTAACAGCAATGTAGACGTTTTCTGACGGTTATTTTTCATTTATAGGGGGTAATCAACAGTTCAAAACGTTCCCAAATGCTGAGTTTCGATCAATTCGAAGTGATAGCATAATATTTCTCTTGTATGATCGTACAGTTCACTATCACAGTAGTCTAGACATTTTCTGACGGTTAGGTTTCATTTATAGGGGTTAAAGAAAAGTAAAAACGTTGCCAAATGCTGAATATCGTTCATTTCAATGATATAACATAATATTTCGTATGTATCACCGTTCGGCTTACATTCACAGCATTGTAGACGTTTTCTGATGGTTAGTTTTCATTTATAGGGGGTAATCAACACTTTAAAATGATGCAAAATACTGAATATTGTTCAATTCAATGGCATAACATAATATTACGCGTGTATAACCGTACAGCTCACATTCACAGCAATGTAGACGTTTTCTGACGGTTATTTTTCATTTATAGGTGGTAATCAACAGTTAAAAACGTTCCCAAATGCTGAGTATCGATCAATTCGAAGTGATAGCATAATATTTAGCTTGTTTGACACTTCAGGTCACTATTACAGCAATCTAGACTTTTTCTGACCGTTAGTTTTCATTTACAGCGGGTAATCAACAGTTAAAAACGATCCCAAATGCTGAGTTTCAATCAATTCAAACTGATAGCATAATATTTCTCTTGCATGAACGTACAGTTCTCTACGACAGTAATCTAGACATTTTCTGACGGTTAGTTTTCATATATAAGGGGTAATCAAAAGTTAAAACCGTTACCATATGCTGAATATCGTTCAATTCAATGATATAACATAATATTTCGTATGTTTCACCGTACGGCTTACATTCAGAGCATTCTAGACGTTTTCTGACGGTTTGTTTTCATTTATAGGGGGTAATCAACACTTTAAAATGTTGCAAAATGCTGAATATTGTTCAATTCAATGGCATAACATAATATTTCGCGTGTATAACCGTACAGCTCACATTTATAGCAATGTACACGTTTGTTTTCTGACGGTTTGTTTTCATTTATAGGGGGTAATCAACAGTTAAAAACGTTCCCAAATGCTGAGTATGAATCAATTCGAAATGATAGCATAATATTTATCTTGTTTGATCGTACAGTTCACTATCACAGTAGTCTAGACATTTTCTGACGGTTAGTTTTCATTTATAGGGGGTAAAGAAAAGTTAAAAACGTTGCCAAATGCTGAATATCGTTCATTTCAATGATATAACATAATATTTCGTATGTATCACCGTTCGGCTTACAATCACAGCATTGTAGATTTTTTCTGATGGTTAGATTTCATTTATAGGGGGTAATCAACACTTTAAAACGATGCAAAATGCTGAATATTGTTCAATTCAATGGCATAACATAATATTTCGCGTGTATAACCGTACAGCTCACATTTACAGCAATGTACACGTTTTCTTACGGTTTGTTTTCATTTATAGGGGGTAATCAACAGTTAAAAACGTTCCTAAATGCTGAGTATGAATCAATTCGAAGTGATAGCATAATATTTCTCTTGTATGAACGTACAGTTCACTATCACAGTAGTCTAGACATTTTCTGACGGTTAGTTTTCATTTATAGGGGGTAAATAAAAGTTAAAAACGTTGCCAAATGCTGAATATCGTTCATTTCAATGATATAACATAATATTTCGTATGTATCACCGTTCGGCTTACATTCACAGCATTGTAGACGTTTTCTGATGGTTAGTTTTCATTTATAGGGGGTAATCAACACTTTAAAACGATGCAAAATTCTGAATATCGTTCAATTCAATGGCATAACATAATGTTTCTCGTGTATAACCGTACAGCTCACATTCACAGCAATGTAGACGTTTTCTGACGGTTATTTTTCATTTATAGGGGGTAATCAACACTTAAAAACTTTCCCAAATGCTGAGTATCGATCAATTCGAAGTGATAGCATAATATTTCGCTTGTTTGACACTTCAGGTCACTACTACAGCAATATAGACGTTTTCTGACGGTTAGTTTTCATTTACATCGGGTAATCAACAGTTAAAAACGATCCCAAATGCTGAGTTTCAATCAATTCAAATTGATAGCATAATATTTATCTTGCATGAACGAACAGTTCTCTACGACAGTAATCTAGACATTTTCTGACGGTTAGTTTTCATATATAAGGGGTAATCAAAAGTTAAAAACGTTACCATATGCTGAATATCGTTAAATTCAATGATATAACATAATATTTCGTATGTTTCACCGTACGGCTTACATTCAGAGCATTCTAGACGTTTTCTGACGGTTAGTTTTCATTTATAGGGGGTAATCAACACTTTAAAATGATGCAAAATGCTGAATATTGTTCAATTCAATGGCATAACATAATATTTCGCGTGTATAACCGTACAGCTAACATTTACAGCAATGTACACGTTTTCTGACGGTTTGTTTTCATTTATAGGGGGTAATCAACAGTTAAAAACGTTCCCAAATGCTGAGTATGAATCAATTCGAAGTGATAGCATAATATTTCTCTTGTATGATCGTACAGTTCACTATCACAGTAGTGTAGACATTTTCTGACGGTTAGTTTTCATTTATAGGGGGTAAAGAAAAGTTAAAAACGTTGCCAAATGCTGAATATAGTTCATTTCAATGATATATCATAATATTTCGTATGTTTCACCGTACGGCTTACATTCAGAGCATTCTAGACGTTTTCTGACGGTTTGTTTTCATTTATAGGGGGTAATCAACACTTTAAAACGATGCAAAATTCTGAATATCGTTCAATTCAATGGCATAACATAACGTTTCTCGTGTATAACCGTACAGCTCACATTCACAGCAATGTATACGTTTTCTGACGGTTATTTTTCATTTATAGGGGGTAATCAACAGTTCAAAACGTTCCCAAATGCTGAGTATCGATCAATTCGAAGTGATAGCATAATATTTCGCTTGTTTGACACTTCAGGTCACTATTACAGCAATCTAGACGTTTTCTGACGGTTAGTTTTCATTTACAGCGGGTAATCAACAGTTAAAAACGATCCCAAATGCTGAGTTTCAATCAATTCAAACTGATAGCATAATATTTCTCTTGCATGAACGTACAGTTCTCTACGACAGTAATCTAGACATTTTCTGACGGTTAGTTTTCATATATAAGGGGTAATCAAAAGTTAAAACCGTTACCATATGCTGAATATCGTTCAATTCAATGATATAACATAATATTTCGTATGTTTCACCGTACGGCTTACATTCACAGCATTCTAGACGTTTTCTGACGGTTTGTTTTCATTTATAGGGGGTAATCAACACTTTAAAATGATGCAAAATGCTGAATATTGTTCAATTCAATGGCATAACATAATATTTCGCGTGTATAACCGTACAGCTCACATTTACAGCAATGTACACGTTTTCTGACGGTTATTTTTCATTTATAGGGGGTAATCAACAGTTAAAAACGTTCCCAAATGCTGAGTATCGATCAATTCGAAGTGATAGCATAATATTTAGCTTGTTTGACACTTCAGGTCACTATTACAGCAATCTAGACTTTTTCTGACGGTTAGTTTTCATTTACAGCGGGTAATCAACAGTTAAAAACGATCCCAAATGCTGAGTTTCAATCAATTCAAACTGATAGCATAATATTTCTCTTCCATGAACGTACAGTTCTCTACGACAGTAATCTAGACATTTTCTGACGGTTAGTTTTCATATATAAGGGGTAATCAAAAGTTAAAACCGTTACCATATGCTGAATATCGTTCAATTCAATGATATAACATAATATTTCGTATGTTTCACCGTACGGCTTACATTCAGAGCATTCTAGACGTTTTCTGACGGTTAGTTTTCATTTATAGGGGGTAATCAACACTTTAAAATGATGCAAAATGCTGAATATCGTTCAATTCAATGGCATAACATAACGTTTCTCGTGTATAACCGTACAGCTCACATTAACAGCAATGTAGACGTTTTCTGACGGTTATTTTTCATTTATAGGGGGTAATCAACAGTTCAAAACGTTCCCAAATGCTGAGTTTCGATCAATTCGAAGTGATAGCATAATATTTCTCTTGTATGATCGTACAGTTCACTATCACAGTAGTCTAGACATTTTCTGACGGTTAGGTTTCATTTATAGGGGTTAAAGAAAAGTAAAAACGTTGCCAAATGCTGAATATCGTTCATTTCAATGATATAACATAATATTTCGTATGTATCACCGTTCGGCTTACATTCACAGCATTGTAGACGTTTTCTGATGGTTAGTTTTCATTTATAGGGGGTAATCAACTCTTTAAAATGATGCAAAATACTGAATATTGTTCAATTCAATGGCATAACATAATATTACGCGTGTATAACCGTACAGCTCACATTCACAGCAATGTAGACGTTTTCTGACGGTTATTTTTCATTTATAGGTGGTAATCAACAGTTAAAAACATTCCCAAATGCTGAGTATCGATCAATTCGAAGTGATAGCATAATATTTAGCTTGTTTGACACTTCAGGTCACTATTACAGCAATCTAGACTTTTTCTGACCGTTAGTTTTCATTTACAGCGGGTAATCAACAGTTAAAAACGATCCCAAATGCTGAGTTTCAATCAATTCAAACTGATAGCATAATATTTCTCTTGCATGAACGTACAGTTCTCTACGACAGTAATCTAGACATTTTCTGACGGTTAGTTTTCATATATAAGGGGTAATCAAAAGTTAAAACCGTTACCATATGCTGAATATCGTTCAATTCAATGATATAACATAATATTTCGTATGTTTCACCGTACGGCTTACATTCAGAGCATTCTAGACGTTTTCTGACGGTTTGTTTTCATTTATAGGGGGTAATCAACACTTTAAAATGTTGCAAAATGCTGAATATTGTTCAATTCAATGGCATAACATAATATTTCGCGTGTATAACCGTACAGCTCACATTTATAGCAATGTACACGTTTGTTTTCTGACGGTTTGTTTTCATTTATAGGGGGTAATCAACAGTTAAAAACGTTCCCAAATGCTGAGTATGAATCAATTCGAAATGATAGCATAATATTTATCTTGTTTGATCGTACAGTTCACTATCACAGTAGTCTAGACATTTTCTGACGGTTAGTTTTCATTTATAGGGGGTAAAGAAAAGTTAAAAACGTTGCCAAATGCTGAATATCGTTCATTTCAATGATATAACATAATATTTCGTATGTATCACCGTTCGGCTTACAATCACAGCATTGTAGATTTTTTCTGATGGTTAGATTTCATTTATAGGGGGTAATCAACACTTTAAAACGATGCAAAATGCTGAATATTGTTCAATTCAATGGCATAACATAATATTTCGCGTGTATAACCGTACAGCTCACATTTACAGCAATGTACACGTTTTCTTACGGTTTGTTTTCATTTATAGGGGGTAATCAACAGTTAAAAACGTTCCTAAATGCTGAGTATGAATCAATTCGAAGTGATAGCATAATATTTCTCTTGTATGAACGTACAGTTCACTATCACAGTAGTCTAGACATTTTCTGACGGTTAGTTTTCATTTATAGGGGGTAAATAAAAGTTAAAAACGTTGCCAAATGCTGAATATCGTTCATTTCAATGATATAACATAATATTTCGTATGTATCACCGTTCGGCTTACATTCACAGCATTGTAGACGTTTTCTGATGGTTAGTTTTCATTTATAGGGGGTAATCAACACTTTAAAACGATGCAAAATTCTGAATATCGTTCAATTCAATGGCATAACATAATGTTTCTCGTGTATAACCGTACAGCTCACATTCACAGCAATGTAGACGTTTTCTGACGGTTATTTTTCATTTATAGGGGGTAATCAACACTTAAAAACTTTCCCAAATGCTGAGTATCGATCAATTCGAAGTGATAGCATAATATTTCGCTTGTTTGACACTTCAGGTCACTACTACAGCAATATAGACGTTTTCTGACGGTTAGTTTTCATTTACATCGGGTAATCAACAGTTAAAAACGATCCCAAATGCTGAGTTTCAATCAATTCAAATTGATAGCATAATATTTATCTTGCATGAACGAACAGTTCTCTACGACAGTAATCTAGACATTTTCTGACGGTTAGTTTTCATATATAAGGGGTAATCAAAAGTTAAAAACGTTACCATATGCTGAATATCGTTAAATTCAATGATATAACATAATATTTCGTATGTTTCACCGTACGGCTTACATTCAGAGCATTCTAGACGTTTTCTGACGGTTAGTTTTCATTTATAGGGGGTAATCAACACTTTAAAATGATGCAAAATGCTGAATATTGTTCAATTCAATGGCATAACATAATATTTCGCGTGTATAACCGTACAGCTAACATTTACAGCAATGTACACGTTTTCTGACGGTTTGTTTTCATTTATAGGGGGTAATCAACAGTTAAAAACGTTCACAAATGCTGAGTATGAATCAATTCGAAGTGATAGCATAATATTTCTCTTGTATGATCGTACAGTTCACTATCACAGTAGTGTAGACATTTTCTGACGGTTAGTTTTCATTTATAGGGGGTAAAGAAAAGTTAAAAACGTTGCCAAATGCTGAATATAGTTCATTTCAATGATATATCATAATATTTCGTATGTTTCACCGTACGGCTTACATTCAGAGCATTCTAGACGTTTTCTGACGGTTTGTTTTCATTTATAGGGGGTAATCAACACTTTAAAACGATGCAAAATTCTGAATATCGTTCAATTCAATGGCATAACATAACGTTTCTCGTGTATAACCGTACAGCTCACATTCACAGCAATGTATACGTTTTCTGACGGTTATTTTTCATCTATAGGGGGTAATCAACAGTTCAAAACGTTCCCAAATGCTGAGTATCGATCAATTCGAAGTGATAGCATAATATTTCGCTTGTTTGACACTTCAGGTCACTATTACAGCAATCTAGACGTTTTCTGACGGTTAGTTTTCATTTACAGCGGGTAATCAACAGTTAAAAACGATCCCAAATGCTGAGTTTCAATCAATTCAAACTGATAGCATAATATTTCTCTTGCATGAACGTACAGTTCTCTACGACAGTAATCTAGACATTTTCTGACGGTTAGTTTTCATATATAAGGGGTAATCAAAAGTTAAAACCGTTACCATATGCTGAATATCGTTCAATTCAATGATATAACATAATATTTCGTATGTTTCACCGTACGGCTTACATTCACAGCATTCTAGACGTTTTCTGACGGTTTGTTTTCATTTATAGGGGGTAATCAACACTTTAAAATGATGCAAAATGCTGAATATTGTTCAATTCAATGGCATAACATAATATTTCGCGTGTATAACCGTACAGCTCACATTTACAGCAATGTACACGTTTTCTTACGGTTTGTTTTCATTTATAGGGGGTAATCAACAGTTAAAAACGTTGCCAAATGCTGAATATCGTTCATTTCAATGATATAACATAATATTTCGTATGTATCACCGTTCAGCTTACAATCACAGCATTGTAGACGTTTTCTGATGGTTAGTTTTCATTTATAGGGGGTAATCAACACTTTAAAACGATGCAAAATGCTGAATATTGTTCAATTCAATGGCATAACATAATATTTCGCGTGTATAACCGTACAGCTCACATTTACAGCAATGTACACGTTTTCTTACGGTTTGTTTTCATTTATAGGGGGTAATCAACAGTTAAAAACGTTCCTAAATGCTGAGTATGAATCAATTCGAAGTGATAGCATAATATTTATCTTGTATGAACGTACAGTTCACTAACACAGTAGTTCACTATTACAATAGTCTAGACATTTTCTGACGGTTAGTTTTCATTTATAGGGGGTAAAGAAGAGTTAAAAACGTTGCCAAATGCTGAATATCGTTCATTTCAATGATATAACATAATATTTCTTATGTATCACCGTTCGGCTTACAATCACAGAATTGTAGACGTTTTCTGATGGTTAGTTTTCTTTTATAGGGGGAAATCAACACTTTAAAACGATGCAATATTCTGAATATCGTTCAATTCAATGGCATAACATAACATTTCTCGTGTATAACCGTACCGCTCACATTCACAGCAATGTAGACGTTTTCTGACGGTTATTTTTCATTTATAGGGGGTAATTAACAGTTAAAAACGTTCCCAAATGCTGAGTATCGATCAATTCGAAGTGATAGCATAATAGTTCGCTTGTTTGACACTTCAGGTCACAATTACAGCAATCTAGACGTTTTCTGACGGTTAGTTTTCATTTACAGCGGGTAATCAACAGTTAAAAACGATCCCAAATGCTGAGTTTCAATCAATTCAAACTGACAGCATAATATTTCTCTTGCATGAACGTACAGTTCTCTACGACAGTAATCTAAACATTTTCTGACGGTTAGTTTTCATTTATAGGGGGTAAAGAAAAGTTAAAAACGTTGCCAAATGCTGAATATCGTTCATTTCAATGATATAACATAATATTTCGTATGTATCACCGTTCGGTTTACAATCACAGCATTGTATACGTTTTCTGATGGTTAGTTTTCATTTATAGGGGGTAATCAACAGTTAAAAACGTTCCCAAATGCTGAGTATCGATCAATTCGAAGTGATAGCATAATATTTCGCTTGTTTGACACTTCAGGTCACTATTACAGCAATCTAGACGTTTTCTGACGGTTAGTTTTCATTTACAGCGGGTAATCAACAGTTAAAAACGATCCCAAATGCTGAGTTTCAATCAATTCAAACTGATACCATAATATTTCTCTTGCATGAACGTACAGTTCTCTACGACAGTAATCTAGACATTTTCTGACGGTTAGTTTTCATATATAAGGGGTAATCAAAAGTTAAAACCGTTACCATATGCTGAATATCGTTCAATTCAATGATATAACATAATATTTCGTATGTTTCACCGTACGGCTTACATTCAGAGCATTCTAGACGTTTTCTGACGGTTTGTTTTCATTTATAGGGGGTAATCAACACTTTAAAATGATGCAAAATGCTGAATATTGTTCAATTCAATGGCATAACATAATAGTTCGCGTGTATAACCGTACAGCTCACATTTACAGCAATGTACACGTTTTCTTACGGTTTGTTTTCATTTATAGGGGGTAATCAACAGTTAAAAACGTTGCCAAATGCTGAATATCGTTCATTTCAATGATATAACATAATATTTCGTATGTATCACCGTTCGGCTTACAATCACAGCATTGTAGACGTTTTCTGATGGTTAGTTTTCATTTATAGGGGGTAATCAACACTTTAAAACGATGCAAAATGCTGAATATTGTTCAATTCAATGGCATAACATAATATTTCGCGTGTATAACCGTACAGCTCACATTTACAGCAATGTACACGTTTTCTTACGGTTTGTTTTCATTTATAGGGGGTAATCAACAGTTAAAAACGTTCCTAAATGCTGAGTATGAATCAATTCGAAGTGATAGCATAATATTTATCTTGTATGAACGTACAGTTCACTAACACAGTAGTTCACTATTACAATAGTCTAGACATTTTCTGACGGTTAGTTTTCATTTATAGGGGGTAAAGAAGAGTTAAAAACGTTGCCAAATGCTGAATATCGTTCATTTCAATGATATAACATAATATTTCTTATGTATCACCGTTCGGCTTACAATCACAGAATTGTAGACGTTTTCTGATGGTTAGTTTTCTTTTATAGGGGGAAATCAACACTTTAAAACGATGCAATATTCTGAATATCGTTCAATTCAATGGCATAACATAACATTTCTCGTGTATAACCGTACCGCTCACATTCACAGCAATGTAGACGTTTTCTGACGGTTATTTTTCATTTATAGGGGGTAATTAACAGTTAAAAACGTTCCCAAATGCTGAGTATCGATCAATTCGAAGTGATAGCATAATAGTTCGCTTGTTTGACATTTCAGGTCACAATTACAGCAATCTAGACGTTTTCTGACGGTTAGTTTTCATTTACAGCGGGTAATCAACAGTTAAAAACGATCCCAAATGCTGAGTTTCAATCAATTCAAACTGACAGCATAATATTTCTCTTGCATGAACGTACAGTTCTCTACGACAGTAATCTAAACATTTTCTGACGGTTAGTTTTCATTTATAGGGGGTAAAGAAAAGTTAAAAACGTTGCCAAATGCTGAATATCGTTCATTTCAATGATATAACATAATATTTCGTATGTATCACCGTTCGGTTTACAATCACAGCATTGTATACGTTTTCTGATGGTTAGTTTTCATTTATAGGGGGTAATCAACACTTTAAAACGATGCAAAATTCTGAATATCGTTCAATTCAATGGCATAACATAACGTTTCTCGTGTATAACCGTACAGCTCACATTCACAGCAATGTATACGTTTTCTGACGGTTATTTTTCATCTATAGGGGGTAATCAACAGTTCAAAACGTTCCCAAATGCTGAGTATCGATCAATTCGAAGTGATAGCATAATATTTCGCTTGTTTGACACTTCAGGTCACTATTACAGCAATCTAGACGTTTTCTGACGGTTAGTTTTCATTTACAGCGGGTAATCAACAGTTAAAAACGATCCCAAATGCTGAGTTTCAATCAATTCAAACTGATAGCATAATATTTCTCTTGCATGAACGTACAGTTCTCTACGACAGTAATCTAGACATTTTCTGACGGTTAGTTTTCATATATAAGGGGTAATCAAAAGTTAAAACCGTTACCATATGCTGAATATCGTTCAATTCAATGATATAACATAATATTTCGTATGTTTCACCGTACGGCTTACATTCACAGCATTCTAGACGTTTTCTGACGGTTTGTTTTCATTTATAGGGGGTAATCAACACTTTAAAATGATGCAAAATGCTGAATATTGTTCAATTCAATGGCATAACATAATATTTCGCGTGTATAACCGTACAGCTCACATTTACAGCAATGTACACGTTTTCTTACGGTTTGTTTTCATTTATAGGGGGTAATCAACAGTTAAAAACGTTGCCAAATGCTGAATATCGTTCATTTCAATGATATAACATAATATTTCGTATGTATCACCGTTCAGCTTACAATCACAGCATTGTAGACGTTTTCTGATGGTTAGTTTTCATTTATAGGGGGTAATCAACACTTTAAAACGATGCAAAATGCTGAATATTGTTCAATTCAATGGCATAACATAATATTTCGCGTGTATAACCGTACAGCTCACATTTACAGCAATGTACACGTTTTCTTACGGTTTGTTTTCATTTATAGGGGGTAATCAACAGTTAAAAACGTTCCTAAATGCTGAGTATGAATCAATTCGAAGTGATAGCATAATATTTATCTTGTATGAACGTACAGTTCACTAACACAGTAGTTCACTATTACAATAGTCTAGACATTTTCTGACGGTTAGTTTTCATTTATAGGGGGTAAAGAAGAGTTAAAAACGTTGCCAAATGCTGAATATCGTTCATTTCAATGATATAACATAATATTTCTTATGTATCACCGTTCGGCTTACAATCACAGAATTGTAGACGTTTTCTGATGGTTAGTTTTCTTTTATAGGGGGAAATCAACACTTTAAAACGATGCAATATTCTGAATATCGTTCAATTCAATGGCATAACATAACATTTCTCGTGTATAACCGTACCGCTCACATTCACAGCAATGTAGACGTTTTCTGACGGTTATTTTTCATTTATAGGGGGTAATTAACAGTTAAAAACGTTCCCAAATGCTGAGTATCGATCAATTCGAAGTGATAGCATAATAGTTCGCTTGTTTGACACTTCAGGTCACAATTACAGCAATCTAGACGTTTTCTGACGGTTAGTTTTCATTTACAGCGGGTAATCAACAGTTAAAAACGATCCCAAATGCTGAGTTTCAATCAATTCAAACTGACAGCATAATATTTCTCTTGCATGAACGTACAGTTCTCTACGACAGTAATCTAAACATTTTCTGACGGTTAGTTTTCATTTATAGGGGGTAAAGAAAAGTTAAAAACGTTGCCAAATGCTGAATATCGTTCATTTCAATGATATAACATAATATTTCGTATGTATCACCGTTCGGTTTACAATCACAGCATTGTATACGTTTTCTGATGGTTAGTTTTCATTTATAGGGGGTAATCAACAGTTAAAAACGTTCCCAAATGCTGAGTATCGATCAATTCGAAGTGATAGCATAATATTTCGCTTGTTTGACACTTCAGGTCACTATTACAGCAATCTAGACGTTTTCTGACGGTTAGTTTTCATTTACAGCGGGTAATCAACAGTTAAAAACGATCCCAAATGCTGAGTTTCAATCAATTCAAACTGATACCATAATATTTCTCTTGCATGAACGTACAGTTCTCTACGACAGTAATCTAGACATTTTCTGACGGTTAGTTTTCATATATAAGGGGTAATCAAAAGTTAAAACCGTTACCATATGCTGAATATCGTTCAATTCAATGATATAACATAATATTTCGTATGTTTCACCGTACGGCTTACATTCAGAGCATTCTAGACGTTTTCTGACGGTTTGTTTTCATTTATAGGGGGTAATCAACACTTTAAAATGATGCAAAATGCTGAATATTGTTCAATTCAATGGCATAACATAATAGTTCGCGTGTATAACCGTACAGCTCACATTTACAGCAATGTACACGTTTTCTTACGGTTTGTTTTCATTTATAGGGGGTAATCAACAGTTAAAAACGTTGCCAAATGCTGAATATCGTTCATTTCAATGATATAACATAATATTTCGTATGTATCACCGTTCGGCTTACAATCACAGCATTGTAGACGTTTTCTGATGGTTAGTTTTCATTTATAGGGGGTAATCAACACTTTAAAACGATGCAAAATGCTGAATATTGTTCAATTCAATGGCATAACATAATATTTCGCGTGTATAACCGTACAGCTCACATTTACAGCAATGTACACGTTTTCTTACGGTTTGTTTTCATTTATAGGGGGTAATCAACAGTTAAAAACGTTCCTAAATGCTGAGTATGAATCAATTCGAAGTGATAGCATAATATTTATCTTGTATGAACGTACAGTTCACTAACACAGTAGTTCACTATTACAATAGTCTAGACATTTTCTGACGGTTAGTTTTCATTTATAGGGGGTAAAGAAGAGTTAAAAACGTTGCCAAATGCTGAATATCGTTCATTTCAATGATATAACATAATATTTCTTATGTATCACCGTTCGGCTTACAATCACAGAATTGTAGACGTTTTCTGATGGTTAGTTTTCTTTTATAGGGGGAAATCAACACTTTAAAACGATGCAATATTCTGAATATCGTTCAATTCAATGGCATAACATAACATTTCTCGTGTATAACCGTACCGCTCACATTCACAGCAATGTAGACGTTTTCTGACGGTTATTTTTCATTTATAGGGGGTAATTAACAGTTAAAAACGTTCCCAAATGCTGAGTATCGATCAATTCGAAGTGATAGCATAATAGTTCGCTTGTTTGACATTTCAGGTCACAATTACAGCAATCTAGACGTTTTCTGACGGTTAGTTTTCATTTACAGCGGGTAATCAACAGTTAAAAACGATCCCAAATGCTGAGTTTCAATCAATTCAAACTGACAGCATAATATTTCTCTTGCATGAACGTACAGTTCTCTACGACAGTAATCTAAACATTTTCTGACGGTTAGTTTTCATTTATAGGGGGTAAAGAAAAGTTAAAAACGTTGCCAAATGCTGAATATCGTTCATTTCAATGATATAACATAATATTTCGTATGTATCACCGTTCGGTTTACAATCACAGCATTGTATACGTTTTCTGATGGTTAGTTTTCATTTATAGGGGGTAATCAACAGTTAAAAACGTTCCCAAATGCTGAGTATCGATCAATTCGAAGTGATAGCATAATATTTCGCTTGTTTGACACTTCAGGTCACTATTACAGCAATCTAGACGTTTTCTGACGGTTAGTTTTCATTTACAGCGGGTAATCAACAGTTAAAAACGATCCCAAATGCTGAGTTTCAATCAATTCAAACTGATACCATAATATTTCTCTTGCATGAACGTACAGTTCTCTACGACAGTAATCTAGAAATTTTCTGACGGTTAGTTTTCATATATAAGGGGTAATCAAAAGTTAAAACCGTTACCATATGCTGAATATCGTTCAATTCAATGATATAACATAATATTTCGTAAGTTTCACCGTACGGCTTACATTCAGAGCATTCTAGACGTTTTCTGACGGTTTGTTTTCATTTATAAGGGGTAATCAACACTTTAAAATGATGCAAAATGCTGAATATTGTTCAATTCAATGGCATAACATAATATTTCGCGTGTATAACCGTACAGCTCACATTTACAGCAATGTACACGTTTTCTGACGGTTTGTTTTCATTTATAGGGGGTAATCAACAGTTAAAAACGTACCCAAATGCTGAGTATGAATCAATTCGAAGTGATAGCATAATATTTCTCTCGTATGAACGTACAGTTCACTATCACAATAGTCTAGACATTTTCTGACGGTTAGTTTTCATTTATAGGGGGTAAAGAAGAGTTAAAAACGTTGCCAAATGCTGAATATCGTTCATTTCAATGATATAACATAATATTTCTTATGTATCACCGTTCGGCTTACAATCACAGCATTGTAGACGTTTTCTGATGGTTAGTTTTCTTTTATAGGGGGAAATCAACACTTTAAAACGATGCAATATTCTGAATATCGTTCAATTCAATGGCATAACATAACGTTTCTCGTGTATAACCGTACAGCTCACATTCACAGCAATGTAGACGTTTTCTGACGGTTAGTTTTCATTTACAGCGGGTAATCAACAGTTAAAAACGATCCCAAATGCTGAGTTTCAATCAATTCAAACTGATAGCATAATATTTCTCTTGTATGAACGTACAGTTCACTATCACAATAGTCTAGACATTTTCTGACGGTTAGTTTTCATTTATAGGGGGTAAAGAAAAGTTAAAAACGTTGCCAAATGCTGAATATCGTTCATTTCAATAATATAACATAATATTTCTTATGTATCACCGTTCGGCTTACAATCACAGCATTGTAGACGTTTTCTGATGGTTACTTTTCATTTATAGGGGGTAATCAACAGTTAAAAACGTTCCCAAATGCTGAGTATCGATCAATTCGAAGTGATAGCATAATATTTCGCTTGTTTGACACTTCAGGTCACTATTACAGCAATCTAGACGTTTTCTGACGGTTAGTTTTCATTTACAGCGGGTAATCAACAGTTAAAAACGATCCCAAATGCTGAGTTTCAATCAATTCAAACTGATACCATAATATTTCTCTTGCATGAACGTACAGTTCTCTACGACAGTAATCTAGACATTTTCTGACGGTTAGTTTTCATATATAAGGGGTAATCAAAAGTTAAAACCGTTACCATATGCTGAATATCGTTCAATTCAATGATATAACATAATATTTCGTAAGTTTCACCGTACGGCTTACATTCAGAGCATTCTAGACGTTTTCTGACGGTTTGTTTTCATTTATAAGGGGTAATCAACACTTTAAAATGATGCAAAATGCTGAATATTGTTCAATTCAATGGCGTAACATAATATTTCGCGTGTATAACCGTACAGCTCACATTTACAGCAATGTACACGTTTTCTGACGGTTTGTTTTCATTTATAGGGGGTAATCAACAGTTAAAAACGTACCCAAATGCTGAGTATGAATCAATTCGAAGTGATAGCATAATATTTCTCTCGTATGAACGTACAGTTCACTATCACAATAGTCTAGACATTTTCTGACGGTTAGTTTTCATTTATAGGGGGTAAAGAAGAGTTAAAAACGTTGCCAAATGCTGAATATCGTTCATTTCAATGATATAACATAATATTTCTTATGTATCACCGTTCGGCTTACAATCACAGCATTGTAGACGTTTTCTGATGGTTAGTTTTCTTTTATAGGGGGAAATCAACACTTTAAAACGATGCAATATTCTGAATATCGTTCAATTCAATGGCATAACATAACGTTTCTCGTGTATAACCGTACAGCTCACATTCACAGCAATGTAGACGTTTTCTGACGGTTAGTTTTAATTTACAGCGGGTAATCAACAGTTAAAAACGATCCCAAATGCTGAGTTTCAATCAATTCAAACTGATAGCATAATATTTCTCTTGTATGAACGTACAGTTCACTATCACAATAGTCTAGACATTTTCTGACGGTTAGTTTTCATTTATAGGGGGTAAAGAAAAGTTAAAAACGTTGCCAAATGCTGAATATCGTTCATTTCAATAATATAACATAATATTTCTTATGTATCACCGTTCGGCTTACAATCACAGCATTGTAGACGTTTTCTGATGGTTACTTTTCATTTATAGGGGGTAATCAACAGTTAAAAACGTTCCCAAATGCTGAGTATCGATCAATTCGAAGTGATAGCATAATATTTCGCTTGTTTGACACTTCAGGTCACTATTACAGCAATCTAGACGTTTTCTGACGGTTAGTTTTCATTTACAGCGGGTAATCAACAGTTAAAAACGATCCCAAATGCTGAGTTTCAATCAATTCAAACTGATAGCATAATATTTCTCTTGCATGAACGTACAGTTCTCTACGACAGTAATCTAGACATTTTCTGACGGTTAGTTTTCATATATAAGGGGTAATCAAAAGTTAAAACCGTTACCATATGCTGAATATCGTTCAATTCAATGATATAACATAATATTTCGTAAGTTTCACCGTACGGCTTACATTCAGAGCATTCTAGACGTTTTCTGACGGTTTGTTTTCATTTATAGGGGGTAATCAACACTTTAAAATGACGCAAAATGCTGAATATTGTTCAATTCAATGGCATAACATAATATTTCGCGTGTATAACCGTACAGCTCACATTTACAGCAATGTACACGTTTTCTGACGGTTTGTTTTCATTTATAGGGGGTAGTCAACAGTTAAAAACGTTCCCAAATGCTGAATATCGATCAATTCGAAGTGATAGCATAATAGTTCGCTTGTTTGACACTTCAGGTCACTATTACAGCAATCTAGACGTTTTCTGACGGTTAGTTTTCATTTACAGCGGGTAATCAACAGTTAAAAACGATCCCAAATGCTGAGTTTCAATCAATTCAAACTGACAGCATAATATTTCTCTTGCATGAACGTACAGTTCTCTACGACAGTAATCTAAACATTTTCTGACGGTTAGTTTTCATTTATAGGGGGTAAAGAAAAGTTAAAAACGTTGCCAAATGCTGAATATCGTTCATTTCAATGATATAACATAATATTTCTTATGTATCACCGTTCGGCTTACAATCACAGCATTGTAGACGTTTTCTGATGGTTAGTTTTCTTTTATAAGGGGAAATCAACACTTTAAAACGATGCAATATTCTGAATATCGTTCAATTCAATGGCATAACATAACGTTTCTCGTGTATAACCGTACAGCTCACATTCACAGCAATGTAGACGTTTTCTGACGGTTATTTTTCATTTATAGGGGGTAATCAACAGTTCAAAACGTTCCCAAATGCTGAGTTTCGATCAATTCGAAGTGATAGCATAATATTTCTCTTGTATGATCGTACAGTTCACTATCACAGTAGTCTAGACATTTTCTGACGGTTAGGTTTCATTTATAGGGGTTAAAGAAAGGTAAAAACGTTGCCAAATGCTGAATATCGTTCATTTCAATGATATAACATAATATTTCGTATGTATCACCGTTCGGCTTACATTCACAGCATTGTAGACGTTTTCTGATGGTTAGTTTTCATTTATAGGGGGTAATCAACACTTTAAAACGATGCAAAATTCTTAATATCGTTCAATTCAATGGCATAACATAATGTTTCTCGTGTATAACCGTACAGGTCACATTCACAGCAATGTAGACGTTTTCTGACGGTTATTTTTCATTTATAGGGGGTAATCAACAGTTAAAAACGATCCCAAATGCTGAGTTTCAATCAATTCGAAGTGATAGCATAATATTTCGCTTGTTTGACACTTCAGGTCACTACTACAGCAATATAGACGTTTTCTGACGGTTAGTTTTCATTTACATCGGGTAATCAACAGTTAAAAACGATCCCAAATGCTGAGTTTCAATCAATTCAAATTGATAGCATAATATTTCTCTTGCATGAACGAACAGTTCTCTACGACAGTAATCTAGACATTTTCTGACGGTTAGTTTTCATATATAAGGGGTAATCAAAAGTTAAAAATGTTACCATATGCTGAATATCGTTAAATTCAATGATATAACATAATATTTCGTATGTTTCACCGTACGGCTTACATTCAGAGCATTCTAGACGTTTTCTGACGGTTAGTTTTCATTTATAGGGGGTAATCAACACTTTAAAATGATGCAAAATGCTGAATATTGTTCAATTCAATGGCATAACATAATATTTCGCGTGTATAACCGTACAGCTAACATTTACAGCAATGTACACGTTTTCTGACGGTTTGTTTTCATTTATAGGGGGTAATCAACAGTTAAAAACGTTCTCAAATGCTGAGTATCAATCAATTCGAAGTGATAGCATAATATTTATCATATATGATCGTACAGTTCACTATCACAGTAGTCTAGACATTTTCTGACGGTTAGTTTTCATTTATAGGGGGTAAAGAAAAGTTAAAAACGTTGCCAAATGCTGAATATCGTTCATTTCAATGATATATCATAATATTTCGTATGTTTCACCGTACGGCTTACATTCAGAGCATTCTAGACATTTTCTGACGGTTTGTTTTCATTTATAGGGGGTAATCAACACTTTAAAATGATGCAAAATACTGAATATTGTTCAATTCAATGGCATAACATAATATTTCGCGTGTATAACCGTACAGCTCACATTCACAGCAATGTAGACGTTTTCTGACGGTTATTTTTCATTTATAGGTGGTAATCAACAGTTAAAAACGTTCCCAAATGCTGAGTATCGATCAATTCGAAGTGATAGCATAATATTTAGCTTGTTTGACACTTCAGGTCACTATTACAGCAATCTAGACTTTTTCTGACGGTTAGTTTTCATTTACAGCGGGTAATCAACAGTTAAAAACGATCCCAAATGCTGAGTTTCAATCAATTCAAACTGATAGCATAATATTTCTCTTGCATGAACGTACAGTTCTCTACGACAGTAATCTAGACATTTTCTGACGGTTAGTTTTCATATATAAGGGGTAATCAAAAGATAAAACCGTTACCATATGCTGAATATCGTTCAATTCAATGATATAACATAATATTTCGTATGTTTCACCGTACGGCTTACATTCAGAGCATTCTAGACGTTTTCTGACGGTTTGTTTTCATTTATAGGGGGTAATCAACACTTTAAAATGTTGCAAAATGCTGAATATTGTTCAATTCAATGGCATAACATAATATTTCGCGTGTATAACCGTACAGCTCACATTTATAGCAATGTACACGTTTGTTTTCTGACGGTTTGTTTTCATTTATAGGGGGTAATCAACAGTTAAAAACGTTCCCAAATGCTGAGTATGAATCAATTCGAAATGATAGCATAATATTTATCTTGTTTGATCGTACAGTTCACTATCACAGTAGTCTAGACATTTTCTGACGGTTAGTTTTCATTTATAGGGGGTAAAGAAAAGTTAAAAACGTTGCCAAATGCTGAATATCGTTCATTTCAATGATATAACATAATATTTCGTATGTATCACCGTTCGGCTTACAATCACAGCATTGTAGACGTTTTCTGATGGTTAGATTTCATTTATAGGGGGTAATCAACACTTTAAAACGATGCAAAATGCTGAATATTGTTCAATTCAATGGCATAACATAATATTTCGCGTGTATAACCGTACAGCTCACATTTACAGCAATGTACACGTTTTCTTACGGTTTGTTTTCATTTATAGGGGGTAATCAACAGTTAAAAACGTTCCTAAATGCTGAGTATGAATCAATTCGAAGTGATAGCATAATATTTCTCTTGTATGAACGTACAGTTCACTATCACAGTAGTCTAGACATTTTCTGACGGTTAGTTTTCATTTATAGGGGGTAAAGAAAAGTTAAAAACGTTGCCAAATGCTGAATATCGTTCATTTCAATGATATAACATAATATTTCGTATGTATCACCGTTCGGCTTACATTCACAGCATTGTAGACGTTTTCTGATGGTTAGTTTTCATTTATAGGGGGTAATCAACACTTTAAAACGATGCAAAATTCTGAATATCGTTCAATTCAATGGCATAACATAATGTTTCTCGTGTATAACCGTACAGCTCACATTCACAGCAATGTAGACGTTTTCTGACGGTTATTTTTCATTTATAGGGGGTAATCAACACTTAAAAACTTTCCCAAATGCTGAGTATCGATCAATTCGAAGTGATAGCATAATATTTCGCTTGTTTGACATTTCAGGTCACTACTACAGCAATATAGACGTTTTCTGACGGTTAGTTTTCATTTACATCGGGTAATCAACAGTTAAAAACGATCCCAAATGCTGAGTTTCAATCAATTCAAAGTGATAGCATAATATTTATCTTGCATGAACGAACAGTTCTCTACGACAGTAATCTAGACATTTTCTGACGGTTAGTTTTCATATATAAGGGGTAATCAAAAGTTAAAAACGTTACCATATGCTGAATATCGTTAAATTCAATGATATAACATAATATTTCGTATGTTTCACCGTACGGCTTACATTCAGAGCATTCTAGACGTTTTCTGACGGTTTGTTTTCATTTATAGGGGGTAATCAACACTTTAAAATGATGCAAAATGCTGAATATTGTTCAATTCAATGGCATAACATAATATTTCGCGTGTATAACCGTACAGCTAACATTTACAGCAATGTACACGTTTTCTGACGGTTTGTTTTCATTTATAGGGGGTAATCAACAGTTAAAAACGTTCCCAAATGCTGAGTATGAATCAATTCGAAGTGATAGCATAATATTTCTCTTGTATGATCGTACAGTTCACTATCACAGTAGTGTAGACATTTTCTGACGGTTAGTTTTCATTTATAGGGGGTAAAGAAAAGTTAAAAACGTTGCCAAATGCTGAATATAGTTCATTTCAATGATATATCATAATATTTCGTATGTTTCACCGTACGGCTTACATTCAGAGCATTCTAGACGTTTTCTGACGGTTTGTTTTCATTTATAGGGGGTAATCAACACTTTAAAACGATGCAAAATTCTGAATATCGTTCAATTCAATGGCATAACATAGCGTTTCTCGTGTATAACCGTACAGCTCACATTCACAGCAATGTAGACGTTTTCTGACGGTTATTTTTCATTTATAGGGGGTAATCAACAGTTCAAAACGTTCCCAAATGCTGAGTATCGATCAATTCGAAGTGATAGCATAATATTTCGCTTGTTTGACACTTCAGGTCACTATTACAGCAATCTAGACGTTTTCTGACGGTTAGTTTTCATTTACAGCGGGTAATCAACAGTTAAAAACGATCCCAAATGCTGAGTTTCAATCAATTCAAACTGATAGCATAATATTTCTGTTGCATGAACGTACAGTTCTCTACGACAGTAATCTAGACATTTTCTGACGGTTAGTTTTCATATATAAGGGGTAATCAAAAGTTAAAACCGTTACCATATGCTGAATATCGTTCAATTCAATGATATAACATAATATTTCGTATGTTTCACCGTACGGCTTACATTCAGAGCATTCTAGACGTTTTCTGACGGTTTGTTTTCATTTATAGGGGGTAATCAACACTTTAAAATGATGCAAAATGCTGAATATTGTTCAATTCAATGGCATAACATAATATTTCGCGTGTATAACCGTACAGCTCACATTTACAGCAATGTACACGTTTTCTTACGGTTTGTTTTCATTTATATGGGGTAATCCACAGTTAAAAACGTTGCCAAATGCTGAATATCGTTCATTTCAATGATATAACATAATATTTCGTATGTATCACCGTTCGGCTTACAATCACAGCATTGTAGACGTTTTCTGATGGTTAGTTTTCATTTATAGGGGGTAATCAACACTTTAAAACGATGCAAAATGCTGAATATTGTTCAATTCAATGGCATAACATAATATTTCGCGTGTATAACCGTACAGCTCACATTTACAGCAATGTACACGTTTTCTTACGGTTTGTTTTCATTTATAGGGGGTAATCAACAGTTAAAAACGTTCCTAAATGCTGAGTATGAATCAATTCGAAGTGATAGCATAATATTTATCTTGTATGAACGTACAGTTCACTAACACAGTAGTTCACTATCACAATAGTCTAGACATTTTCTGACGGTTAGTTTTCATTTATAGGGGGTAAAGAAGAGTTAAAAACGTTGCCAAATGCTGAATATCGTTCATTTCAATGATATAACATAATATTTCTTATGTATCACCGTTCGGCTTACAATCACAGAATTGTAGAGGTTTTCTGATGGTTAGTTTTCTTTTATAGGGGGAAATCAACACTTTAAAACGATGCAATATTCTGAATATCGTTCAATTCAATGGCATAACATAACATTTCTCGTGTATAACCGTACAGCTCACATTCACAGCAATGTAGACGTTTTCTGACGGTTATTTTTCATTTATAGGGGGTAATTAACAGTTAAAAACGTTCCCAAATGCTGAGTATCGATCAATTCGAAGTGATAGCATAATAGTTCGCTTGTTTGACACTTCAGGTCACAATTACAGCAATCTAGACGTTTTCTGACGGTTAGTTTTCATTTACAGCGGGTAATCAACAGTTAAAAACGATCCCAAATGCTGAGTTTCAATCAATTCAAACTGACAGCATAATATTTCTCTTGCATGAACGTGCAGTTCTCTACGACAGTAATCTAAACATTTTCTGACGGTTAGTTTTCATTTATAGGGGGTAAAGAAAAGTTAAAAACGTTGCCAAATGCTGAATATCGTTCATTTCAATGATATAACATAATATTTCGTATGTATCACCGTTCGGTTTACAATCACAGCATTGTATACGTTTTCTGATGGTTAGTTTTCATTTATAGGGGGTAATCAACAGTTAAAAACGTTCCCAAATGCTGAGTATCGATCAATTCGAAGTGATAGCATAATATTTCGCTTGTTTGACACTTCAGGTCACTATTACAGCAATCTAGACGTTTTCTGACGGTTAGTTTTCATTTACAGCGGGTAATCAACAGTTAAAAACGATCCCAAATGCTGAGTTTCAATCAATTCAAACTGATACCATAATATTTCTCTTGCATGAACGTACAGTTCTCTACGACAGTAATCTAGACATTTTCTGACGGTTAGTTTTCATATATAAGGGGTAATCAAAAGTTAAAACCGTTACCATATGCTGAATATCGTTCAATTCAATGATATAACATAATATTTCGTAAGTTTCACCGTACGGCTTACATTCAGAGCATTCTAGACGTTTTCTGACGGTTTGTTTTCATTTATAAGGGGTAATCAACACTTTAAAATGATGCAAAATGCTGAATATTGTTCAATTCAATGGCGTAACATAATATTTCGCGTGTATAACCGTACAGCTCACATTTACAGCAATGTACACGTTTTCTGACGGTTTGTTTTCATTTATAGGGGGTAATCAACAGTTAAAAACGTACCCAAATGCTGAGTATGAATCAATTCGAAGTGATAGCATAATATTTCTCTCGTATGAACGTACAGTTCACTATCACAATAGTCTAGACATTTTCTGACGGTTAGTTTTCATTTATAGGGGGTAAAGAAGAGTTAAAAACGTTGCCAAATGCTGAATATCGTTCATTTCAGTGATATAACATAATATTTCTTATGTATCACCGTTCGGCTGACAATCACAGCATTGTAGACGTTTTCTGATGGTTAGTTTTCTTTTATAGGGGGAAATCAACACTTTAAAACGATGCAATATTCTGAATATCGTTCAATTCAATGGCATAACATAGCGTTTCTCGTGTATAACCGTACAGCTCACATTCACAGCAATGTAGACGTTTTCTGACGGTTATTTTTCATTTATAGGGGGTAATCAACAGTTCAAAACGTTCCCAAATGCTGAGTATCGATCAATTCGAAGTGATAGCATAATATTTCGCTTGTTTGACACTTCAGGTCACTATTACAGCAATCTAGACGTTTTCTGACGGTTAGTTTTCATTTACAGCGGGTAATCAACAGTTAAAAACGATCCCAAATGCTGAGTTTCAATCAATTCAAACTGATAGCATAATATTTCTGTTGCATGAACGTACAGTTCTCTACGACAGTAATCTAGACATTTTCTGACGGTTAGTTTTCATATATAAGGGGTAATCAAAAGTTAAAAACGTTACCATATGCTGAATATCGTTAAATTCAATGATATAACATAATATTTCGTATGTTTCACCGTACGGCTTACATTCAGAGCATTCTAGACGTTTTCTGACGGTTTGTTTTCATTTATAGGGGGTAATCAACACTTTAAAATGATGCAAAATGCTGAATATTGTTCAATTCAATGGCATAACATAATATTTCGCGTGTATAACCGTACAGCTAACATTTACAGCAATGTACACGTTTTCTGACGGTTTGTTTTCATTTATAGGGGGTAATCAACAGTTAAAAACGTTCCCAAATGCTGAGTATGAATCAATTCGAAGTGATAGCATAATATTTCTCTTGTATGATCGTACAGTTCACTATCACAGTAGTGTAGACATTTTCTGACGGTTAGTTTTCATTTATAGGGGGTAAAGAAAAGTTAAAAACGTTGCCAAATGCTGAATATAGTTCATTTCAATGATATATCATAATATTTCGTATGTTTCACCGTACGGCTTACATTCAGAGCATTCTAGACGTTTTCTGACGGTTTGTTTTCATTTATAGGGGGTAATCAACACTTTAAAACGATGCAAAATTCTGAATATCGTTCAATTCAATGGCATAACATAGCGTTTCTCGTGTATAACCGTACAGCTCACATTCACAGCAATGTAGACGTTTTCTGACGGTTATTTTTCATTTATAGGGGGTAATCAACAGTTCAAAACGTTCCCAAATGCTGAGTATCGATCAATTCGAAGTGATAGCATAATATTTCGCTTGTTTGACACTTCAGGTCACTATTACAGCAATCTAGACGTTTTCTGACGGTTAGTTTTCATTTACAGCGGGTAATCAACAGTTAAAAACGATCCCAAATGCTGAGTTTCAATCAATTCAAACTGATAGCATAATATTTCTGTTGCATGAACGTACAGTTCTCTACGACAGTAATCTAGACATTTTCTGACGGTTAGTTTTCATATATAAGGGGTAATCAAAAGTTAAAACCGTTACCATATGCTGAATATCGTTCAATTCAATGATATAACATAATATTTCGTATGTTTCACCGTACGGCTTACATTCAGAGCATTCTAGACGTTTTCTGACGGTTTGTTTTCATTTATAGGGGGTAATCAACACTTTAAAATGATGCAAAATGCTGAATATTGTTCAATTCAATGGCATAACATAATATTTCGCGTGTATAACCGTACAGCTCACATTTACAGCAATGTACACGTTTTCTTACGGTTTGTTTTCATTTATATGGGGTAATCCACAGTTAAAAACGTTGCCAAATGCTGAATATCGTTCATTTCAATGATATAACATAATATTTCGTATGTATCACCGTTCGGCTTACAATCACAGCATTGTAGACGTTTTCTGATGGTTAGTTTTCATTTATAGGGGGTAATCAACACTTTAAAACGATGCAAAATGCTGAATATTGTTCAATTCAATGGCATAACATAATATTTCGCGTGTATAACCGTACAGCTCACATTTACAGCAATGTACACGTTTTCTTACGGTTTGTTTTCATTTATAGGGGGTAATCAACAGTTAAAAACGTTCCTAAATGCTGAGTATGAATCAATTCGAAGTGATAGCATAATATTTATCTTGTATGAACGTACAGTTCACTAACACAGTAGTTCACTATCACAATAGTCTAGACATTTTCTGACGGTTAGTTTTCATTTATAGGGGGTAAAGAAGAGTTAAAAACGTTGCCAAATGCTGAATATCGTTCATTTCAATGATATAACATAATATTTCTTATGTATCACCGTTCGGCTTACAATCACAGAATTGTAGAGGTTTTCTGATGGTTAGTTTTCTTTTATAGGGGGAAATCAACACTTTAAAACGATGCAATATTCTGAATATCGTTCAATTCAATGGCATAACATAACATTTCTCGTGTATAACCGTACAGCTCACATTCACAGCAATGTAGACGTTTTCTGACGGTTATTTTTCATTTATAGGGGGTAATTAACAGTTAAAAACGTTCCCAAATGCTGAGTATCGATCAATTCGAAGTGATAGCATAATAGTTCGCTTGTTTGACACTTCAGGTCACAATTACAGCAATCTAGACGTTTTCTGACGGTTAGTTTTCATTTACAGCGGGTAATCAACAGTTAAAAACGATCCCAAATGCTGAGTTTCAATCAATTCAAACTGACAGCATAATATTTCTCTTGCATGAACGTGCAGTTCTCTACGACAGTAATCTAAACATTTTCTGACGGTTAGTTTTCATTTATAGGGGGTAAAGAAAAGTTAAAAACGTTGCCAAATGCTGAATATCGTTCATTTCAATGATATAACATAATATTTCGTATGTATCACCGTTCGGTTTACAATCACAGCATTGTATACGTTTTCTGATGGTTAGTTTTCATTTATAGGGGGTAATCAACAGTTAAAAACGTTCCCAAATGCTGAGTATCGATCAATTCGAAGTGATAGCATAATATTTCGCTTGTTTGACACTTCAGGTCACTATTACAGCAATCTAGACGTTTTCTGACGGTTAGTTTTCATTTACAGCGGGTAATCAACAGTTAAAAACGATCCCAAATGCTGAGTTTCAATCAATTCAAACTGATACCATAATATTTCTCTTGCATGAACGTACAGTTCTCTACGACAGTAATCTAGACATTTTCTGACGGTTAGTTTTCATATATAAGGGGTAATCAAAAGTTAAAACCGTTACCATATGCTGAATATCGTTCAATTCAATGATATAACATAATATTTCGTAAGTTTCACCGTACGGCTTACATTCAGAGCATTCTAGACGTTTTCTGACGGTTTGTTTTCATTTATAAGGGGTAATCAACACTTTAAAATGATGCAAAATGCTGAATATTGTTCAATTCAATGGCGTAACATAATATTTCGCGTGTATAACCGTACAGCTCACATTTACAGCAATGTACACGTTTTCTGACGGTTTGTTTTCATTTATAGGGGGTAATCAACAGTTAAAAACGTACCCAAATGCTGAGTATGAATCAATTCGAAGTGATAGCATAATATTTCTCTCGTATGAACGTACAGTTCACTATCACAATAGTCTAGACATTTTCTGACGGTTAGTTTTCATTTATAGGGGGTAAAGAAGAGTTAAAAACGTTGCCAAATGCTGAATATCGTTCATTTCAATGATATAACATAATATTTCTTATGTATCACCGTTCGGCTGACAATCACAGCATTGTAGACGTTTTCTGATGGTTAGTTTTCTTTTATAGGGGGAAATCAACACTTTAAAACGATGCAATATTCTGAATATCGTTCAATTCAATGGCATAACATAACGTTTCTCGTGTATAACCGTACAGCTCACATTCACAGCAATGTAGACGTTTTCTGACGGTTAGTTTTCATTTACAGTGGGTAATCAACAGTTAAAAACGATCCCAAATGCTGAGTTTCAATCAATTCAAACTGATAGCATAATATTTCTCTTGTATGAACGTACAGTTCACTATCACAATAGTCTAGACATTTTTTGACGGTTAGTTTTCATTTATAGGGGGTAAAGAAAAGTTAAAAACGTTGCCAAATGCTGAATATCGTTCATTTCAATAATATAACATAATATTTCTTATGTATCACCGTTCGGCTTACAATCACAGCATTGTAGACGTTTTCTGATGGTTACTTTTCATTTATAGGGGGTAATCAACAGTTAAAAACGTTCCCAAATGCTGAGTATCGATCAATTCGAAGTGATAGCATAATATTTCGCTTGTTTGACACTTCAGGTCACTATTACAGCAATCTAGACGTTTTCTGACGGTTAGTTTTCATTTACAGCGGGTAATCAACAGTTAAAGACGATCCCAAATGCTGAGTTTCAATCAATTCAAACTGATACCATAATATTTCTCTTGCATGAACGTACAGTTCTCTACGACAGTAATCTAGACATTTTCTGACGGTTAGTTTTCATATATAAGGGGTAATCAAAAGTTAAAACCGTTACCATATGCTGAATATCGTTCAATTCAATGATATAACATAATATTTCGTACGTTTCACCGTACTGCTTACATTCAGAGCATTCTAGACGTTTTCTGACGGTTTGTTTTCATTTATAGGGGGTAATCAACAGTTAAAAACGTTCCCAAATGCTGAGTATGAATCAATTCGAAGTGATAGCATAATATTTCTCTTGTATGATCGTACAATTCACTATCACAGTAGTGTAGACATTTTCTGACGGTTAGTTTTCATTTATAGGGGGTAAAGAAAAGTTAAAAACGTTGCCAAATGCTGAATATAGTTCATTTCAATGATATATCATAATATTTCGTATGTTTCACCGTACGGCTTACATTCAGAGCATTCTAGACGTTTTCTGACGGTTTGTTTTCATTTATAGGGGGTAATCAACACTTTAAAACGATGCAAAATTCTGAATATCGTTCAATTCAATGGCATAACATAGCGTTTCTCGTGTATAACCGTACAGCTCACATTCACAGCAATGTAGACGTTTTCTGACGGTTATTTTTCATTTATAGGGGGTAATCAACAGTTCAAAACGTTCCCAAATGCTGAGTATCGATCAATTCGAAGTGATAGCATAATATTTCGCTTGTTTGACACTTCAGGTCACTATTAAGCAATCTAGACGTTTTCTGACGGTTAGTTTTCATTTACAGCGGGTAATCAACAGTTAAAAACGATCCCAAATGCTGAGTTTCAATCAATTCAAACTGATAGCATAATATTTCTGTTGCATGAACGTACAGTTCTCTACGACAGTAATCTAGACATTTTCTGACGGTTAGTTTTCATATATAAGGGGTAATCAAAAGTTAAAACCGTTACCATATGCTGAATATCGTTCAATTCAATGATATAACATAATATTTCGTATGTTTCACGGTACGGCTTACATTCAGAGCATTCTAGACGTTTTCTGACGGTTTGTTTTCATTTATAGGGGGTAATCAACACTTTAAAATGATGCAAAATGCTGAATATTGTTCAATTCAATGGCATAACATAATATTTCGCGTGTATAACCGTACAGCTCACATTTACAGCAATGTACACGTTTTCTTACGGTTTGTTTTCATTTATACGGGGTAATCAACAGTTAAAAACGTTGCCAAATGCTGAATATCGTTCATTTCAATGATATAACATAATATTTCGTATGTATCACCGTTCGGCTTACAATCACAGCATTGTAGACGTTTTCTGATGGTTAGTTTTCATTTATAGGGGGTAATCAACACTTTAAAACGATGCAAAATGCTGAATATTGTTCAATTCAATGGCATAACATAATATTTCGCGTGTATAACCGTACAGCTCACATTTACAGCAATGTACACGTTTTCTTACGGTTTGTTTTCATTTATAGGGGGTAATCAACAGTTAAAAACGTTCCTAAATGCTGAGTATGAATCAATTCGAAGTGATAGCATAATATTTATCTTGTATGAACGTACAGTTCACTAACACAGTAGTTCACTATCACAATAGTCTAGACATTTTCTGACGGTTAGTTTTCATTTATAGGGGGTAAAGAAGAGTTAAAAACGTTGCCAAATGCTGAATATCGTTCATTTCAATGATATAACATAATATTTCTTATGTATCACCGTTCGGCTTACAATCACAGAATTGTAGACGTTTTCTGATGGTTAGTTTTCTTTTATAGGGGGAAATCAACACTTTAAAACGATGCAATATTCTGAATATCGTTCAATTCAATGGCATAACATAACATTTCTCGTGTATAACCGTACAGCTCACATTCACAGCAATGTAGACGTTTTCTGACGGTTATTTTTCATTTATAGGGGGTAATTAACAGTTAAAAACGTTCCCAAATGCTGAGTATCGATCAATTCGAAGTGATAGCATAATAGTTCGCTTGTTTGACACTTCAGGTCACAATTACAGCAATCTAGACGTTTTCTGACGGTTAGTTTTCATTTACAGCGGGTAATCAACAGTTAAAAACGATCCCAAATGCTGAGTTTCAATCAATTCAAACTGACAGCATAATATTTCTCTTGCATGAACGTACAGTTCTCTACGACAGTAATCTAAACATTTTCTGACGGTTAGTTTTCATTTATAGGGGGTAAAGAAAAGTTAAAAACGTTGCCAAATGCTGAATATCGTTCATTTCAATGATATAACATAATATTTCGTATGTATCACCGTTCGGTTTACAATCACAGCATTGTATACGTTTTCTGATGGTTAGTTTTCATTTATAGGGGGTAATCAACAGTTAAAAACGTTCCCAAATGCTGAGTATCGATCAATTCGAAGTGATAGCATAATATTTCGCTTGTTTGACACTTCAGGTCACTATTACAGCAATCTAGACGTTTTCTGACGGTTAGTTTTCATTTACAGCGGGTAATCAACAGTTAAAAACGATCCCAAATGCTGAGTTTCAATCAATTCAAACTGATACCATAATATTTCTCTTGCATGAACGTACAGTTCTCTACGACAGTAATCTAGACATTTTCTGACGGTTAGTTTTCATATATAAGGGGTAATCAAAAGTTAAAACCGTTACCATATGCTGAATATCGTTCAATTCAATGATATAACATAATATTTCGTAAGTTTCACCGTACGGCTTACATTCAGAGCATTCTAGACGTTTTCTGACGGTTTGTTTTCATTTATAAGGGGTAATCAACACTTTAAAATGATGCAAAATGCTGAATATTGTTCAATTCAATGGCGTAACATAATATTTCGCGTGTATAACCGTACAGCTCACATTTACAGCAATGTACACGTTTTCTGACGGTTTGTTTTCATTTATAGGGGGTAATCAACAGTTAAAAACGTACCCAAATGCTGAGTATGAATCAATTCGAAGTGATAGCATAATATTTCTCTCGTATGAACGTACAGTTCACTATCACAATAGTCTAGACATTTTCTGACGGTTAGTTTTCATTTATAGGGGGTAAAGAAGAGTTAAAAACGTTGCCAAATGCTGAATATCGTTCATTTCAATGATATAACATAATATTTCTTATGTATCACCGTTCGGCTTACAATCACAGCATTGTAGACGTTTTCTGATGGTTAGTTTTCTTTTATAGGGGGAAATCAACACTTTAAAACGATGCAATATTCTGAATATCGTTCAATTCAATGGCATAACATAACGTTTCTCGTGTATAACCGTACAGCTCACATTCACAGCAATGTAGACGTTTTCTGACGGTTAGTTTTCATTTACAGTGGGTAATCAACAGTTAAAAACGATCCCAAATGCTGAGTTTCAATCAATTCAAACTGATAGCATAATATTTCTCTTGTATGAACGTACAGTTCACTAACACAGTAGTTCACTATCACAATAGTCTAGACATTTTCTGACGGTTAGTTTTCATTTATAGGGGGTAAAGAAGAGTTAAAAACGTTGCCAAATGCTGAATATCGTTCATTTCAATGATATAACATAATATTTCTTATGTATCACCGTTCGGCTTACAATCACAGAATTGTAGACGTTTTCTGATGGTTAGTTTTCTTTTATAGGGGGAAATCAACACTTTAAAACGATGCAATATTCTGAATATCGTTCAATTCAATGGCATAACATAACATTTCTCGTGTATAACCGTACAGCTCACATTCACAGCAATGTAGACGTTTTCTGACGGTTATTTTTCATTTATAGGGGGTAATTAACAGTTAAAAACGTTCCCAAATGCTGAGTATCGATCAATTCGAAGTGATAGCATAATAGTTCGCTTGTTTGACACTTCAGGTCACAATTACAGCAATCTAGACGTTTTCTGACGGTTAGTTTTCATTTACAGCGGGTAATCAACAGTTAAAAACGATCCCAAATGCTGAGTTTCAATCAATTCAAACTGACAGCATAATATTTCTCTTGCATGAACGTACAGTTCTCTACGACAGTAATCTAAACATTTTCTGACGGTTAGTTTTCATTTATAGGGGGTAAAGAAAAGTTAAAAACGTTGCCAAATGCTGAATATCGTTCATTTCAATGATATAACATAATATTTCGTATGTATCACCGTTCGGTTTACAATCACAGCATTGTATACGTTTTCTGATGGTTAGTTTTCATTTATAGGGGGTAATCAACAGTTAAAAACGTTCCCAAATGCTGAGTATCGATCAATTCGAAGTGATAGCATAATATTTCGCTTGTTTGACACTTCAGGTCACTATTACAGCAATCTAGACGTTTTCTGACGGTTAGTTTTCATTTACAGCGGGTAATCAACAGTTAAAAACGATCCCAAATGCTGAGTTTCAATCAATTCAAACTGATACCATAATATTTCTCTTGCATGAACGTACAGTTCTCTACGACAGTAATCTAGACATTTTCTGACGGTTAGTTTTCATATATAAGGGGTAATCAAAAGTTAAAACCGTTACCATATGCTGAATATCGTTCAATTCAATGATATAACATAATATTTCGTAAGTTTCACCGTACGGCTTACATTCAGAGCATTCTAGACGTTTTCTGACGGTTTGTTTTCATTTATAAGGGGTAATCAACACTTTAAAATGATGCAAAATGCTGAATATTGTTCAATTCAATGGCGTAACATAATATTTCGCGTGTATAACCGTACAGCTCACATTTACAGCAATGTACACGTTTTCTGACGGTTTGTTTTCATTTATAGGGGGTAATCAACAGTTAAAAACGTACCCAAATGCTGAGTATGAATCAATTCGAAGTGATAGCATAATATTTCTCTCGTATGAACGTACAGTTCACTATCACAATAGTCTAGACATTTTCTGACGGTTAGTTTTCATTTATAGGGGGTAAAGAAGAGTTAAAAACGTTGCCAAATGCTGAATATCGTTCATTTCAATGATATAACATAATATTTCTTATGTATCACCGTTCGGCTTACAATCACAGCATTGTAGACGTTTTCTGATGGTTAGTTTTCTTTTATAGGGGGAAATCAACACTTTAAAACGATGCAATATTCTGAATATCGTTCAATTCAATGGCATAACATAACGTTTCTCGTGTATAACCGTACAGCTCACATTCACAGCAATGTAGACGTTTTCTGACGGTTAGTTTTCATTTACAGTGGGTAATCAACAGTTAAAAACGATCCCAAATGCTGAGTTTCAATCAATTCAAACTGATAGCATAATATTTCTCTTGTATGAACGTACAGTTCACTAACACAGTAGTTCACTATCACAATAGTCTAGACATTTTCTGACGGTTAGTTTTCATTTATAGGGGGTAAAGAAGAGTTAAAAACGTTGCCAAATGCTGAATATCGTTCATTTCAATGATATAACATAATATTTCTTATGTATCACCGTTCGGCTTACAATCACAGAATTGTAGACGTTTTCTGATGGTTAGTTTTCTTTTATAGGGGGAAATCAACACTTTAAAACGATGCAATATTCTGAATATCGTTCAATTCAATGGCATAACATAACATTTCTCGTGTATAACCGTACAGCTCACATTCACAGCAATGTAGACGTTTTCTGACGGTTATTTTTCATTTATAGGGGGTAATTAACAGTTAAAAACGTTCCCAAATGCTGAGTATCGATCAATTCGAAGTGATAGCATAATAGTTCGCTTGTTTGACACTTCAGGTCACAATTACAGCAATCTAGACGTTTTCTGACGGTTAGTTTTCATTTACAGCGGGTAATCAACAGTTAAAAACGATCCCAAATGCTGAGTTTCAATCAATTCAAACTGACAGCATAATATTTCTCTTGCATGAACGTACAGTTCTCTACGACAGTAATCTAAACATTTTCTGACGGTTAGTTTTCATTTATAGGGGGTAAAGAAAAGTTAAAAACGTTGCCAAATGCTGAATATCGTTCATTTCAATGATATAACATAATATTTCGTATGTATCACCGTTCGGTTTACAATCACAGCATTGTATACGTTTTCTGATGGTTAGTTTTCATTTATAGGGGGTAATCAACAGTTAAAAACGTTCCCAAATGCTGAGTATCGATCAATTCGAAGTGATAGCATAATATTTCGCTTGTTTGACACTTCAGGTCACTATTACAGCAATCTAGACGTTTTCTGACGGTTAGTTTTCATTTACAGCGGGTAATCAACAGTTAAAAACGATCCCAAATGCTGAGTTTCAATCAATTCAAACTGATACCATAATATTTCTCTTGCATGAACGTACAGTTCTCTACGACAGTAATCTAGACATTTTCTGACGGTTAGTTTTCATATATAAGGGGTAATCAAAAGTTAAAACCGTTACCATATGCTGAATATCGTTCAATTCAATGATATAACATAATATTTCGTAAGTTTCACCGTACGGCTTACATTCAGAGCATTCTAGACGTTTTCTGACGGTTTGTTTTCATTTATAAGGGGTAATCAACACTTTAAAATGATGCAAAATGCTGAATATTGTTCAATTCAATGGCGTAACATAATATTTCGCGTGTATAACCGTACAGCTCACATTTACAGCAATGTACACGTTTTCTGACGGTTTGTTTTCATTTATAGGGGGTAATCAACAGTTAAAAACGTACCCAAATGCTGAGTATGAATCAATTCGAAGTGATAGCATAATATTTCTCTCGTATGAACGTACAGTTCACTATCACAATAGTCTAGACATTTTCTGACGGTTAGTTTTCATTTATAGGGGGTAAAGAAGAGTTAAAAACGTTGCCAAATGCTGAATATCGTTCATTTCAATGATATAACATAATATTTCTTATGTATCACCGTTCGGCTTACAATCACAGCATTGTAGACGTTTTCTGATGGTTAGTTTTCTTTTATAGGGGGAAATCAACACTTTAAAACGATGCAATATTCTGAATATCGTTCAATTCAATGGCATAACATAACGTTTCTCGTGTATAACCGTACAGCTCACATTCACAGCAATGTAGACGTTTTCTGACGGTTAGTTTTCATTTACAGTGGGTAATCAACAGTTAAAAACGATCCCAAATGCTGAGTTTCAATCAATTCAAACTGATAGCATAATATTTCTCTTGTATGAACGTACAGTTCACTATCACAATAGTCTAGACATTTTTTGACGGTTAGTTTTCATTTATAGGGGGTAAAGAAAAGTTAAAAACGTTGCCAAATGCTGAATATCGTTCATTTCAATAATATAACATAATATTTCTTATGTATCACCGTTCGGCTTACAATCACAGCATTGTAGACGTTTTCTGATGGTTACTTTTCATTTATAGGGGGTAATCAACAGTTAAAAACGTTCCCAAATGCTGAGTATCGATCAATTCGAAGTGATAGCATAATATTTCGCTTGTTTGACACTTCAGGTCACTATTACAGCAATCTAGACGTTTTCTGACGGTTAGTTTTCATTTACAGCGGGTAATCAACAGTTAAAGACGATCCCAAATGCTGAGTTTCAATCAATTCAAACTGATACCATAATATTTCTCTTGCATGAACGTACAGTTCTCTACGACAGTAATCTAGACATTTTCTGACGGTTAGTTTTCATATATAAGGGGTAATCAAAAGTTAAAACCGTTACCATATGCTGAATATCGTTCAATTCAATGATATAACATAATATTTCGTACGTTTCACCGTACTGCTTACATTCAGAGCATTCTAGACGTTTTCTGACGGTTTGTTTTCATTTATAGGGGGTAATCAACACTTTAAAATGACGCAAAATGCTGAATATTGTTCAATTCAATGGCATAACATAATATTTCGCGTGTATAACCGTACAGCTCACATTTACAGCAATGTACACGTTTTCTGACGGTTTGTTTTCATTTATAGGGGGTAGTCAACAGTTAAAAACGTTCCCAAATGCTGAATATCGATCAATTCGAAGTGATAGCATAATAGTTCGCTTGTTTGACACTTCAGGTCACTATTACAGCAATCTAGACGTTTTCTGACTGTTAGTTTTCATTTACAGCGGGTAATCAACAGTTAAAAACGACCCCAAATGCTGAGTTTCAATCAATTCAAACTGACAGCATAATATTTCTCTTGCATGAACGTACAGTTCTCTACGACAGTAATCTAAACATTTTCTGACGGTTAGTTTTCATTTATAGGGGGTAAAGAAAAGTTAAAAACGTTGCCAAATGCTGAATATCGTTCATTTCAATGATATAACATAATATTTCTTATGTATCACCGTTCGGCTTACAATCACAGCATTGTAGACGTTTTCTGATGGTTAGTTTTCTTTTATAAGGGGAAATCAACACTTTAAAACGATGCAATATTCTGAATATCGTTCAATTCAATGGCATAACATAACGTTTCTCGTGTATAACCGTACAGCTCACATTCACAGCAATGTAGACGTTTTCTGACGGTTATTTTTCATTTATAGGGGGTAATTAACAGTTAAAAACGTTCCCAAATGCTGAGTATCGATCAATTCGAAGTGATAGCATAATATATTTCGCTTGTTTGACACTTCAGGTCACTATTACAGCAATCTAGACGTTTTCTGACGGTTAGTTTTCATTTACAGCAGGTAATCAACAGTTAAAAACGATCCCAAATGCTGAGTTTCAATCAATTCAAACTGACAGCATAATATTTCTCTTGCATGAACGTACAGTTCTCTACGACAGTAACCTAAACATTTTCTGACGGTTAGTTTTCATTTATAGGGGGTAAAGAAAAGTTAAAAACGTTGCCAAATGCTGAATATCGTTCATTTCAATGATATAACATAATATTTCGTATGTATCACCGTACGGTTTACAATCACAGCATTGTAGACGTTTTCTGATGGTTAGTTTTCATTTATAGGGGGTAATCAACAGTTAAAAACGTTCCCAAATGCTGAGTATCGATCAATTCGAAGTGTTAGCATAATATTTCGCTTGTTTGACTCTTCAGGTCACTATTACAGCAATCTAGACGTTTTCTGACGGTTAGTTTTCATATATAAGGGGTAATCAAAAGTTAAAACCGTTACCATATGCTGAATATCGTTCAATTCAATGATATAACATAATATTTCGTAAGTTTCACCGTACGGCTTACATTCAGAGCATTCTAGACGTTTTCTGATGGTTTGTTTTCATTTATAAGGGGTAATCAACACTTTAAAATGATGCAAAATGCTGAATATTGTTCAATTCAATGGCATAACATAATATTTCGCGTGTATAACCGTACAGCTCACATTTACAGCAATGTACACGTTTTCTGACTGTTTGTTTTCATTTATAGGGGGTAATCAACAGTTAAAAACGTACCCAAATGCTGAGTATGAATCATTTCGAAGTGATAGCATAATATTTCTCTTGTATGAACGTACAGTTCACTATCACAATAGTCTAGACATTTTCTGACGGTTAGTTTTCATTTATAGGGGGTAAAGAAGAGTTAAAAACGTTGCCAAATGCTGAATATCGTTCAATTCAATGGCATAACATAACGTTTCTCGTGTATAACCGTACAGCTCACATTCACAGCAATGTAGACGTTTTCTGACGGTTAGTTTTCATATATAAGGGGTAATCAAAAGTTAAAACCGTTACCATATGCTGAATATCGTTCAATTCAATGATATAACATAATATTTCGTATGTTTCACCGTACGGCTTACATTCAGAGCATTCTAGACATTTTCTGACGGTTAGTTTTCATTTATAGGGGGTAAAGAAGAGTTAAAAACGTTGCCAAATGCTGAATATCGTTCATTTCAATGATATAACATAATATTTCTTATGTATCACCGTTCGGCTTACAATCACAGCATTGTAGATGTTTTCTGATGGTTAGTTTTCTTTTATAGGGGGAAATCAACACTTTAAAACGATGCAATATTCTGAATATCGTTCAATTCAATGGCATAACATAACGTTTCTCGTGTATAACCGTACAGCTCACATTCACAGCAATGTAGACGTTTTCTGACGGTTAGTTTTCATTTACAGCGTGTAATCAACAGTTAAAAACGATCCCAAATACGGAGTTTCAATCAATTCAAACTGATAGCATAATATTTCTCTTGTATGAACGTACAGTTCACTATCACAATAGTCTAGACATTTTCTGACGGTTAGTTTTCATTTATAGGGGGTAAAGAAAAGTTAAAAACGTTGCCAAATGCTGAATATCGTTCATTTCAATAATATAACATAATATTTCTTATGTATCACCGTTCGGCTTACAATCACAGCATTGTAGACGTTTTCTGATGGTTACTTTTCATTTATAGGGGGTAATCAACAGTTAAAAACGTTCCCAAATGCTGAGTATCGATCAATTCGAAGTGATAGCTTAATATTTCGCTTGTTTGACACTTCAGGTCACTATAAAAGCAATATATACATTTTCTGACGGTTAGTTTTCATTTACAGCGGGTAATCAACAGTTAAAAACGATCCCAAATGCTGAGTTTCAATCAATTCAAACTGATAGCATAATATTTCTCTTGCATGAACGTACAGTTCTCTACGACAGTAATCTAGACATTTTCTGACGGTTAGTTTTCATATATAAGGGGTAATCAAAAGTTAAAACCGTTACCATATGCTGAATATCGTTCAATTCAATGATATAACATAATATTTCGTACGTTTCACCGTACGGCTTACATTCAGAGCATTCTAGACGTTTTCTGACGGTTTGTTTTCATTTATAGGGGGTAATCAACACTTTAAAATGAAGCAAAATGCTGAATATTGTTCAATTCAATGACATAACATAATATTTCGCGTGTATAACCGTACAGCTCACATTTACAGCAATGTACACGTTTTCTGACGGTTTGTTTTCATTTATAGGGGGTAGTCAACAGTTAAAAACGTTCCCAAATGCTGAGTATGAATCAATTCGAAGTGATAGCATAATATTTCTCTTGTATGAACGTACAGTTCACTATCACAATAGTCTAGACATTTTCTGACGGTTAGTTTTCATTTATAGGGGGTAAAGAAGAGTTAAAAACGTTGCCAAATGCTGAATATCGTTCATTTCAATGATATAACATAATATTTCTTATGTATCACCGTTCGGCTTACAATCACAGCATTGTAGACGTTTTCTGATGGTTAGTTTTCTTTTATAAGGGGAAATCAACACTTTAAAACGATGCAATATTCTGAATATCGTTCAATTCAATGGCATAACATAATATTTCTTATGTATCACCGTTCGGCTTACAATCACAGCATTGTAGACGTTTTCTGATGGTTAGTTTTCATTTATAGGGGGTAATCAACAGTTAAAAACGTTCCCAAATGCTGAGTATCGATCAATTCGAAGTGATAGCATAATATTTCGCTTGTTTGACACTTCAGGTCACTATTACAAAAATCTAGACATTTTCTGACGGTTAGTTTTCATATATAAGGGGTAATCAAAAGTTAAAACCGTTACCATATGCTGAATATCGTTCAATTCAATGATATAACATAATATTTCGTAAGTTTCACCGTACGGCTTACATTCAGAGCATTCTAGACGTTTTCTGACGGTTTGTTTTCATTTATAAGAGGTAATCAACACTTTAAAACGATGCAAAATGCTGAATATTGTTCAATTCAAAAGCATAACATAATATTTCGCGTGTATAACCGTACAGCTCACATTTACAGCAATGTACACGTTTTCTGACGGTTTGTTTTCATTTATAGGGGGTAATCAACAGTTAAAAACGTACCCAAATGCTGAGTATGAATCAATTCGAAGTGATAGCATAATATTTATCTTGTATGAACGTACAGTTCACTATCACAATAGTCTATACATTTTCTGACGGTTAGTTTTCATTTATAGGGGGTAAAGAAGAGTTAAAAACGTTGCCAAATGCTGAATATCGTTCAATTCAATGATATAACATAAGATTTCTTATGTATCACCGTTCGGCTTACAATCACAGCATTGTAGACGTTTTCTGATAGTTAGTTTTCTTTTATAGGGGGAAATCAACACTTTAAAACGATGCAATATTCTGAATATCGTTCAATTCAATGGCATAACATAATATTTCGCGTGTATAACCTTACAGCTCACATTTACAGCAATGTACACGTTTTCTGACGGTTTGTTTTCATTTATAGGGGGTAATCAACAGTTAAAAACGATCCCAAATGCTGAGTTTCAATCAATTCAAACTGATAGCATAATATTTCTCTTGCATGAACGTACAATTCTCTACGACAGTAATCTAGACATTTTCTGACGGTTAGTTTTCATATATAAGGGGTAATCAAAAGTTAAAACCGTTACCATATGCTGAATATCGTTCAATTCAATGATATAACATAATATTTCGTATGTTTCACCGTACGGCTTACATTCAGAGCATTCTAGACGTTTTCTGACGGTTTGTTTTCATTTATAGGGGGAAATCAACACTTTAAAACGATGCAATATTCTGAATATCGTTCAATTCAATGGCATAACATAATATTTCGCGTGTATAACCGTACTGCTCACATTTACAGCAATGTACACGTTTTCTGACGGTTTGTTTTCATTTATAGGGGGTAATCAACAGTTAAAAACGATCCCAAATGCTGAGTTTCAATCAATTCAAACTGATAGCATAATATTTCTCTTGCATGAACGTACAATTCTCTACGACAGTAATCTAGACATTTTCTGACGGTTAGTTTTCATATATAAGGGGTAATCAAAAGTTAAAACCGTTACCATATGCTGAATATCGTTCAATTCAATGATATAACATAATATTTCGTAAGTTTCACCGTACGGCTTACATTCAGAGCATTCTAGACGTTTTCTGACGGTTTGTTTTCATTTATAAGGGGTAATCAACACTTTAAAACGATGCAAAATGCTGAATATTGTTCAATTCAAAAGCATAACATAATATTTCGCGTGTATAACCGTATAGCTCACATTTACAGCAATGTACACATTTTCTGACGGTTTGTTTTAATTTATAGGGGGTAATCAACAGTTAAAAACGTACCCAAATGCTGAGTATGAATCAATTCGAAGTGATAGCATAATATTTCTCTTGTATGAACGTACAGTTCACTATCACAATAGTCTATACATTTTCTGACGGTTAGTTTTCATTTATAGGGGGTAAAGAAGAGTTAAAAACGTTGCCAAATGCTGAATATCGTTCATTTCAATGATATAACATAAGATTTCTTATGTATCACCGTTCGGCTTACAATCACAGCATTGTAGACGTTTTCTGATAGTTAGTTTTCTTTTATAGGGGGAAATCAACACTTTAAAACGATGCAATATTCTGAATATCGTTCAATTCAATGGCATAACATAATATTTCGCGTGTATAACATTACAGCTCACATTTACAGCAATGTACACGTTTTCTGACGGTTTGTTTTCATTTATAGGGGGTAATCAACAGTTAAAAACGATCCCAAATGCTGAGTTTCAATCAATTCAAACTGATAGCATAATATTTCTCTTGCATGAACGTACAATTCTCTACGACAGTAATCTAGACATTTTCTGACGGTTAGTTTTCATATATAAGGGGTAATCAAAAGTTAAAACCGTTACCATATGCTGAATATCGTTCAATTCAATGATATAACATAATATTTCGTACGTTTCACCGTACGGCTTACATTCAGAGCATTCTAGACGTTTTCTGACGGTTTGTTTTCATTTATAGGGGGTAATCAACACTTTAAAATGATGCAAAATGCTGAATATTGTTCAATTCAATGGCATAACATAATATTTCTTATGTATCACCGTTCGGCTTACAATCACAGCATTGTAGACGTTTTCTGATGGTTAGATTTCTTTTATAGGGGGAAATCAACACTTTAAAACGATGCAATATTCTGAATATCGTTCAATTCAATGGCATAACATAATATTTCGCGTGTATAACCGTACAGCTCACATTTACAGCAATGTACACGTTTTCTGACGGTTTGTTTTCATTTATAGGGGGTAATCAACAGTTAAAAACGATCCCAAATGCTGAGTTTCAATCAATTCAAACTGATAGCATAATATTTCTCTTGCATGAACGTACAATTCTCTACGACAGTAATCTAGACATTTTCTGACGGTTAGTTTTCATATATAAGGGGTAATCAAAAGTTAAAACCGTTACCATATGCTGAATATCGTTCAATTCAATGATATAACATAATATTTCGTATGTTTCACCGTACGGCTTACATTCAGAGCATTCTAGACGTTTTCTGACGGTTTGTTTTCATTTATAGGGGGTAATCAACACTTTAAAATGATGCAAAATGCTGAATATTGTTCAATTCAATGGCATAACATAATATTTCGCGTGTATAACCGTACATCTCACATTTACAGCAATGTACACGTTTTCTGACGGTTTGTTTTCATTTACAGGGGGTAATCAACAGTTAAAAACGTTCCCAAATGCTGAGTATGAATCAATTCGAAGTGATAGCATAATATTTCTCTTGTATGAACGTACAGTTCACTATCACAATAGTCTAGACATTTTCTGACGGTTAGTTTTCATTTATAGGGGGTAAAGAAAAGTTTAAAACGTTGCCAAATGCTGAATATCGTTCATTTCAATGATATAACATAATATTTCTTATGTATCACCGTTCGGCTTACACTCACAGCATTGTAGACGTTTTCTGATGGTTACTTTTCATTTATAGGGGGTAATCAACAGTTAAAAACGTTCCCAAATGCTGAGTATCGATCAATTCGAAGTGATAGCATAATATTTCGCTTGTTTGACACTTCAGGTCACTATTACAGCAATCTAGACGTTTTCTGACGGTTAGATTTCATTTACAGCGAGTAATCAACAGTTAAAAACGATCCCAAATGCTGAGTTTCGATCAATTCGAAGTGATAGCATAATATTTCTCTTGTATGAACGTACAGTTCACTATCACAATAGTCTAGACATTTTCTGACGGTTAGTTTTCATTTATAGGGGGTAAAGAAGAGTTAAAAACGTTGCCAAATGCTGAATATCGTTCATTTCAATGATATAACATAATATTTCTTATGTATCACCGTTCGGCTTACAATCACAGCATTGTAGACGTTTTCTGATGGTTAGTTTTCTTTTATAGGGGGAAATCAACACTTTAAAACGATGCAATATTCTGAATATCGTTCAATTCAATGGCATAACATAACGTTTCTCGTGTATAACCGTACAGCTCACATTCACAGCAATGTAGACGTTTTCTGACGGTTATTTTTCATTTATAGGGGGTAATCAACAGTTAAAAACGTTCCCAAATGCTGAGTATCGATCAATTCGAAGTGATAGCATAATATTTCGCTTGTTTGACACTTCAGGTAACTATTACAGCAATCTAGACGTTTTCTGACGGTTAGTTTTCATTTACAGCGGGTAATCAACAGTTAAAAACGATCCCAAATGCTGAGTTTCAATCAATTCAAACTGATAGCATAATATTTCTCTTGCATGAACGTACAATTCTCTACGACAGTAATCTAGACATTTTCTGACGGTTAGTTTTCATATATAAGGGGTAATCAAAAGTTAAAACCGTTACCATATGCTTAATATCGTTCAATTCAATGATATAACATAATGTTTCGTATGTTTCACCGTACGGCTTACATTCAGAGCATTCTAGACGTTTTCTGACGGTTTGTTTTCATTTATAGGGGGTAATCAACACTTTAAAATGATGCAAAATGCTGAATATTGTTCAATTCAATGGCATAACATAATATTTCTTATGTATCACCGTTCAGCTTACAATCACAGCATTCTAGACGTTTTCTGACGGTTTGTTTTCATTTATAGGGGGTAATCAACACTTTAAAATGATGCAAAATGCTGAATATTGTTCAATTCAATGGCATAACATAATATTTCGCGTGTATAACCGTACATCTCACATTTACAGCAATGTACACGTTTTCTGACGGTTTGTTTTCATTTACAGGGGGTAATCAACAGTTAAAAACGTTCCCAAATGCTGAGTATGAATCAATTCGAAGTGATAGCATAATATTTCTCTTGTATGAACGTACAGTTCACTATCACAATAGTCTAGACATTTTCTGACGGTTAGTTTTCATTTATAGGGGGTAAAGAAAAGTTAAAAACGTTGCCAAATGCTGAATATCGTTCATTTCAATGATATAACATAATATTTCTTATGTATCACCGTTCGGCTTACAATCACAGCATTGTAGACGTTTTCTGATGGTTACTTTTCATTTATAGGGGGTAATCAACAGTTAAAAACGTTCCCAAATGCTGAGTATCGATCAATTCGAAGTGATAGCATAATATTTCGCTTGTTTGACACTTCAGGTCACTATTACAGCAATCTAGACGTTTTCTGACGGTTAGATTTCATTTACAGCGAGTAATCAACAGTTAAAAACGATCCCAAATGCTGAGTTTCAATCAATTCGAAGTGATAGCATAATATTTCTCTTGTATGAACGTACAGTTCACTATCACAATAGTCTAGACATTTTCTGACGGTTAGTTTTCATTTATAGGGGGTAAAGAAGAGTTAAAAACGTTGCCAAATGCTGAATATCGTTCATTTCAATGATATAACGTAATATTTCTTATGTATCTCCGTTCGGCTTACAATCACAGCATTGTAGACGTTTTCTGATGGTTACTTTTCATTTATAGGGGGTAATCAACAGTTAAAAACATTCCCAAATGCTGAGTATCGATCAATTCGAAGTGATAGCATAATATTTCGCTTGTTTGACATTTCAGGTCACTATTACAGCAATCTAGACGTTTTCTGACGGTTAGTTTTCATTTACAGCGGGTAATCAACAGTTAAAAACGATCCCAATTGCTGAGTTTCAATCAATTCAAACTGATAGCATAATATTTCTCTTGCATGAACGTACAGTTCTCTACGACAGTAATCTAGACATTTTCTGACGGTTAGTTTTCATATATAAGGGGTAATCAAAAGTTAAAACCGTTACCATATGCTGAATATCGTTCAATTCAATGATATAACATAATATTTCGTACGTTTCACCGTACGGCTTACATTCAGAGCATTCTAGACGTTTTCTGACGGTTTGTTTTCATTTATAGGGGGTAATCAACACTTTAAAATGATGCAAAATGCTGAATATTGTTCAATTCAATGGCATAACATAATATTTCGCGTGTATAACCGTACAGCTCACATTTACAGCAATGTACACGTTTTCTGACGGTTTGTTTTCATTTATAGGGGGTAGTCAACAGTTAAAAACTTTCCCAAATGCTGAGTATGAATCAATTCGAAGTGATAGCATAATATTTCTCTTGTATGAACGTACAGTTCACTATCACAATAGTCTAGACATTTTCTGACGGTTAGTTTTCATTTATAGGGGGTAAAGAAGAGTTAAAAACGTTGCCAAATGCTGAATATCGTTCAATTCAATGGCATAACATAACGTTTCTCGTGTATAACCGTACAGCTCACATTCACAGCAATGTAGACGTTTTCTGACGGTTAGTTTTCATATATAAGAGGTAATCAAAAGTTAAAACCGTTACCATATGCTTAATATCGTTCAATTCAATGATATAACATAATATTTCGTATGTTTCACCGTACGGCTTACATTCAGAGCATTCTAGACGTTTTCTGACGGTTTGTTTTCATTTATAGGGGGTAATCAACACTTTAAAATGATGCAAAATGCTGAATATTGTTCAATTCAATGGCATAACATAATATTTCGCGTGTATAACCATACAGCTCACATTTACAGCAATGTACACGTTTTCTGACGGTTAGTTTTCATTTACAGCGGGTAATCAACAGTTAAAAACGATCCCAAATGCTGAGTTTCAATCACTTCAAACTGATAGCATAATATTTCTCTTGTATGAACGTACAGTTCACTATCACAATAGTCTAAACATTTTCTGACGGTTAGTTTTCATTTATAGGGGGTCAAGAAAAGTTAAAAACGTTGCCAAATGCTGAATATCGTTCATTTCAATGATATAACATAATATTTCGTATGTATCACCGTTCGGCTTACAATCACAGCATTGTAGACATTTTCTGATGGTTAGTTTTCATTTATTGGGGGTAATCAACATTTTAAAACGATGCAAAATGCTGAATATTGTTCAATTCAATGGCATAACATAATATTTCGCGTGTATAACCGTACAGCTCACATTTACAGCAATGTACACGTTTTCTGACTGTTTGTTTTCATTTATGGGGGTAATCAACAGTTAAAAACGATCCCAAATGCTGAGTTTCAATCAATTCAAACTGATAGCATAATATTTCTCTTGCATGAACGTACAGTTCTCTACGACAGTAATCTAGACATTTTCTGACGGTTAGTTTTCATATATAAGGGGTAATCAAAAGTTAAAACCGTTACCATATGCTGAATATCGTTCAATTCAATGATATAACATAATATTTCGTATGTTTCACCGTACGGCTTACATTCAGAGCATTCTAGACGTTTTCTGACGGTTTGTTTTCATTTATAGGGGGTAATCAACAGTTAAAAACGTACCCAAATGCTGAGTATCAATCAATTCGAAGTGATAGCATAATATTTCTCTTGTATGAACGTACAGTTCACTATCATAATAGTCTAGACATTTTCTGACGGTTAGTTTTCATTTATATGGGGTAAAGAAGAGTTAAAAACGTTGCCAAATGCTGAATATCGTTCATTTCAATGATATAACATAATATTTCTTATGTATCACCGTTCGGCTTACAATCACAGCTTTGTAGACGTTTTCTGATGGTTAGTTTTCTTTTATAGGGGGAAATCAACACTTTAAAACGATGCAATATTATGAATATCGTTCAATTCAATGGCATAACATAACGTTTCTCGTGGATAACCGTACAGCTCACATTCACAGCAATGTAGACGTTTTCTGACGGTTATTTTTCATTTATAGGGGGTAATCAACAGTTAAAAACGTTCCCAAATGCTGAGTATCGATCAATTCGAAGTGATAGCATAATAGTTCGCTTGTTTGACACTTCAGGTCACTATTACAGCAATCTAGACGTTTTCTGACGGTTAGTTTTCATTTACAGCGGGTAATCAACAGTTAAAAACGATCCCAAATGCTGAGTTTCAATCAATTCAAACTGATAGCATAATATTTCTCTTGCATGAACGTACAATTCTCTACGACAGTAATCTAGACATTTTCTGACGGTTAGTTTTCATATATAAGGGGTAATCAAAAGTTAAAACCGTTACCATATGCTGAATATCGTTCAATTCAATGATATAACATAATATTTCGTATGTATAACCGTACAGCTCACATTTACAGCAATGTACACGTTTTCTGACGGTTTGTTTTCATTTATAGGGGGAAATCAACAGTTAAAAACGTTCCCAAATGCTGAGTATGAATCAATTCGAAGTGATAGCATAATATTTCTCTTTTATGATCGTACAGTTCACTATCACAGTAGTCTAGACATTTTCTGACGGTTAGTTTTCATTTATAGGGGGTAAAGAAAAGTTTAAAACGTTGCCAAATGCTGAATATCGTTCATTTCAATGATATAACATAATATTTCGTATGTATCACCGTTCGGCTTACAATCACAGCATTGTAGACGTTTTCTGATGGTTAGTTTTCATTTATTGGGTGTAATCAACATTTTAAAACGATGCAAAATGCTGAATATTGTTCAATTCAATGGCATAACATAATATTTCGCGTGTATAACCGTACAGCTCACATTTACAGCAATGTACACGTTTTCTGACGGTTTGTTTTCATTTATAGGGGGTAATCAACAGTTAAAAACGTTCCCAAATGCTGAGTATGAATCAATTCGAAGTGATAGTATAATATTTCTCTTGTATGAACGTACATTTCACTATCACAGTAGTCTAGACATTTTCTGACGGTTAGTTTTCATTTATAGGGGTAAAGAAAAGTTAAAAACGTTGCCAAATGCTGAATATCGTTCATTTCAATGATATAACATAATATTTCGTATGTATCACCGTTCGGCTTACATTCACAGCATTGTATACGTTTTCTGATGGTTAGTTTTCATTTACAGGGGGTAATTAACACTTTAAAACGATGCAAAATCGTTCAATTCAATGGCATAACATAATGTTTCTCGTGTATAACCGTACAGCTCACATTCACAGCAATGTAGACGTTTTCTGACGGTTATTTTTCATTTATAGGGGGTAATCAACAGTTAAAAACGTTCCCAAATGCTGAGTATCGATCAATTCGAAGTGATAGCATAATAGTTCGCTTGTTTGACACTTCAGGTCACTATTACAGCAATCTAGACGTTTTCTGACGGTTAGTTTTCATTTACAGCGGGTAATCAACAGTTAAAAACGATCCCAAATGCTGAGTTTCAATCAATTCAAACTGATAGCATAATATTTCTCTTGCATGAACGTACAGTTCTCTACGACAGTAATCTAGACATTTTCTGACGGTTAGTTTTCATATATAAGGGGTAATCAAAAGTTAAAACCGTTACCATATGCTGAATATCGTTCAATTCAATGATATAACATAATATTTCGTATGTATAACCGTACAGCTCACATTTACAGCAATGTACACGTTTTCTGACGGTTTGTTTTCATTTATAGGGGGTAATCAACAGTTAAAAACGTTCCCAAATGCTGAGTATGAATCAATTCAAAGTGATAGCATAATAATTCTCTTTTATGATCGTACAGTTCACTATCACAGTAGTCTAGACATTTTCTGAAGGTTAGTTTTCATTTATAGGGGTAAAGAAAAGTTAAAAACGTTGCCAAATGCTGAATATCGTTCATTTCAATGATATAACATAATATTTCGTATGTATCACCGTTCGGCTTACATTCACAGCATTGTAGACGTTTTCTGATGGTTAGTTTTCATTTACAGGGGGTAATTAACACTTTAAAACGATGCAAAATTCTGAATATCGTTCAATTCAATGGCATAACATAATGTTTCTCGTGTATAACCGTACAGCTCACATTCACAGCAATGTAGACGTTTTCTGACGGTTATTTTTCATTTATAGGGGGTAATCAACAGTTAAAAACGTTCCCAAATGCTGAGTATGAATCAATTCAAACTGACCGCATAATATTTCTCTTGCATGAACGTACAGTTCTCTACGACAGTAATCTAGACATTTTCTGACGGTTAGTTTTCATATATAAGGGGTAATCAAAAGTTAAAACCGTTACCATATGCTGAATATCGTTCAATTCAATGATATAACATAATATTTCGTACGTTTCACCGTACGGCTTACATTCAGAGCATTCTAGACGTTTTCTGACGGTTAGTTTTCATTTATAGGGGGTAAAGAAAAGTTAAAAACGTTGCCAAATGCTGAATATCGTTCATTTCAATGATATAACATAATATTTCGTATGTATCACCGTTCGGTTTACAATCACAGCATTGTATACGTTTTCTGATGGTTAGTTTTCATTTATATGGGGTAATCAACAGTTAAAAACGTTCCCAAATGCTGAGTATCGATCAATTCGAAGTGATAGCATAATATTTCGCTTGTTTGACACTTCAGGTCACTATTACAGAAATCTAGACGTTTTCTGACGGTTAGTTTTCATTTACAGCGGGTAATCAACAGTTAAAAACGATCCCAAATGCTGAGTTTCAATCAATTCAAACTGATATCATAATATTTCTCTTGCATGAACGTACAGTTCTCTACGACAGTAATCTAGACATTTTCTGACGGTTAGTTTTCATATATAAGGGGTAATCAAAAGTTAAAACCGTTACCATATGCTGAATATCGTTCAATTCAATGATATAACATAATATTTCGTAAGTTTCACCGTACGGCTTACATTCAGAGCATTCTAGACGTTTTCTGACGGTTTGTTTTCATTTATAAGGGGTAATCAACACTTTAAAATGATGCAAAATGCTGAATATTGTTCAATTCAATGGCGTAACATAATATTTCGCGTGTATAACCGTACAGCTCACATTTACAGCAATGTACACGTTTTCTGACGGTTTGTTTTCATTTATAGGGGGTAATCAACAGTTAAAAACGTACCCAAATGCTGAGTATGAATCAATTCGAAGTGATAGCATAATATTTCTCTCGTATGAACGTACAGTTCACTATCACAATAGTCTAGACATTTTCTGACGGTTAGTTTTCATTTATAGGGGGTAAAGAAGAGTTAAAAACGTTGCCAAATGCTGAATATCGTTCATTTCAATGATATAACATAATATTTCTTATGTATCACCGTTCGGCTTACAATCACAGCATTGTAGACGTTTTCTGATGGTTAGTTTTCTTTTATAGGGGGAAATCAACACTTTAAAACGATGCAATATTCTGAATATCGTTCAATTCAATGGCATAACATAAAGTTTCTCGTGTATAACCGTACAGCTCACATTCACAGCAATGTAGACGTTTTCTGACGGTTAGTTTTCATTTACAGCGGGTAATCAACAGTTAAAAACGATCCCAAATGCTGAGTTTCAATCAATTCAAACTGATAGCATAATATTTCTCTTGCATGAACGTACAATTCTCTACGACAGTAATCTAGACATTTTCTGACGGTTAGTTTTCATATATAAGGGGTAATCAAAAGTTAAAACCGTTACCATATGCTGAATATCGTTCAATTCAATGATATAACATAATATTTCGTACGTTTCACCGTACGGCTTACATTCAGAGCATTCTAGACGTTTTCTGACGGTTTGTTTTCATTTATAGGGGGTAATCAACACTTTAAAATGATGCAAAATGCTGAATATTGTTCAATTCAATGGCATAACATAATATTTCGCGTGTATAACCGTACAGCTCACATTTACAGCAATGTACACGTTTTCTGACGGTTTGTTTTCATTTATAGGGGGTAGTCAACAGTTAAAAACGTTCCCAAATGCTGAATATCGATCAATTCGAAGTGATAGCATAATAGTTCGCTTGTTTGACACTTCAGGTCACTATTACAGCAATCTAGACGTTTTCTGACGGTTAGTTTTCATTTACAGCGGGTAATCAACAGTTAAAAACGATCCCAAATGCTGAGTTTCAATCAATTCAAACTGACAGCATAATATTTCTCTTGCATGAACGTACAGTTCTCTACGACAGTAATCTAAACATTTTCTGACGGTTAGTTTTCATTTATAGGGGGTAAAGAAAAGTTAAAAACGTTGCCAAATGCTGAATATCGTTCATTTCAATGATATAACATAATATTTCTTATGTATCACCGTTCGGCTTACAATCACAGCATTGTAGACGTTTTCTGATGGTTAGTTTTCTTTTATAAGGGGAAATCAACACTTTAAAACGATGCAATATTCTGAATATCGTTCAATTCAATGGCATAACATAACGTTTCTCGTGTATAACCGTACAACTCACATTCACAGCAATGTAGACGTTTTCTGACGGTTATTTTTCATTTATAGGGGGTAATTAACAGTTAAAAACGTTCCCAAATGCTGAGTATCGATCAATTCGAAGTGATAGCATAATAGTTCGCTGGTTTGACACTTCAGGTCACTATTACAGCAATCTAGACGTTTTCTGACGGTTAGTTTTCATTTACAGCAGGTAATCAACAGTTAAAAACGATCCCAAATGCTGAGTTTCAATCAATTCAAACTGACAGCATAATATTTCTCTTGCATGAACGTACAGTTCTCTACGACAGTAATCTAAACATTTTCTGACGGTTAGTTTTCATTTATAGGGGGTAAAGAAAAGTTAAAAACGTTGCCAAATGCTGAATATCGTTCATTTCAATGATATAACATAATATTTCGTATGTATCACCGTTCGGTTTACAATCACAGCATTGTAGACGTTTTCTGATGGTTAGTTTTCATTTATAGGGGGTAATCAACAGTTAAAAACGTTCCCAAATGCTGAGTATCGATCAATTCGAAGTGATAGCATAATATTTCGCTTGTTTGACACTTCAGGTCACTATTACAGCAATCTAGACGTTTTCTGACGGTTAGTTTTCATATATAAGGGGTAATCAAAAGTTAAAACCGTTACCATATGCTGAATATCGTTCAATTCAATGATATAACATAATATTTCGTAAGTTTCACCGTACGGCTTACATTCAGAGCATTCTAGACGTTTTCTGACGGTTTGTTTTCATTTATAAGGGGTAATCAACACTTTAAAATGATGCAAAATGCTGAATATTGTTCATTTCAATGGCATAACATAATATTTCGCGTGTATAACCGTACAGCTCACATTTACAGCAATGTACACGTTTTCTGACGGTTTGTTTTCATTTATAGGGGGTAATCAACAGTTAAAAACGTACCCAAATGCTGAGTATGAATCATTTCGAAGTGATAGCATAATATTTCTCTTGTATGAACGTACAGTTCACTATCACAATAGTCTAGACATTTTCTGACGGTTAGTTTTCATTTATAGGAGGTAAAGAAGAGTTAAAAACGTTGCCAAATGCTGAATATTGTTCATTTCAATGATATAACATAATATTTCTTATGTATCACCGTTCGGCTTACAATCACAGCATTGTAGATGTTTTCTGATGGTTAGTTTTCTTTTATAGGGGGAAATCAACACTTTAAAACGATGCAATATTCTGAATATCGTTCAATTCAATGGCATAACATAAAGTTTCTCGTGTATAACCGTACAGCTCACATTCACAGCAATGTAGACGTTTTCTGACGGTTAGTTTTCATTTACAGCGGGTAATCAACAGTTAAAAACGATCCCAAATGCTGAATTTCAATCAATTCAAACTGATAGCATAATATTTCTCTTGTATGAACGTACAGTTCACTATCACAATAGTCTAGACATTTTCTGACGGTTAGTTTTCATTTATAGGGGGTAAAGAAAAGTTAAAAACGTTGCCAAATGCTGAATATCGTTCATTTCAATAATATAACATAATATTTCTTATGTATCACCGTTCGGCTTACAATCACAGCATTGTAGACGTTTTCTGATGGTTAGTTTTCTTTTATAAGGGGAAATCAACACTTTAAAACGATGCAATATTCTGAATATCGTTCAATTCAATGGCATAACATAATATTTCTTATGTATCACCGTTCGGCTTACAATCACAGCATTGTAGACGTTTTCTGATGGTTAGTTTTCATTTATAGGGGGTAATCAACAGTTAAAAACGTTCCCAAATGCTGAGTATCGATCAATTCGAAGTGATAGCATAATATTTCGCTTGTTTGACACTTCAGGTCACTATTACAGTAATCTAGACGTTTTCTGACGGTTAGTTTTCATTTACAGCGGGTAATCAACAGTTAAAAACGATCCCAAATGCTGAGTTTCAATCAATTCAAACAGATATCATAATATTTCTCTTGCATGAACGTACAGTTCTCTACGACAGTAAACTATAAATTTTCTGACGGTTAGTTTTCATATATAAGGGGTAATCAAAAGTTAAAACCGTTACCATATGCTGAATATCGTTCAATTCAATGATATAACATAATATTTCGTAAGTTTCACCGTACGGCTTACATTCAGAGCATTCTAGACGTTTTCTGACGGTTTGTTTTCATTTATAAGGGGTAATCAACACTTTAAAATGATGCAAAATGCTGAATATTGTTCAATTCAAAAGCATAACATAATATTTCGCGTGTATAACCGTACAGCTCACATTTACAGCAATGTACACGTTTTCTGACGGTTTGTTTTCATTTACAGGGGGTAATCAACAGTTAAAAACGTACCCAAATGCTGAGTATGAATCAATTCGAAGTGATAGCATAATATTTCTCTTGTATGAACGTACAGTTCACTATCACAATAGTCTATACATTTTCTGACGGTTAGTTTTCATTTATAGGGGGTAAAGAAGAGTTAAAAACGTTGCCAAATGCTGAATATCGTTCATTTCAATGATATAACATAAGATTTCTTATGTATCACCGTTCGGCTTACAATCACAGCATTGTAGACGTTTTCTGATAGTTAGTTTTCTTTTATAGGGGGAAATAAACACTTTAAAACGATGCAATATTCTGAATATCGTTCAATTCAATGGCATAACATAATATTTCGCGTGTATAACCTTACAGCTCACATTTACAGCAATGTACACGTTTTCTGACGGTTTGTTTTCATTTATAGGGGGTAATCAACAGTTAAAAACGATCCCAAATGCTGAGTTTCAATCAATTCAAACTGATAGCATAATATTTCTCTTGCATGAACGTACAATTCTCTACGACAGTAATCTAGACATTTTCTGACGGTTAGTTTTCATATATAAGGGGTAATCAAAAGTTAAAACCGTTACCATATGCTGAATATCGTTCAATTCAATGATATAACATAATATTTCGTATGTTTCACCGTACGGCTTACATTCAGAGCATTCTAGACGTTTTCTGACGGTTTGTTTTCATTTATAGGGGGTAATCAACACTTTAAAATGATGCAAAATGCTGAATATTGTTCAATTCAATGGCATAACATAATATTTCGCGTGTATAACCGTACATCTCACATTTACAGCAATGTACACGTTTTCTGACGGTTTGTTTTCATTTACAGGGGGTAATCAACAGTTAAAAACGTTCCCAAATGCTGAGTATGAATCAATTCGAAGTGATAGCATAATATTTCTCTTGTATGAACGTACAGTTCACTATCACAATAGTCTAGACATTTTCTGACGGTTAGTTTTCATTTATAGAGGGTAAAGAAAAGTTAAAAACGTTGCCAAATGCTGAATATCGTTCATTTCAATGATATAACATAATATTTCTTATGTATCACCGTTCGGCTTACAATCACAGCATTGTAGACGTTTTCTGATGGTTACTTTTCATTTATAGGGGGTAATCAACAGTTAAAAACGTTCCCAAATGCTGAGTATCGATCAATTCGAAGTGATAGCATAATATTTCGCTTGTTTGACACTTCAGGTCACTATTACTGAAATCTAGACGTTTTCTGACGGTTAGATTTCATTTACAGCGAGTAATCAACAGTTAAAAACGATCCCAAATGCTGAGTTTCAATCAATTCGAAGTGATAGCATAATATTACTCTTGTATGAACGTACAGTTCACTATCACAATAGTCTAGACATTTTCTGACGGTTAGTTTTCATTTATAGGGGGTAAAGAAGAGTTAAAAACGTTGCCAAATGCTGAATATCGTTCATTTCAATGATATAACATAATATTTCTTATGTATCACCGTTCGGCTTACAATCACAGCATTGTAGACGTTTTCTGATGGTTAGTTTTCTTTTATAGGGGGAAATCAACACTTTAAAACGATGCAATATTCTGAATATCGTTCAATTCAATGGCATAACATAACGTTTCTCGTGTATAACCGTACAGCTCACATTCACAGCAATGTAGACGTTTTCTGACGGTTATTTTTCATTTATAGGGGGTAATCAACAGTTAAAAACGTTCCCAAATGCTGAGTATCGATCAATTCGAAGTGATAGCATAATATTTCGCTTGTTTGACACTTCAGGTCACTATTATAGCAATCTAGACGTTTTCTGACGGTTAGTTTTCATTTACAGCGGGTAATCAACAGTTAAAAACGATCCCAAATGCTGAGTTTCAATCAATTCAAACTGGTAGCATAATATTTCTCTTGCATGAACGTACAATTCTCTTCGACAGTAATCTAGACATTTTCTGACGGTTAGTTTTCATATATAAGGGGTAATCAAAAGTTAAAACCGTTACCATATGCTTAATATCGTTCAATTCAATGATATAACATAATATTTCGTATGTTTCACCGTACGGCTTACATTCAGAGCATTCTAGACGTTTTCTGACGGTTTGTTTTCATTTATAGGGGGTAATCAACACTTTAAAATGATGCAAAATGCTGAATATTGTTCAATTCAATGGCATAACATAATATTTCTTATGTATCACCGTTCGGCTTACAATCACAGCATTGTAGACGTTTTCTGATGGTTAGATTTCTTTTATAGGGGGAAATCAACACTTTAAAACGATGCAATATTCTGAATATCGTTCAATTCAATGGCATAACATAATATTTCGCGTGTACAACCGTACAGCTCACATTTACAGCAATGTACACGTTTTCTGACGGTTTGTTTTTATTTATAGGGGGTAATCAACAGTTAAAAACGATCCCAAATGCTGAGTTTCAATCAATTCAAACTGATAGCATAATATTTCTCTTGCATGAACGTACAATTCTCTATGACAGTAATCTAGACATTTTCTGACGGTTAGTTTTCATATATAAGGGGTAATCAAAAGTTTAAACCGTTACCATATGCTGAATATCGTTCAATTCAATGATATAACATAATATTTCGTATGTTTCACCGCACGGCTTACATTCAGAGCATTCTAGACGTTTTCTGACGGTTTGTTTTCATTTATAGGGGGTAATCAACACTTTAAAATGATGCAAAATGCTGAATATTGTTCAATTCAATGGCATAACATAATATTTCGCGTGTATAACCGTACATCTCACATTTACAGCAATGTACACGTTTTCTGACGGTTTGTTTTCATTTACAGGGGGTAATCAACAGTTAAAAACGTTCCCAAATGCTGAGTATGAATCAATTCGAAGTGATAGCATAATATTTCTCTTGTATGAACGTACAGTTCACTATCACAATAGTCTAGACATTTTCTGACGGTTAGTTTTCATTTATAGGGGGTAAAGAAAAGTTAAAAACGTTCCCAAATGCTGAGTATCGATCAATTCGAAGTGATAGCATAATATTTCGCTTGTTTGACACTTCAGGTCACTATTATAGCAATCTAGACGTTTTCTGACGGTTAGTTTTCATTTACAGCGGGTAATCAACAGTTAAAAACGATCCCAAATGCTGAGTTTCAATCAATTCAAACTGATAGCATAATATTTCTCTTGCATGAACGTACAATTCTCTACGACAGTAATCTAGACATTTTCTGACGGTTAGTTTTCATATATAAGGGGTAATCAAAAGTTAAAACCGTTACCATATGCTTAATATCGTTCAATTCAATGATATAACATAATATTTCGTATGTTTCACCGTACGGCTTACATTCAGAGCATTCTACACGTTTTCTGACGGTTTGTTTTCATTTATAGGGGGTAATCAACACTTTAAAATGATCAAAATGCTGAATATTGTTCAATTCAATGGCATAACATAATATTTCGCGTGTATAACCGTACAGCTCACATTTACAGCAATGTACACGTTTTCTGACAGTTGTTTTTATTTACAGCGGGTAATCAACAGTTAAAAACGATCCCAAATGCTGAATTTCAATCACTTCAAACTGATAGCATAATATTTCTCTTGTATGAACGTACAGTTCACTATCACAATAGTCTAGACATTTTCTGACGGTTAGTTTTCATTGATAGGGGGTAAAGAAAAGTTAAAAACGTTGCCAAATGCTGAATATCGTTCATTTCAATGATATAACATAATATTTCTTATGTATCACCGTTCGGCTTACAATCACAGCATTGTAGACGTTTTCTGATGGTTACTTTTCATTTATAGGGGGTAATCAACAGTTGAAAACATTCCCAAATGCTGAGTATCGATCAATTCGAAGTGATAGCATAATATTTCGCTTGTTTGACATTTCAGGTCACTATTACAGCAATCTAGACGTTTTCTGACGGTTAGTTTTCATTTACAGCGGGTAATCAACAGTTAAAAACGATCCCAAATGCTGAGTTTCAATCAATTCAAACTGATAGCATAATATTTCTCTTGCATGAACGTACAGTTCTCTACGACAGTAATCTAGACATTTTCTGACGGTTAGTTTTCATATATAAGGGGTAATCAAAAGTTAAAACCGTTACCATATGCTGAATATCGTTCAATTCAATGATATAACATAATATTTCGTACGTTTCACCGTACGGCTTACATTCAGAGCATTCTACACGTTTTCTGACTGTTTGTTTTCATTTATAGGGGGTAATCAACACTTTAAAATGATGCAAAATGCTGAATATTGTTCAATTCAATGGCATAACATAATATTTCTTATGTATCACCGTTCGGCTTACAATCACAGCATTGTAGACGTTTTCTGATGGTTAGATTTCTTTTATAGGGGGAAATCAACACTTTAAAACGATGCAATATTCTGAATATCGTTCAATTCAATGGCATAACATAATATTTCGCGTGTACAACCGTACAGCTCACATTTACAGCAATGTACACGTTTTCTGACGGTTTGTTTTTATTTATAGGGGGTAATCAACAGTTAAAAACGATCCCAAATGCTGAGTTTCAATCAATTCAAACTGATAGCATAATATTTCTCTTGCATGAACGTACAATTCTCTATGACAGTAATCTAGACATTTTCTGACGGTTAGTTTTCATATATAAGGGGTAATCAAAAGTTAAAACCGTTACCATATGCTGAATATCGTTCAATTCAATGATATAACATAATATTTCGTATGTTTCACCGCACGGCTTACATTCAGAGCATTCTAGACGTTTTCTGACGGTTTGTTTTCATTTATAGGGGGTAATCAACACTTTAAAATGATGCAAAATGCTGAATATTGTTCAATTCAATGGCATAACATAATATTTCGCGTGTATAACCGTACATCTCACATTTACAGCAATGTACACGTTTTCTGACGGTTTGTTTTCATTTACAGGGGGTAATCAACAGTTAAAAACGTTCCCAAATGCTGAGTATGAATCAATTCGAAGTGATAGCATAATATTTCTCTTGTATGAACGTACAGTTCACTATCACAATAGTCTAGACATTTTCTGACGGTTAGTTTTCATTTATAGGGGGTAAAGAAAAGTTAAAAACGTTGCCAAATGCTGAATATCGTTCATTTCAATGATATAACATAATATTTCTTATGTATCAACGTTCGGCTTACAATCACAGCATTGTAGACGTTTTCTGATGGTTACTTTTCATTTATAGGGGGTAGTCAACAGTTAAAAACGTTCCCAAATGCTGAGTATCGATCAATTCGAAGTGATAGCATAATATTTCGCTTGTTTGACACTTCAGGTCACTATTACAGCAATCTAGACGTTTTCTGACGGTTAGATTTCATTTACAGCGAGTAATCAACAGTTAAAAACGATCCCAAATGTTGAGTTTCAATCAATTCGAAGTGATAGCATAATATTTCTCTTGTATGAACGTACAGTTCACTATCACAATAGTCTAGACATTTTCTGACGGTTAGTTTTCATTTATAGGGGGTAAAGAAGAGTTAAAAACGTTGCCAAATGCTGAATATCGTTCATTTCAATGATATAACATAATATTTCTTATGTATCACCGTCCGGCTTACAATCACAGCATTGTAGACGTTTTCTGATGGTTAGTTTTCTTTTATAGGGGGAAATCAACACTTTAAAACGATGCAATATTCTGAATATCGTTCAATTCAATGGCATAACATAACGTTTCTCGTGTATAACCGTACAGCTCACATTCACAGCAATGTAGACGTTTTCTGACGGTTATTTTTCATTTATAGGGGGTAATCAACAGTTAAAAACGTTCCCAAATGCTGAGTATCGATCAATTCGAAGTGATAGCATAATATTTCGCTTGTTTGACACTTCAGGTCACTATTACAGCAATCTAGACGTTTTCTGACGGTTAGTTTTCATTTACAGCGGGTAATCAACAGTTAAAAACGATCCCAAATGCTGAGTTTCAATCAATTCAAACTGATAGCATAATATTTCTCTTGCATGAACGTACAATTCTCTACGACAGTAATCTAGACATTTTCTGACGGTTAGTTTTCATATATAAGGGGTAATCAAAATTTAAAACCGTTACCATATGCTTAATATCGTTCAATTCAATGATATAACATAATATTTCGCGTGTATAACCGTACAGCTCACATTTACAGCAATGTACACGTTTTCTGACAGTTGTTTTCATTTACAGCGGGTAATCAACAGTTAAAAACGATCCCAAATGCTGAATTTCAATCACTTCAAACTGATAGCATAATATTTCTCTTGTATGAACGTACAGTTCACTATCACAATAGTCTAGACATTTTCTGACGGTTAGTTTTCATTGATAGGGGGTAAAGAAAAGTTAAAAACGTTGCCAAATGCTGAATATCGTTCATTTCAATGATGTAACATAATATTTCTTATGTATCACCGTTCGGCTTACAATCACAGCATTGTAGACGTTTTCTGATGGTTACTTTTCATTTATAGGGGGTAATCAACAGTTGAAAACATTCCCAAATGCTGAGTATCGATCAATTCGAAGTGATAGCATAATATTTCGCTTGTTTGACATTTCAGGTCACTATTACAGCAATCTAGACGTTTTCTGACGGTTAGTTTTCATTTACAGCGGGTAATCAACAGTTAAAAACGATCCCAAATGCTGAGTTTCAATCAATTCAAACTGATAGCATAATATTTCTCTTGCATGAACGTACAGTTCTCTACGACAGTAATCTAGACATTTTCTGACGGTTAGTTTTCATATATAAGGGGTAATCAAAAGTTAAAACCGTTACCATATGCTGAATATCGTTCAATTCAATGATATAACATAATATTTCGTACGTTTCACCGTACGGCTTACATTCAGAGCATTCTACACGTTTTCTGACGGTTTGTTTTCATTTATAGGGGGTAATCAACACTTTAAAATGATGCAAAATGCTGAATATTGTTCAATTCAATGGCATAACATAATATTTCGCGTGTATAACCGTACAGCTCACATTTACAGCAATGTACACGTTTTCTGACGGTTTGTTTTCATTTATAGGGGGTAGTCAACAGTTAAAAACGTTCCCAAATGCTGAGTATGAATCAATTCGAAGTGATAACATAATATTTCTCTTGTATGAACGTACAGTTCACTATCACAATAGTCTAGACATTTTCTGACGGTTAGTTTTCATTTATAGGGGGTAAAGAAGAGTTAAAAACGTTGCCAAATGCTGAATATCGTTCAATTCAATGGCATAACATAACGTTTCTCGTGTATAACCGTACAGCTCACATTCACAGCAATGTAGACGTTTTCTGACGGTTAGTTTTCACATATAAGGGGTAATCAAAAGTTAAAACCGTTACCATATGCTTAATATCGTTCAATTCAATGATATAACATAATATTTCGTATGTTTCACCGTACGGCTTACATTCAGAGCATTCTAGACGTTTTCTGACGGTTTGTTTTCATTTATAGGGGGTAATCAACACTTTAAAATGATGCAAAATGCTGAATATTGTTCAATTCAATGGCATAACATAATATTTCGCGTGTATAACCGTACAGCTCACATTTACAGCAATGTACACGTTTTCTGACGGTTAGTTTTCATTTACAGCGGGTAATCAACAGTTAAAAACGATCCCAAATGCTGAGTTTCAATCACTTCAAACTGATAGCATAATATTTCTCTTGTATGAACGTACAGTTCACTATCACAATAGTCTAGACATTTTCTGACGGTTAGTTTTCATTGATAGGGGGTAAAGAAAAGTTAAAAACGTTGCCAAATGCTGAATATCGTTCATTTCAATGATATAACATAATATTTCTTATGTATCACCGTTCGGCTTACAATCACAGCATTGTAGACGTTTTCTGATGGTTACTTTTCATTTATAGGGGGTAATCAACAGTTAAAAACATTCCCAAATGCTGAGTATCGATCAATTCGAAGTGATAGCATAATATTTCGCTTGTTTGACACTTCAGGTCACTATTACAGCAATCTAGACGTTTTCTGACGGTTAGTTTTCATTTACAGCGGGTAATCAACAGTTAAAAACGATCCCAAATGCTGAGTTTCAATCAATTCAAACTGATAGCATAATATTTCTCTTGCATGAACGTACAGTTCTCTACGACAGTAATCTAGACATTTTCTGACGGTTAGTTTTCATATATAAGGGGTAATCAAAAGTTAAAACTTTACCATATGCTGAATATCGTTCAATTCAATGATATAACATAATATTTCGTACGTTTCACCGTACGGCTTACATTCAGAGCATTCTACACGTTTTCTGACGGTTTGTTTTTATTTATAGGGGGTAATCAACACTTTAAAATGATGCAAAATGCTGAATATTGTTCAATTCAATTGCATAACATAATATTTCGCGTGTATAACCGTACAGCTCACATTTACAGCAATGTACACGTTTTCTGAAGGTTTGTTTTCATTTATAGGGGGTAGTCAACAATTAAAAACGTTCCCAAATGCTGAGTATGAATCAATTCGAAGTGATAGCATAATATTTCTCTTGTATGAACGTACAGTTCACTATCACAATAGTCTAGACATTTTCTGACGGTTAGTTTTCATTTATAGGGGGTAAAGAAGAGTTAAAAACGTTGCCAAATGCTGAATATCGTTCAATTCAATGGCATAACATAACGTTTCTCGTGTATAACCGTACAGCTCACATTCACAGCAATGTAGACGTTTTCTGACGGTTATTTTTCATTTATAGGGGGTAATCAACAGTTAAAAACGTTCACAAATGCTGAGTATCGATCAATTCGAAGTGATAGCATAATATTTCGCTTGTTTGACACTTCAGGTCACTATTACAGCAATGTAGACGTTTTCTGACGGTTAGTTTTCATTTACAGCGGGTAATCAACAGTTAAAAACGATCCCAAATGCTGAGTTTCAATCAAATCAAACTGATAGCATAATATTTCTCTTGCATGAACGTACAATTCTCTACGACAGTAATCTAGACATTTTCTGACGGTTAGTTTTCATATATAAGGGGTAATCAAAAGTTAAAACCGTTACCATGTGCTGAATATCGTTCAATTAAATGATATAACATAATATTTCGTATGTTTCACCGTACGGCTTACATTCAGAGCATTCTATACGTTTTCTGACGGTTTGTTTTCATTTATAGGGGGTAATCAACACTTTAAAATGATGCAAAATGCTGAATATTGTTCAATTCAAAGGCATAACATAATATTTCGCGTGTATAACCGTACAGCTCACATTTACAGCAATGTACACGTTTTCTGACGGTTTGTTTTCATTTATACGGGGTAATCAACAGTTAAAAATGTTCCCAAATGCTGAGTATGAATCAATTCGAAGTGATAGCATAATATTTCTCTTGTATGAACGTACAGTTCACTATCACAATAGTCTAGACATTTTCTGACGGTTAGTTTTCATTTATAGGGGGTAAAGAAGAGTTAAAAACGTTGCCAAATGCTGAATATCGTTCATTTCAATGATATAACATAATATTTCTTATGTATCACAGTTCGGCTTACAATCACAGCATTGTAGACGTTTTCTGATGGTTAGTTTTCTTTTATAGGGGGAAATCAACACTTTAAAACGATGCAATATTCTGAATATCGTTCAATTCAATGGCATAACATAACGTTTCTCGTGTATTACCGTACAACTCACATTCACAGCAATGTAGACGTTTTCTGACGGTTAGTTTTCATTTACAGCGGGTAATCAACAGTTAAAAACGATCCCAAATGCCGAGTTTCAATCAATTCAAACTGATAGCATAATATTTCTCTTGCATGAACGTACAATTCTCTACGACAGTAATCTAGACATTTTCTGACGGTTAGTTTTCATATATAAGGGGTAATCAAAAGTTAAAACCGTTACCATATGCTGAATATCGTTCAATTCAATGATATAACATAATATTTCGTATGTTTCACCGTACGGCTTACATTCAGAGCATTCTAGACGTTTTCTGACGGTTTGTTTTCATTTATAGGGGGTAATCAACACTTTAAAATGATGCAAAATGCTGAATATTGTTCAATTCAATGGCATAACATAATATTTCGCGTGTATAACCGTACATCTCACATTTACAGCAATGTACACGTTTTCTGACGGTTTGTTTTCATTTACAGGGGGTAATCAACAGTTAAAAACGTTCCCAAATGCTGAGTATGAATCAATTCGAAGTGATAGCATAATATTTCTCTTGTATGAACGTACAGTTCACTATCACAATAGTCTAGACATTTTCTGACGGTTAGTTTTCATTTATAGGGGGTAAAGAAAAGTTAAAAACGTTGCCAAATGCTGAATATCGTTCATTTCAATGATATAACATAATATTTCTTATGTATCACCGTTCGGCTTACAATCACAGCATTGTAGACGTTTTCTGATGGTTACTTTTCATTTATAGGGGGTAATCAACAGTTAAAAACGTTCCCAAATGCTCAGTATCGATCAATTCGAAGTGATAGCATAATATTTCGCTTGTTTGACACTTCAGGTCACTATTACAGAAATCTAAACGTTTTCTGACGGTTAGATTTCATTTACAGCGAGTAATCAACAGTTAAAAACGATCCCAAATGCTGAGTTTCAATCAATTCGAAGTGATAGCATAATATTTCTCTTGTATGAACGTACAGTTCACTATCACAATAGTCTAGACATTTTCTGACGGTTAGTTTTCATTTATAGGGGATAAAGAAGAGTTAAAAACGTTGCCAAATGCTGAATATCGTTCATTTCAATGATATAACATAATATTTCTTATGTATCACCGTTCGGCTTACAATCACAGCATTGTAGACGTTTTCTGATGGTTAGTTTTCTTTTATAGGGGGAAATCAACACTTTAAAACGATGCAATATTCTGAATATCGTTCAATTCAATGGCATAACATAACGTTTCTCGTGTATAACCGTACAGCTCACATTCACAGCAATGTAGACGTTTTCTGACGGTTATTTTTCATTTATAGGGGGTAATCAACAGTTAAAAACGTTCCCAAATGCTGAGTATCGATCAATTCGAAGTGATAGCATAATATTTCGCTTGTTTGACACTTCAGGTCACTATTATAGCAATCTAGACGTTTTCTGACGGTTAGTTTTCATTTACAGCGGGTAATCAACAGTTAAAAACGATCCCAAATGCTGAGTTTCAATCAATTCAAACTGGTAGCATAATATTTCTCTTGCATGAACGTACAATTCTCTACGACAGTAATCTAGACATTTTCTGACGGTTAGTTTTCATATATAAGGGGTAATCAAAAGTTAAAACCGTTACCATATGCTTAATATCGTTCAATTCAATGATATAACATAATATTTCGTATGTTTCACCGTACGGCTTACATTCAGAGCATTCTAGACGTTTTCTGACGGTTTGTTTTCATTTATAGGGGGTAATCAACACTTTAAAATGATGCAAAATGCTGAATATTGTTCAATTCAATGGCATAACATAATATTTCTTATGTATCACCGTTCGACTTACAATCACAGCATTGTAGACGTTTTCTGATGGTTAGATTTCTTTTATAGGGGGAAATCAACACTTTAAAACGATGCAATATTCTGAATATCGTTCAATTCAATGGCATAACATAATATTTCGCGTGTATAACCGTACAGCTCACATTTACAGCAATGTACACGTTTTCTGACGGTTTGTTTTTATTTATAGGGGGTAATCAACAGTTAAAAACGATCCCAAATGCTGAGTTTCAATCAATTCAAACTGATAGCATAATATTTCTCTTGCATGAACGTACAATTCTCTACGACAGTAATCTAGACATTTTCTGACGGTTAGTTTTCATATATAAGGGGTAATCAAAAGTTAAAACCGTTACCATATGCTGAATATCGTTCAATTCAATGATATAACATAATATTTCTTATGTATCACAGTTCGGCTTACAATCACAGCATTGTAGACGTTTTCTGATGGTTAGTTTTCTTTTATAGGGGGAAATCAACACTTTAAAACGATGCAATATTCTGAATATCGTTCAATTCAATGGCATAACATAACGTTTCTCGTGTATTACCGTACAACTCACATTCACAGCAATGTAGACGTTTTCTGACGGTTAGTTTTCATTTACAGCGGGTAATCAACAGTTAAAAACGATCCCAAATGCCGAGTTTCAATCAATTCAAACTGATAGCATAATATTTCTCTTGCATGAACGTACAATTCTCTACGACAGTAATCTAGACATTTTCTGACGGTTAGTTTTCATATATAAGGGGTAATCAAAAGTTAAAACCGTTACCATATGCTGAATATCGTTCAATTCAATGATATAACATAATATTTCGTATGTTTCACCGTACGGCTTACATTCAGAGCATTCTAGACGTTTTCTGACGGTTTGTTTTCATTTATAGGGGGTAATCAACACTTTAAAATGATGCAAAATGCTGAATATTGTTCAATTCAAATGCATAACATAATATTTCGCGTGTATAACCGTACATCTCACATTTACAGCAATGTACACGTTTTCTGACGGTTTGTTTTCATTTACAGGGGGTAATCAACAGTTAAAAACGTTCCCAAATGCTGAGTATGAATCAATTCGAAGTGATAGCATAATATTTCTCTTGTATGAACGTACAGTTCACTATCACAATAGTCTAGACATTTTCTGACGGTTAGTTTTCATTTATAGGGGGTAAAGAAGAGTTAAAAACGTTGCCAAATGCTCAATATCGTTCATTTCAATGATATAACATAAGATTTCTTATGTATCACCGTTCGGCTTACAATCACAGCATTGTAGACGTTTTCTGATAGTTAGTTTTCTTTTATAGGGGGAAATAAACACTTTAAAACGATGCAATATTCTGAATATCGTTCAATTCAATGGCATAACATAATATTTCGCGTGTATAACCTTACAGCTCACATTTACAGCAATGTACACGTTTTCTGACGGTTTGTTTTCATTTATAGGGGGTAATCAACAGTTAAAAACGATCCCAAATGCTGAGTTTCAATCAATTCAAACTGATAGCATAATATTTCTCTTGCATGAACGTACAATTCTCTACGACAGTAATCTAGACATTTTCTGACGGTTAGTTTTCATATATAAGGGGTAATCAAAAGTTAAAACCGTTACCATATGCTGAATATCGTTCAATTCAATGATATAACATAATATTTCGTATGTTTCACCGTACGGCTTACATTCAGAGCATTCTAGACGTTTTCTGACGGTTTGTTTTCATTTATAGGGGGTAATCAACACTTTAAAATGATGCAAAATGCTGAATATTGTTCAATTCAATGGCATAACATAATATTTCGCGTGTATAACCGTACATCTCACATTTACAGCAATGTACACGTTTTCTGACGGTTTGTTTTCATTTACAGGGGGTAATCAACAGTTAAAAACGTTCCCAAATGCTGAGTATGAATCAATTCGAAGTGATAGCATAATATTTCTCTTGTATGAACGTACAGTTCACTATCACAATAGTCTAGACATTTTCTGACGGTTAGTTTTCATTTATAGGGGGTAAAGAAAAGTTAAAAACGTTGCCAAATGCTGAATATCGTTCATTTCAATGATATAACATAATATTTCTTATGTATCACCGTTCGGCTTACAATCACAGCATTGTAGACGTTTTCTGATGGTTACTTTTCATTTATAGGGGGTAATCAACAGTTAAAAACGTTCCCAAATGCTCAGTATCGATCAATTCGAAGTGATAGCATAATATTTCGCTTGTTTGACACTTCAGGTCACTATTACAGAAATCTAAACGTTTTCTGACGGTTAGATTTCATTTACAGCGAGTAATCAACAGTTAAAAACGATCCCAAATGCTGAGTTTCAATCAATTCGAAGTGATAGCATAATATTTCTCTTGTATGAACGTACAGTTCACTATCACAATAGTCTAGACATTTTCTGACGGTTAGTTTTCATTTATAGGGGATAAAGAAGAGTTAAAAACGTTGCCAAATGCTGAATATCGTTCATTTCAATGATATAACATAATATTTCTTATGTATCACCGTTCGGCTTACAATCACAGCATTGTAGACGTTTTCTGATGGTTAGTTTTCTTTTATAGGGGGAAATCAACACTTTAAAACGATGCAATATTCTGAATATCGTTCAATTCAATGGCATAACATAACGTTTCTCGTGTATAACCGTACAGCTCACATTCACAGCAATGTAGACGTTTTCTGACGGTTATTTTTCATTTATAGGGGGTAATCAACAGTTAAAAACGTTCCCAAATGCTGAGTATCGATCAATTCGAAGTGATAGCATAATATTTCGCTTGTTTGACACTTCAGGTCACTATTATAGCAATCTAGACGTTTTCTGACGGTTAGTTTTCATTTACAGCGGGTAATCAACAGTTAAAAACGATCCCAAATGCTGAGTTTCAATCAATTCAAACTGGTAGCATAATATTTCTCTTGCATGAACGTACAATTCTCTACGACAGTAATCTAGACATTTTCTGACGGTTAGTTTTCATATATAAGGGGTAATCAAAAGTTAAAACCGTTACCATATGCTTAATATCGTTCAATTCAATGATATAACATAATATTTCGTATGTTTCACCGTACGGCTTACATTCAGAGCATTCTAGACGTTTTCTGACGGTTTGTTTTCATTTATAGGGGGTAATCAACACTTTAAAATGATGCAAAATGCTGAATATTGTTCAATTCAATGGCATAACATAATATTTCTTATGTATCACCGTTCGACTTACAATCACAGCATTGTAGACGTTTTCTGATGGTTAGATTTCTTTTATAGGGGGAAATCAACACTTTAAAACGATGCAATATTCTGAATATCGTTCAATTCAATGGCATAACATAATATTTCGCGTGTATAACCGTACAGCTCACATTTACAGCAATGTACACGTTTTCTGACGGTTTGTTTTTATTTATAGGGGGTAATCAACAGTTAAAAACGATCCCAAATGCTGAGTTTCAATCAATTCAAACTGATAGCATAATATTTCTCTTGCATGAACGTACAATTCTCTACGACAGTAATCTAGACATTTTCTGACGGTTAGTTTTCATATATAAGGGGTAATCAAAAGTTAAAACCGTTACCATATGCTGAATATCGTTCAATTCAATGATATAACATAATATTTCGTATGTTTCACCGTACGGCTTACATTCAGAGCATTCTAGACGTTTTCTGACGGTTTGTTTTCATTTATAGGGGGTAATCAACACTTTAAAATGATGCAAAATGCTGAATATTGTTCAATTCAATGGCATAACATAATATTTCGCGTGTATAACCGTACATCTCACATTTACAGCAATGTACACGTTTTCTGACGGTTTGTTTTCATTTACAGGGGGTAATCAACAGTTAAAAACGTTCCCAAATGCTGAGTATGAATCAATTCGAAGTGATAGCATAATATTTCTCTTGTATGAACGTACAGTTCACTATCACAATAGTCTAGACATTTTCTGACGGTTAGTTTTCATTTATAGGGGGTAAAGAAAAGTTAAAAACGTTGCCAAATGCTGAATATCGTTCATTTCAATGATATAACATAATATTTCTTATGTATCACCGTTCGGCTTACAATCACAGCATTGTAGACGTTTTCTGATGGTTACTTTTCATTTATAGGGGGTAATCAACAGTTAAAAACGTTCCCAAATGCTGAGTATCGATCAATTCGAAGTGATAGCATAATATTTCGCTTGTTTGACACTTCAGGTCACTATTACAGCAATCTAGACGTTTTCTGACGGTTAGTTTTCATTTACAGCGGGTAATCAACAGTTAAAAACGATCCCAAATGCTGAGTTTCAATCAATTCAAACTGATAGCATAATATTTCTCTTGCATGAACGAACAGTTCTCTACGACAGTAATCTAGACATTTTCTGACGGTTAGTTTTCATATATAAGGGGTAATCAAAAGTTAAAACTTTACCATATGCTGAATATCGTTCAATTCAATGATATAACATAATATTTCGTTCGTTTCACCGTACGGCTTACATTCAGAGCATTCTACACGTTTTCTGACGGTTTGTTTTTATTTATAGGGGGTAATCAACACTTTAAAATGATGCAAAATGCTGAATATTGTTCAATTCAATTGCATAACATAATATTTCGCGTGTATAACCGTACAGCTCACATTTACAGCAATGTACACGTTTTCTGAAGGTTTGTTTTCATTTATAGGGGGTAGTCAACAATTAAAAACGTTCCCAAATGCTGAGTATGAATCAATTCGAAGTGATAGCATAATATTTCTCTTGTATGAACGTACAGTTCACTATCACAATAGTCTAGACATTTTCTGACAGTTAGTTTTCATTTATAGGGGGTAAAGAAGAGTTAAAAACGTTGCCAAATGCTGAATATCGTTCAATTCAATGGCATAACATAACGTTTCTCGTGTATAACCGTACAGCTCACATTCACAGCAATGTAGACGTTTTCTGACGGTTATTTTTCATTTATAGGGGGTAATCAACAGTTAAAAACGTTCACAAATGCTGAGTATCGATCAATTCGAAGTGATAGCATAATATTTCGCTTGTTTGACACTTCAGGTCACTATTACAGCAATGTAGACGTTTTCTGACGGTTAGTTTTCATTTACAGCGGGTAATCAACAGTTAAAAACGATCCCAAATGCTGAGTTTCAATCAAATCAAACTGATAGCATAATATTTCTCTTGCATGAACGTACAATTCTCTACGACAGTAATCTAGACATTTTCTGACGGTTAGTTTTCATATATAAGGGGTAATCAAAAGTTAAAACCGTTACCATGTGCTGAATATCGTTCAATTAAATGATATAACATAATATTTCGTATGTTTCACCGTACGGCTTACATTCAGAGCATTCTATACGTTTTCTGACGGTTTGTTTTCATTTATAGGGGGTAATCAACACTTTAAAATGATGCAAAATGCTGAATATTGTTCAATTCAAAGGCATAACATAATATTTCGCGTGTATAACCGTACAGCTCACATTTACAGCAATGTACACGTTTTCTGACGGTTTGTTTTCATTTATACGGGGTAATCAACAGTTAAAAATGTTCCCAAATGCTGAGTATGAATCAATTCGAAGTGATAGCATAATATTTCTCTTGTATGAACGTACAGTTCACTATCACAATAGTCTAGACATTTTCTGACGGTTAGTTTTCATTTATAGGGGGTAAAGAAGAGTTAAAAACGTTGCCAAATGCTGAATATCGTTCATTTCAATGATATAACATAATATTTCTTATGTATCACAGTTCGACTTACAATCACAGCATTGTAGACGTTTTCTGATGGTTAGTTTTCTTTTATAGGGGGAAATCAACACTTTAAAACGATGCAATATTCTGAATATCGTTCAATTCAATGGCATAACATAACGTTTCTCGTGTATAACCGTACAACTCACATTCACAGCAATGTAGACGTTTTCTGACGGTTAGTTTTCATTTACAGCGGGTAATCAACAGTTAAAAACGATCCCAAATGCCGAGTTTCAATCAATTCAAACTGATAGCATAATACTTCTCTTGCATGAACGTACAATTCTCTACGACAGTAATCTAGACATTTTCTGACGGTTAGTTTTCATATATAAGGGGTAATCAAAAATTAAAACCGTTACCATATGCTGAATATCGTTCAATTCAATGATATAACATAATATTTCGTATGTTTCACCGTACGGCTTACATTCAGAGCATTCTAGACGTTTTCTGACGGTTTGTTTTCATTTATAGGGGGTAATCAACACTTTAAAATGATGCAAAATGCTGAATATTGTTCAATTCAAATGCATAACATAATATTTCGCGTGTATAACCGTACATCTCACATTTACAGCAATGTACACGTTTTCTGACGGTTTGTTTTCATTTACAGGGGGTAATCAACAGTTAAAAACGTTCCCAAATGCTGAGTATGAATCAATTCGAAGTGATAGCATAATATTTCTCTTGTATGAACGTACAGTTCACTATCACAATAGTCTAGACATTTTCTGACGGTTAGTTTTCATTTATAGGGGGTAAAGAAGAGTTAAAAACGTTGCCAAATGCTGAATATCGTTCATTTCAATGATATAACATAAGATTTCTTATGTATCACCGTTCGGCTTACAATCACAGCATTGTAGACGTTTTCTGATAGTTAGTTTTCTTTTATAGGGGGAAATAAACACTTTAAAACGATGCAATATTCTGAATATCGTTCAATTCAATGGCATAACATAATATTTCGCGTGTATAACCTTACAGCTCACATTTACAGCAATGTACACGTTTTCTGACGGTTTGTTTTCATTTATAGGGGGTAATCAACAGTTAAAAACGATCCCAAATGCTGAGTTTCAATCAATTCAAACTGATAGCATAATATTTCTCTTGCATGAACGTACAATTCTCTACGACAGTAATCTAGACATTTTCTGACGGTTAGTTTTCATATATAAGGGGTAATCAAAAGTTAAAACCGTTACCATATGCTGAATATCGTTCAATTCAATGATATAACATAATATTTCGTATGTTTCACCGTACGGCTTACATTCAGAGCATTCTAGACGTTTTCTGACGGTTTGTTTTCATTTATAGGGGGTAATCAACACTTTAAAATGATGCAAAATGCTGAATATTGTTCAATTCAATGGCATAACATAATATTTCGCGTGTATAACCGTACATCTCACATTTACAGCAATGTACACGTTTTCTGACGGTTTGTTTTCATTTACAGGGGGTAATCAACAGTTAAAAACGTTCCCAAATGCTGAGTATGAATCAATTCGAAGTGATAGCATAATATTTCTCTTGTATGAACGTACAGTTCACTATCACAATAGTCTAGACATTTTCTGACGGTTAGTTTTCATTTATAGGGGGTAAAGAAAAGTTAAAAACGTTGCCAAATGCTGAATATCGTTCATTTCAATGATATAACATAATATTTCTTATGTATCACCGTTCGGCTTACAATCACAGCATTGTAGACGTTTTCTGATGGTTACTTTTCATTTATAGGGGGTAATCAACAGTTAAAAACGTTCCCAAATGCTCAGTATCGATCAATTCGAAGTGATAGCATAATATTTCGCTTGTTTGACACTTCAGGTCACTATTACAGAAATCTAGACGTTTTCTGACGGTTAGATTTCATTTACAGCGAGTAATCAACAGTTAAAAACGATCCCAAATGCTGAGTTTCAATCAATTCGAAGTGATAGCATAATATTTCTCTTGTATGAACGTACAGTTCACTATCACAATAGTCTAGACATTTTCTGACGGTTAGTTTTCATTTATAGGGGATAAAGAAGAGTTAAAAACGTTGCCAAATGCTGAATATCGTTCATTTCAATGATATAACATAATATTTCTTATGTATCACCGTTCGGCTTACAATCACAGCATTGTAGACGTTTTCTGATGGTTAGTTTTCTTTTATAGGGGGAAATCAACACTTTAAAACGATGCAATATTCTGAATATCGTTCAATTCAATGGCATAACATAACGTTTCTCGTGTATAACCATACAGCTCACATTCACAGCAATGTAGACGTTTTCTGACGGTTATTTTTCATTTATAGGGGGTAATCAACAGTTAAAAACGTTCCCAAATGCTGAGTATCGATCAATTCGAAGTGATAGCATAATATTTCGCTTGTTTGACACTTCAGGTCACTATTATAGCAATCTAGACGTTTTCTGACGGTTAGTTTTCATTTACAGCGGGTAATCAACAGTTAAAAACGATCCCAAATGCTGAGTTTCAATCAATTCAAACTGGTAGCATAATATTTCTCTTGCATGAACGTACAATTCTCTACGACAGTAATCTAGACATTTTCTGACGGTTAGTTTTCATATATAAGGGGTAATCAAAAGTTAAAACCGTTACCATATGCTTAATATCGTTCAATTCAATGATATAACATAATATTTCGTATGTTTCACCGTACGGCTTACATTCAGAGCATTCTAGACGTTTTCTGACGGTTTGTTTTCATTTATAGGGGGTAATCAACACTTTAAAATGATGCAAAATGCTGAATATTGTTCAATTCAATGGCATAACATAATATTTCTTATGTATCACCGTTCGGCTTACAATCACAGCATTGTAGACGTTTTCTGATGGTTAGATTTCTTTTATAGGGGGAAATCAACACTTTAAAACGATGCAATATTCTGAATATCGTTCAATTCAATGGCATAACATAATATTTCGCGTGTATAACCGTACAGCTCACATTTACAGCAATGTACACGTTTTCTGACGGTTTGTTTTTATTTATAGGGGGTAATCAACAGTTAAAAACGATCCCAAATGCTGAGTTTCAATCAATTCAAACTGATAGCATAATATTTCTCTTGCATGAACGTACAATTCTCTACGACAGTAATCTAGACATTTTCTGACGGTTAGTTTTCATATATAAGGGGTAATCAAAAGTTTAAACCGTTACCATATGCTGAATATCGTTCAATTCAATGATATAACATAATATTTCGTATGTTTCACCGTACGGCTTACATTCAGAGCATTCTAGACGTTTTCTGACGGTTTGTTTTCATTTATAGGGGGTAATCAACACTTTAAAATGATGCAAAATGCTGAATATTGTTCAATTCAATGGCATAACATAATATTTCGCGTGTATAACCGTACATCTCACATTTACAGCAATGTACACGTTTTCTGACGGTTTGTTTTCATTTTCAGGGGGTAATCAACAGTTAAAAACGTTCCCAAATGCTGAGTATGAATCAATTCGAAGTGATAGCATAATATTTCTCTTGTATGAACGTACAGTTCACTATCACAATAGTCTAGACATTTTCTGACGGTTAGTTTTCATTTATAGGGGGTAAAGAAAAGTTAAAAACGTTGCCAAATGCTGAATATCGTTCATTTCAATGATATAACATAATATTTCTTATGTATCACCGTTCGGCTTACAATCACAGCATTGTAGACGTTTTCTGATGGTTACTTTTCATTTATAGGGGGTAATCAACAGTTAAAAACGTTCCCAAATGCTGAGTATCGATCAATTCGAAGTGATAGCATAATATTTCGCTTGTTTGACACTTCAGGTCACTATTACAGCAATCTAGACGTTTTCTGACGGTTAGATTTCATTTACAGCGAGTAATCAACAGTTAAAAACGATCCCAAATGCTGAGTTTCAATCAATTCGAAGTGATAGCATAATATTTCTCTTGTATGAACGTACAGTTCACTATCATAATAGTCTAGACATTTTCTGACGGTTAGTTTTCATTTATAGGGGGTAAAGAAGAGTTAAAAACGTTGCCAAATGCTGAATATCGTTCATTTCAATGATATAACATAATATTTCTTATGTATCACCGTTCGGCTTACAATCACAGCATTGTAGACGTTTTCTGATGGTTAGTTTTCTTTTATAGGGGGAAATCAACACTTTAAAAAGATGCAATATTCTGAATATCGTTCAATTCAATGGCATAACATAACGTTTCTCGTGTATAACCGTACAGCTCACATTCACAGCAATGTAGACGTTTTCTGACGGTTATTTTTCATTTATAGGGGGTAATCAACAGTTAAAAACGTTCCCAAATGCTGAGTATCGATCAATTCGAAGTGATAGCATAATATTTCGCTTGTTTGACACTTCAGGTCACTATTACAGCAATCTAGACGTTTTCTGACGGTTAGTTTTCATTTACAGCGGGTAATCAACAGTTAAAAACGATCCCAAATGCTGAGTTTCAATCAATTCAAACTGATAGCATAATATTTCTCTTGCATGAACGTACAATTCTCTACGACAGTAATCTAGACATTTTCTGACGGTTAGTTTTCATATATAAGGGGTAATCAAAAGTTAAAACCGTTACCATATGCTTAATATCGTTCAATTCAATGATATAACATAATATTTCGTATGTTTCACCGTACGGCTTACATTCAGAGCATTCTACACGTTTTCTGATGGTTTGTTTTCATTTATAGGGGGTAATCAACACTTTAAAATGATCAAAATGCTGAATATTGTTCAATTCAATGGCATAACATAATATTTCGCGTGTATAACCGTACAGCTCACATTTACAGCAATGTACACGTTTTCTGACAGTTGTTTTCATTTACAGCGGGTAATCAACAGTTAAAAACGATCCCAAATGCTGAGTTTCAATCACTTCAAACTGATAGCATAATATTTCTCTTGTATGAACGTACAGTTCACTATCACAATAGTCTAGACATTTTCTGACGGTTAGTTTTCATTGATAGGGGGTAAAGAAAAGTTAAAAACGTTGCCAAATGCTGAATATCGTTCATTTCAATGATATAACATAATATTTCTTATGTATCACCGTTCGGCTTAAAATCACAGCATTGTAGACGTTTTCTGATGGTTACTTTTCATTTATAGGGGGTAATCAACAGTTAAAAACATTCCCAAATGCTGAGTATCGATCAATTCGAAGTGATAGCATAATATTTCGCTTGTTTGACATTTCAGGTCACTATTACAGCAATCTAGACGTTTTCTGACGGTTAGTTTTCATTTACAGCGGGTAATCAACAGTTAAAAACGATCCCAAATGCTGAGTTTCAATCAATTCAAACTGATAGCATAATATTTCTCTTGCATGAACGTACAATTCTCTACGACAGTAATCTAGACATTTTCTGACGGTTAGTTTTCATATATAAGGGGTAATCAAAAGTTAAAACCGTTACCATATGCTTAATATCGTTCAATTCAATGATATAACATAATGTTTCGTATGTTTCACCGTACGGCTTACATTCAGAGTATTCTAGACGTTTTCTGACGGTTTGTTTTCATTTATAGGGGGTAATCAACACTTTAAAATGATGCCAAATGCTGAATATTGTTCAATTCAATGGCATAACATAATATTTCGCGTGTATAACCGTACAGCTCACATTTACAGCAATGTACACGTTTTCTGACGGTTTGTTTTCATTTATAGGGGGTAGTCAACAGTTAAAAACGTTCCCAAATGCTGAGTATGAATCAATTCGAAGTGATAACATAATATTTCTCTTGTATGAACGTACAGTTCACTATCACAATAGTCTAGACATTTTCTGACGGTTAGTTTTCATTTATAGGGGGTAAAGAAGAGTTAAAAACGTTGCCAAATGCTGAATATCGTTCAATTCAATAGCATAACATAACGTTTCTCGTGTATAACCGTACAGCTCACATTCACAGCAATGTAGACGTTTTCTGACGGTTAGTTTTCATATATAAGGGGTAATCAAAAGTTAAAACCGTTACCATATGCTTAATATCGTTCAATTCAATGATATAACATAATATTTCGTATGTTTCACCGTACGGCTTACATTCAGAGCATTCTAGACGTTTTCTGACGGTTTGTTTTCATTTATAGGGGGTAATCAACACTTTAAAATGATGCAAAATGCTGAATATTGTTCAATTCAATGGCATAACATAATATTTCGCGTGTATAACCGTACAGCTCACATTTACAGCAATGTACACGTTTTCTGACGGTTAGTTTTCATTTACAGCGGGTAATCAACAGTTAAAAACGATCCCAAATGCTGAGTTTCAATCACTTCAAACTGATAGCATAATATTTCTCTTGTATGAACGTACAGTTCACTATCACAATAGTCTAGACATTTTCTGACGGTTAGTTTTCATTGATAGGGGGTAAAGAAAAGTTAAAAACGTTGCCAAATGCTGAATATCGTTCATTTCAATGATATAACATAATATTTCGTATGTATCACCGTTCGGCTTAAAATCACAGCATTGTAGACGTTTTCTGATGGTTACTTTTCATTTATAGGGGGTAATCAACAGTTAAAAACATTCCCAAATGCTGAGTATCGATCAATTCGAAGTGATAGCATAATATTTCGCTTGTTTGACATTTCAGGTCACTATTACAGCAATCTAGACGTTTTCTGACGGTTAGTTTTCATTTACAGCGGGTAATCAACAGTTAAAAACGATCCCAAATGCTGAGTTTCAATCAATTCAAACTGATAGCATAATATTTCTCTTGCATGAACGTACAGTTCTCTACGACAGTAATCTAGACATTTTCTGACGGTTAGTTTTCATATATAAGGGGTAATCAAAAGTTAAAACCGTTACCATATGCTGAATATCGTTCAATTCAATGATATAACATAATATTTCGTATGTTTCACCGTACGGCTTACATTCAGAGCATTCTAGACGTTTTCTGACGGTTTGTTTTCATTTATAGGGGGTAATCAACACTTTAAAATGATGCAAAATGCTGAATATTGTTCAATTCAATGGCATAACATAATATTTCGCGTGTATAACCGTACATCTCACATTTACAGCAATGTACACGTTTTCTGACGGTTTGTTTTCATTTTCAGGGGGTAATCAACAGTTAAAAACGTTCCCAAATGCTGAGTATGAATCAATTCGAAGTGATAGCATAATATTTCTCTTGTATGAACGTACAGTTCACTATCACAATAGTCTAGACATTTTCTGACGGTTAGTTTTCATTTATAGGGGGTAAAGAAAAGTTAAAAACGTTGCCAAATGCTGAATATCGTTCATTTCAATGATATAACATAATATTTCTTATGTATCACCGTTCGGCTTACAATCACAGCATTGTAGACGTTTTCTGATGGTTACTTTTCATTTATAGGGGGTAATCAACAGTTAAAAACGTTCCCAAATGCTGAGTATCGATCAATTCGAAGTGATAGCATAATATTTCGCTTGTTTGACACTTCAGGTCACTATTACAGCAATCTAGACGTTTTCTGACGGTTAGATTTCATTTACAGCGAGTAATCAACAGTTAAAAACGATCCCAAATGCTGAGTTTCAATCAATTCGAAGTGATAGCATAATATTTCTCTTGTATGAACGTACAGTTCACTATCATAATAGTCTAGACATTTTCTGACGGTTAGTTTTCATTTATAGGGGGTAAAGAAGAGTTAAAAACGTTGCCAAATGCTGAATATCGTTCATTTCAATGATATAACATAATATTTCTTATGTATCACCGTTCGGCTTACAATCACAGCATTGTAGACGTTTTCTGATGGTTAGTTTTCTTTTATAGGGGGAAATCAACACTTTAAAAAGATGCAATATTCTGAATATCGTTCAATTCAATGGCATAACATAACGTTTCTCGTGTATAACCGTACAGCTCACATTCACAGCAATGTAGACGTTTTCTGACGGTTATTTTTCATTTATAGGGGGTAATCAACAGTTAAAAACGTTCCCAAATGCTGAGTATCGATCAATTCGAAGTGATAGCATAATATTTCGCTTGTTTGACACTTCAGGTCACTATTACAGCAATCTAGACGTTTTCTGACGGTTAGTTTTCATTTACAGCGGGTAATCAACAGTTAAAAACGATCCCAAATGCTGAGTTTCAATCAATTCAAACTGATAGCATAATATTTCTCTTGCATGAACGTACAATTCTCTACGACAGTAATCTAGACATTTTCTGACGGTTAGTTTTCATATATAAGGGGTAATCAAAAGTTAAAACCGTTACCATATGCTTAATATCGTTCAATTCAATGATATAACATAATATTTCGTATGTTTCACCGTACGGCTTACATTCAGAGCATTCTACACGTTTTCTGATGGTTTGTTTTCATTTATAGGGGGTAATCAACACTTTAAAATGATCAAAATGCTGAATATTGTTCAATTCAATGGCATAACATAATATTTCGCGTGTATAACCGTACAGCTCACATTTACAGCAATGTACACGTTTTCTGACAGTTGTTTTCATTTACAGCGGGTAATCAACAGTTAAAAACGATCCCAAATGCTGAGTTTCAATCACTTCAAACTGATAGCATAATATTTCTCTTGTATGAACGTACAGTTCACTATCACAATAGTCTAGACATTTTCTGACGGTTAGTTTTCATTGATAGGGGGTAAAGAAAAGTTAAAAACGTTGCCAAATGCTGAATATCGTTCATTTCAATGATATAACATAATATTTCTTATGTATCACCGTTCGGCTTAAAATCACAGCATTGTAGACGTTTTCTGATGGTTACTTTTCATTTATAGGGGGTAATCAACAGTTAAAAACATTCCCAAATGCTGAGTATCGATCAATTCGAAGTGATAGCATAATATTTCGCTTGTTTGACATTTCAGGTCACTATTACAGCAATCTAGACGTTTTCTGACGGTTAGTTTTCATTTACAGCGGGTAATCAACAGTTAAAAACGATCCCAAATGCTGAGTTTCAATCAATTCAAACTGATAGCATAATATTTCTCTTGCATGAACGTACAATTCTCTACGACAGTAATCTAGACATTTTCTGACGGTTAGTTTTCATATATAAGGGGTAATCAAAAGTTAAAACCGTTACCATATGCTTAATATCGTTCAATTCAATGATATAACATAATGTTTCGTATGTTTCACCGTACGGCTTACATTCAGAGTATTCTAGACGTTTTCTGACGGTTTGTTTTCATTTATAGGGGGTAATCAACACTTTAAAATGATGCCAAATGCTGAATATTGTTCAATTCAATGGCATAACATAATATTTCGCGTGTATAACCGTACAGCTCACATTTACAGCAATGTACACGTTTTCTGACGGTTTGTTTTCATTTATAGGGGGTAGTCAACAGTTAAAAACGTTCCCAAATGCTGAGTATGAATCAATTCGAAGTGATAACATAATATTTCTCTTGTATGAACGTACAGTTCACTATCACAATAGTCTAGACATTTTCTGACGGTTAGTTTTCATTTATAGGGGGTAAAGAAGAGTTAAAAACGTTGCCAAATGCTGAATATCGTTCAATTCAATAGCATAACATAACGTTTCTCGTGTATAACCGTACAGCTCACATTCACAGCAATGTAGACGTTTTCTGACGGTTAGTTTTCATATATAAGGGGTAATCAAAAGTTAAAACCGTTACCATATGCTTAATATCGTTCAATTCAATGATATAACATAATATTTCGTATGTTTCACCGTACGGCTTACATTCAGAGCATTCTAGACGTTTTCTGACGGTTTGTTTTCATTTATAGGGGGTAATCAACACTTTAAAATGATGCAAAATGCTGAATATTGTTCAATTCAATGGCATAACATAATATTTCGCGTGTATAACCGTACAGCTCACATTTACAGCAATGTACACGTTTTCTGACGGTTAGTTTTCATTTACAGCGGGTAATCAACAGTTAAAAACGATCCCAAATGCTGAGTTTCAATCACTTCAAACTGATAGCATAATATTTCTCTTGTATGAACGTACAGTTCACTATCACAATAGTCTAGACATTTTCTGACGGTTAGTTTTCATTGATAGGGGGTAAAGAAAAGTTAAAAACGTTGCCAAATGCTGAATATCGTTCATTTCAATGATATAACATAATATTTCGTATGTATCACCGTTCGGCTTAAAATCACAGCATTGTAGACGTTTTCTGATGGTTACTTTTCATTTATAGGGGGTAATCAACAGTTAAAAACATTCCCAAATGCTGAGTATCGATCAATTCGAAGTGATAGCATAATATTTCGCTTGTTTGACATTTCAGGTCACTATTACAGCAATCTAGACGTTTTCTGACGGTTAGTTTTCATTTACAGCGGGTAATCAACAGTTAAAAACGATCCCAAATGCTGAGTTTCAATCAATTCAAACTGATAGCATAATATTTCTCTTGCATGAACGTACAGTTCTCTACGACAGTAATCTAGACATTTTCTGACGGTTAGTTTTCATATATAAGGGGTAATCAAAAGTTAAAACCGTTACCATATGCTGAATATCGTTCAATTCAATGATATAACATAATATTTCGTACGTTTCACCGTACGGCTTACATTCAGAGCATTCTACACGTTTTCTGACGGTTTGTTTTCATTTATAGGGGGTAATCAACACTTTAAAATGATGCAAAATGCTGAATATTGTTCAATTCAATGGCATAACATAATATTTCGCGTGTATAACCGTACAGCTCACATTTACAGCAATGTACACGTTTTCTGACGGTTTGTTTTCATTTATAGGGGGTAGTCAACAGTTAAAAACGTTCCCAAATGCTGAGTATGAATCAATTCGAAGTGATAACATAATATTTCTCTTGTATGAACGTACAGTTCACTATCACAATAGTCTAGACATTTTCTGACGGTTAGTTTTCATTTATAGGGGGTAAAGAAGAGTTAAAAACGTTGCCAAATGCTGAATATCGTTCAATTCAATGGCATAACATAACGTTTCTCGTGTATAACCGTACAGCTCACATTCACAGCAATGTAGACGTTTTCTGACGGTTAGTTTTCATATATAAGGGGTAATCAAAAGTTAAAACCGTTACCATATGCTTAATATCGTTCAATTCAATGATATAACATAATATTTCGTATGTTTCACCGTACGGCTTACATTCAGAGCATTCTAGACGTTTTCTGACGGTTTGTTTTCATTTATAGGGGGTAATCAACACTTTAAAATGATGCAAAATGCTGAATATTGTTCAATTCAATGGCATAACATAATATTTCGCGTGTATAACCGTACAGCTCACATTTACAGCAATGTACACGTTTTCTGACGGTTAGTTTTCATTTACAGCGGGTAATCAACAGTTAAAAACGATCCCAAATGCTCAGTATCGATCAATTCGAAGTGATAGCATAATATTTCGCTTGTTTGACACTTCAGGTCACTATTACAGAAATCTAGACGTTTTCTGACGGTTAGATTTCATTTACAGCGAGTAATCAACAGTTAAAAACGATCCCAAATGCTGAGTTTCAATCAATTCGAAGTGATAGCATAATATTTCTCTTGTATGAACGTACAGTTCACTATCACAATAGTCTAGACATTTTCTGACGGTTAGTTTTCATTTATAGGGGATAAAGAAGAGTTAAAAACGTTGCCAAATGCTGAATATCGTTCATTTCAATGATATAACATAATATTTCTTATGTATCACCGTTCGGCTTACAATCACAGCATTGTAGACGTTTTCTGATGGTTAGTTTTCTTTTATAGGGGGAAATCAACACTTTAAAACGATGCAATATTCTGAATATCGTTCAATTCAATGGCATAACATAACGTTTCTCGTGTGTAACCGTACAGCTCACATTCACAGCAATGTAGACGTTTTCTGACGGTTATTTTTCATTTATAGGGGGTAATCAACAGTTAAAAACGTTCCCAAATGCTGAGTATCGATCAATTCGAAGTGATAGCATAATATTTCGCTTGTTTGACACTTCAGGTCACTATTATAGCAATCTAGACGTTTTCTGACGGTTAGTTTTCATTTACAGCGGGTAATCAACAGTTAAAAACGATCCCAAATGCTGAGTTTCAATCAATTCAAACTGGTAGCATAATATTTCTCTTGCATGAACGTACAATTCTCTACGACAGTAATCTAGACATTTTCTGACGGTTAGTTTTCATATATAAGGGGTAATCAAAAGTTAAAACCGTTACCATATGCTTAATATCGTTCAATTCAATGATATAACATAATATTTCGTATGTTTCACCGTACGGCTTACATTCAGAGCATTCTAGACGTTTTCTGACGGTTTGTTTTCATTTATAGGGGGTAATCAACACTTTAAAATGATGCAAAATGCTGAATATTGTTCAATTCAATGGCATAACATAATATTTCTTATGTATCACCGTTCGGCTTACAATCACAGCATTGTAGACGTTTTCTGATGGTTAGATTTCTTTTATAGGGGGAAATCAACACTTTAAAACGATGCAATATTCTGAATATCGTTCAATTCAATGGCATAACATAATATTTCGCGTGTATAACCGTACAGCTCACATTTACAGCAATGTACACGTTTTCTGACGGTTTGTTTTTATTTATAGGGGGTAATCAACAGTTAAAAACGATCCCAAATGCTGAGTTTCAATCAATTCAAACTGATAGCATAATATTTCTCTTGCATGAACGTACAATTCTCTACGACAGTAATCTAGACATTTTCTGACGGTTAGTTTTCATATATAAGGGGTAATCAAAAGTTAAAACCGGTACCATATGCTGAATATCGTTCAATTCAATGATATAACATAATATTTCGTATGTTTCACCGTACGGCTTACATTCAGAGCATTCTAGACGTTTTCTGACGGTTTGTTTTCATTTATAGGGGGTAATCAACACTTTAAAATGATGCAAAATGCTGAATATTGTTCAATTCAATGGCATAACATAATATTTCGCGTGTATAACCGTACATCTCACATTTACAGCAATGTACACGTTTTCTGACGGTTTGTTTTCATTTACAGGGGGTAATCAACAGTTAAAAACGTTCCCAAATGCTGAGTATGAATCAATTCGAAGTGATAGCATAATATTTCTCTTGTATGAACGTACAGTTCACTATCACAATAGTCTAGACATTTTCTGACGGTTAGTTTTCATTTATAGGGGGTAAAGAAAAGTTAAAAACGTTGCCAAATGCTGAATATCGTTCATTTCAATGATATAACATAATATTTCTTATGTATCACCGTTCGGCTTACAATCACAGCATTGTAGACGTTTTCTGATGGTTACTTTTCATTTATAGGGGGTAATCAACAGTTAAAAACGTTCCCAAATGCTGAGTATCGATCAATTCGAAGTGATAGCATAATATTTCGCTTGTTTGACACTTCAGGTCACTATTACAGCAATCTAGACGTTTTCTGACGGTTAGATTTCATTTACAGCGAGTAATCAACAGTTAAAAACGATCCCAAATGCTGAGTTTCAATCAATTCGAAGTGATAGCATAATATTTCTCTTGTATGAACGTACAGTTCACTATCACAATAGTCTAGACATTTTCTGACGGTTATTTTTCATTTATAGGGGGTAAAGAAGAGTTAAAAACGTTGCCAAATGCTGAATATCGTTCATTTCAATGATATAACATAATATTTCTTATGTATCACCGTTCGGCTTACAATCACAGCATTGTAGACGTTTTCTGATGGTTAGTTTTCTTTTATAGGGGGAAATCAACACTTTAAAACGATGCAATATTCTGAATATCGTTCAATTCAATGGCATAACATAACGTTTCTCGTGTGTAACCGTACAGCTCACATTCACAGCAATGTAGACGTTTTCTGACGGTTATTTTTCATTTATAGGGGGTAATCAACAGTTAAAAACGTTCCCAAATGCTGAGTATCGATCAATTCGAAGTGATAGCATAATATTTCGCTTGTTTGACACTTCAGGTCACTATTATAGCAATCTAGACGTTTTCTGACGGTTAGTTTTCATTTACAGCGGGTAATCAACAGTTAAAAACGATCCCAAATGCTGAGTTTCAATCAATTCAAACTGGTAGCATAATATTTCTCTTGCATGAACGTACAATTCTCTACGACAGTAATCTAGACATTTTCTGACGGTTAGTTTTCATATATAAGGGGTAATCAAAAGTTAAAACCGTTACCATATGCTTAATATCGTTCAATTCAATGATATAACATAATATTTCGTATGTTTCACCGTACGGCTTACATTCAGAGCATTCTAGACATTTTCTGACGGTTAGTTTTCATTTATAGGGGGTAAAGAAGAGTTAAAAACGTTGCCAAATGCTGAATATCGTTCATTTCAATGATATAACATAATATTTCTTATGTATCACCGTTCGGCTTACAATCACAGCATTGTAGACGTTTTCTGATGGTTAGTTTTCTTTTATAGGGGGAAATCAACACTTTAAAACGATGCAATATTCTGAATATCGTTCAATTCAATGGCATAACATAACGTTTCTCGTGTATAACCGTACAGCTCACATTCACAGCAATGTAGACGTTTTCTGACGGTTATTTTTCATTTATAGGGGGTAATCAACAGTTAAAAACGTTCCCAAATGCTGAGTATCGATCAATTCGAAGTGATAGCATAATATTTCGCTTGTTTGACACTTCAGGTCACTATTACAGCAATCTAGACGTTTTCTGACGGTTAGTTTTCATTTACAGCGGGTAATCAACAGTTAAAAACGATCCCAAATGCTGAGTTTCAATCAATTCAAACTGATAGCATAATATTTCTCTTGCATGAACGTACAATTCTCTACGACAGTAATCTAGACATTTTCTGACGGTTAGTTTTCATATATAAGGGGTAATCAAAAGTTAAAACCGTTACCATATGCTTAATATCGTTCAATTCAATGATATAACATAATATTTCGTATGTTTCACCGTACGGCTTACATTCAGAGCATTCTACACGTTTTCTGACGGTTTGTTTTCATTTATAGGGGGTAATCAACACTTTAAAATGATGCAAAATGCTGAATATTGTTCAATTCAATGGCATAACATAATATTTCGCGTGTATAACCGTACAGCTCACATTTACAGCAATGTACACGTTTTCTGACGGTTTGTTTTCATTTATAGGGGGTAGTCAACAGTTAAAAACGTTCCCAAATGCTGAGTATGAATCAATTCGAAGTGATAACATAATATTTCTCTTGTATGAACGTACAGTTCACTATCACAATAGTCTAGACATTTTCTGACGGTTAGTTTTCATTTATAGGGGGTAAAGAAGAGTTAAAAACGTTGCCAAATGCTGAATATCGTTCAATTCAATGGCATAACATAACGTTTCTCGTGTATAACCGTACAGTTCACATTCACAGCAATGTAGACGTTTTCTGACGGTTAGTTTTCATATATAAGGGGTAATCAAAAGTTAAAACCGTTACCATATGCTTAATATCGTTCAATTCAATGATATAACATAATATTTCGTATGTTTCACCGTACGGCTTACATTCAGAGCATTCTAGACGTTTTCTGACGGTTTGTTTTCATTTATAGGGGGTAATCAACACTTTAAAATGATGCAAAATGCTGAATATTGTTCAATTCAATGGCATAACATAATATTTCGCGTGTATAACCGTACAGCTCACATTTACAGCAATGTACACGTTTTCTGACGGTTAGTTTTCATTTACAGCGGGTAATCAACAGTTAAAAACGATCCCAAATGCTGAGTTTCAATCACTTCAAACTGATAGCATAATATTTCTCTTGTATGAACGTACAGTTCACTATCACAATAGTCTAGACATTTTCTGACGGTTAGTTTTCATTGATAGGGGGTAAAGAAAAGTTAAAAACGTTGCCAAATGCTGAATATCGTTCATTTCAATGATATAACATAATATTTCTTATGTATCACCGTTCGGCTTACAATCACAGCATTGTAGACGTTTTCTGATGGTTACTTTTCATTTATAGGGGGTAATCAACAGTTAAAAACATTCCCAAATGCTGAGTATCGATCAATTCGAAGTGATAGCATAATATTTCGCTTGTTTGACATTTCAGGTCACTATTACAGCAATCTAGACGTTTTCTGACGGTTAGTTTTCATTTACAGCGGGTAATCAACAGTTAAAAACGATCCCAAATGCTGAATTTCAATCAATTCAAACTGATAGCATAATATTTCTCTTGCATGAACGTACAGTTCTCTACGACAGTAATCTAGACATTTTCTGACGGTTAGTTTTCATATATAAGGGGTAATCAAAAGTTAAAACCGTTACCATATGCTGAATATCGTTCAATTCAATGATATAACATAATATTTCGTACGTTTCACCGTACGGCTTACATTCAGAGCATCCTACACGTTTTCTGACGGTTTGTTTTCATTTATAGGGGGTAATCAACACTTTAAAATGATGCAAAATGCTGAATATTGTTCAATTCAATGGCATAACATAATATGTCGCGTGTATAACCGTACAGCTCACATTTACAGCAATGTACACGTTTTCTGACGGTTTGTTTTCATTTATAGGGGGTAGTCAACAGTTAAAAACGTTCCCAAATGCTGAGTATGAATCAATTCGAAGTGATAACATAATATTTCTCTTGTATGAACGTACAGTTCACTATCACAATAGTCTAGACATTTTCTGACGGTTAGTTTTCATTTATAGGGGGTAAAGAAGAGTTAAAAACGTTGCCAAATGCTGAATATCGTTCAATTCAATGGCATAACATAACGTTTCTCGTGTATAACCGTACAGCTCACATTCACAGCAATGTAGACGTTTTCTAACGGTTATTTTTCATTTATACGGGGTAATCAACAGTTAAAAACGTTCACAAATGCTGAGTATCGATCAATTCGAAGTGATAGCATAATATTTCGCTTGTTTGACACTTCAGGTCACTATTACAGCAATGTAGACGTTTTCTGACGGTTAGTTTTCATTTACAGCGGGTAATCAACAGTTAAAAACGATCCCAAATGCTGAGTTTCAATCAAATCAAACTGATAGCATAATATTTCTCTTGCATGAACGTACAATTCTCTACGACAGTAATCTAGACATTTTCTGACGGTTAGTTTTCATATATAAGGGGTAATCAAAAGTTAAAACCGTTACCATGTGCTGAATATCGTTCAATTAAATGATATAACATAATATTTCGTATGTTTCACCGTACGGCTTACATTCAGAGCATTCTATACGTTTTCTGACGGTTTGTTTTCATTTATAGGGGGTAATCAACACTTTAAAATGATGCAAAATGCTGAATATTGTTCAATTCAAAGGCATAACATAATATTTCGCGTGTATAACCGTACAGCTCACATTTACAGCAATGTACACGTTTTCTGACGGTTAGTTTTCATTTACAGCGGGTAATCAACAGTTAAAAACGATCCCAAATGCTGAGTTTCAATCACTTCAAACTGATAGCATAATATTTCTCTTGTATGAACGTACAGTTCACTATCACAATAGTCTAGACATTTTCTGACGGTTAGTTTTCATTGATAGGGGGTAAAGAAAAGTTAAAAACGTTGCCAAATGCTGAATATCGTTCATTTCAATGATATAACATAATATTTCTTATGTATCACCGTTCGGCTTACAATCACAGCATTGTAGACGTTTTCTGATGGTTACTTTTCATTTATAGGGGGTAATCAACAGTTAAAAACATTCCCAAATGCTGAGTATCGATCAATTCGAAGTGATAGCATAATATTTCGCTTGTTTGACATTTCAGGTCACTATTACAGCAATCTAGACGTTTTCTGACGGTTAGTTTTCATTTACAGCGGGTAATCAACAGTTAAAAACGATCCCAAATGCTGAATTTCAATCAATTCAAACTGATAGCATAATATTTCTCTTGCATGAACGTACAGTTCTCTACGACAGTAATCTAGACATTTTCTGACGGTTAGTTTTCATATATAAGGGGTAATCAAAAGTTAAAACCGTTACCATATGCTGAATATCGTTCAATTCAATGATATAACATAATATTTCGTACGTTTCACCGTACGGCTTACATTCAGAGCATTCTACACGTTTTCTGACGGTTTGTTTTCATTTATAGGGGGTAATCAACACTTTAAAATGATGCAAAATGCTGAATATTGTTCAATTCAATGGCATAACATAATATTTCGCGTGTATAACCGTACAGCTCACATTTACAGCAATGTACACGTTTTCTGACGGTTTGTTTTCATTTATAGGGGGTAGTCAACAGTTAAAAACGTTCCCAAATGCTGAGTATGAATCAATTCGAAGTGATAACATAATATTTCTCTTGTATGAACGTACAGTTCACTATCACAATAGTCTAGACATTTTCTGACGGTTAGTTTTCATTTATAGGGGGTAAAGAAGAGTTAAAAACGTTGCCAAATGCTGAATATCGTTCAATTCAATGGCATAACATAACGTTTCTCGTGTATAACCGTACAGTTCACATTCACAGCAATGTAGACGTTTTCTGACGGTTAGTTTTCATATATAAGGGGTAATCAAAAGTTAAAACCGTTACCATATGCTTAATATCGTTCAATTCAATGATATAACATAATATTTCGTATGTTTCACCGTACGGCTTACATTCAGAGCATTCTAGACGTTTTCTGACGGTTTGTTTTCATTTATAGGGGGTAATCAACACTTTAAAATGATGCAAAATGCTGAATATTGTTCAATTCAATGGCATAACATAATATTTCGCGTGTATAACCGTACAGCTCACATTTACAGCAATGTACACGTTTTCTGACGGTTAGTTTTCATTTACAGCGGGTAATCAACAGTTAAAAACGATCCCAAATGCTGAGTTTCAATCACTTCAAACTGATAGCATAATATTTCTCTTGTATGAACGTACAGTTCACTATCACAATAGTCTAGACATTTTCTGACGGTTAGTTTTCATTGATAGGGGGTAAAGAAAAGTTAAAAACGTTGCCAAATGCTGAATATCGTTCATTTCAATGATATAACATAATATTTCTTATGTATCACCGTTCGGCTTACAATCACAGCATTGTAGACGTTTTCTGATGGTTACTTTTCATTTATAGGGGGTAATCAACAGTTAAAAACATTCCCAAATGCTGAGTATCGATCAATTCGAAGTGATAGCATAATATTTCGCTTGTTTGACATTTCAGGTCACTATTACAGCAATCTAGACGTTTTCTGACGGTTAGTTTTCATTTACAGCGGGTAATCAACAGTTAAAAACGATCCCAAATGCTGAATTTCAATCAATTCAAACTGATAGCATAATATTTCTCTTGCATGAACGTACAGTTCTCTACGACAGTAATCTAGACATTTTCTGACGGTTAGTTTTCATATATAAGGGGTAATCAAAAGTTAAAACCGTTACCATATGCTGAATATCGTTCAATTCAATGATATAACATAATATTTCGTACGTTTCACCGTACGGCTTACATTCAGAGCATTCTACACGTTTTCTGACGGTTTGTTTTCATTTATAGGGGGTAATCAACACTTTAAAATGATGCAAAATGCTGAATATTGTTCAATTCAATGGCATAACATAATATTTCGCGTGTATAACCGTACAGCTCACATTTACAGCAATGTACACGTTTTCTGACGGTTTGTTTTCATTTATAGGGGGTAGTCAACAGTTAAAAACGTTCCCAAATGCTGAGTATGAATCAATTCGAAGTGATAACATAATATTTCTCTTGTATGAACGTACAGTTCACTATCACAATAGTCTAGACATTTTCTGACGGTTAGTTTTCATTTATAGGGGGTAAAGAAGAGTTAAAAACGTTGCCAAATGCTGAATATCGTTCAATTCAATGGCATAACATAACGTTTCTCGTGTATAACCGTACAGCTCACATTCACAGCAATGTAGACGTTTTCTAACGGTTATTTTTCATTTATACGGGGTAATCAACAGTTAAAAACGTTCACAAATGCTGAGTATCGATCAATTCGAAGTGATAGCATAATATTTCGCTTGTTTGACACTTCAGGTCACTATTACAGCAATGTAGACGTTTTCTGACGGTTAGTTTTCATTTACAGCGGGTAATCAACAGTTAAAAACGATCCCAAATGCTGAGTTTCAATCAAATCAAACTGATAGCATAATATTTCTCTTGCATGAACGTACAATTCTCTACGACAGTAATCTAGACATTTTCTGACGGTTAGTTTTCATATATAAGGGGTAATCAAAAGTTAAAACCGTTACCATGTGCTGAATATCGTTCAATTAAATGATATAACATAATATTTCGTATGTTTCACCGTACGGCTTACATTCAGAGCATTCTATACGTTTTCTGACGGTTTGTTTTCATTTATAGGGGGTAATCAACACTTTAAAATGATGCAAAATGCTGAATATTGTTCAATTCAAAGGCATAACATAATATTTCGCGTGTATAACCGTACAGCTCACATTTACAGCAATGTACACGTTTTCTGACGGTTAGTTTTCATTTACAGCGGGTAATCAACAGTTAAAAACGATCCCAAATGCTGAGTTTCAATCACTTCAAACTGATAGCATAATATTTCTCTTGTATGAACGTACAGTTCACTATCACAATAGTCTAGACATTTTCTGACGGTTAGTTTTCATTGATAGGGGGTAAAGAAAAGTTAAAAACGTTGCCAAATGCTGAATATCGTTCATTTCAATGATATAACATAATATTTCTTATGTATCACCGTTCGGCTTACAATCACAGCATTGTAGACGTTTTCTGATGGTTACTTTTCATTTATAGGGGGTAATCAACAGTTAAAAACATTCCCAAATGCTGAGTATCGATCAATTCGAAGTGATAGCATAATATTTCGCTTGTTTGACATTTCAGGTCACTATTACAGCAATCTAGACGTTTTCTGACGGTTAGTTTTCATTTACAGCGGGTAATCAACAGTTAAAAACGATCCCAAATGCTGAATTTCAATCAATTCAAACTGATAGCATAATATTTCTCTTGCATGAACGTACAGTTCTCTACGACAGTAATCTAGACATTTTCTGACGGTTAGTTTTCATATATAAGGGGTAATCAAAAGTTAAAACCGTTACCATATGCTGAATATCGTTCAATTCAATGATATAACATAATATTTCGTACGTTTCACCGTACGGCTTACATTCAGAGCATTCTACACGTTTTCTGACGGTTTGTTTTCATTTATAGGGGGTAATCAACACTTTAAAATGATGCAAAATGCTGAATATTGTTCAATTCAATGGCATAACATAATATTTCGCGTGTATAACCGTACAGCTCACATTTACAGCAATGTACACGTTTTCTGACGGTTTGTTTTCATTTATAGGGGGTAGTCAACAGTTAAAAACGTTCCCAAATGCTGAGTATGAATCAATTCGAAGTGATAACATAATATTTCTCTTGTATGAACGTACAGTTCACTATCACAATAGTCTAGACATTTTCTGACGGTTAGTTTTCATTTATAGGGGGTAAAGAAGAGTTAAAAACGTTGCCAAATGCTGAATATCGTTCAATTCAATGGCATAACATAACGTTTCGCGTGTATAACCGTACAGCTCACATTTACAGCAATGTACACGTTTTCTGACGGTTAGTTTTCATTTATAGGCGGTAAAGAAAAGTTAAAAACGTTGCCAAATGCTGAATATCGTTCATTTCAATAATATAACATAATATTTCTTATGTATCACCGTTCGGCTTACAATCACAGCATTGTAGACGTTTTCTGATGGTTACTTTTCATTTATAGGGGGTAATCAACAGTTAAAAACGTTCCCAAATGCTGAGTATCGATCAATTCGAAGTGATAGCATAATATTTCGCTTGTTTGACACTTCAGGTCACTATTACAGCAATCTAGACGTTTTCTGACGGTTAGTTTTCATTTACAGCGGGTAATCAACAGTTAAAAACGATCCCAAATGCTGAGTTTCAATCAATTCAAACTGATACCATAATATTTCTCTTCCATGAACGTACAGTTCTCTACGACAGTAATCTAGACATTTTCTGACGGTTAGTTTTCATATATAAGGGGTAATCAAAAGTTAAAACCGTTACCATATGCTGAATATCGTTCAATTCAATGATATAACATAATATTTCGTACGTTTCACCGTACGGCTTACATTCAGAGCATTCTAGACGTTTTCTGACGGTTTGTTTTCATTTATAGGGGGTAATCAACACTTTAAAATGACGCAAAATGCTGAATATTGTTCAATTAAATGGCATAACATAATATTTCGCGTGTATAACCGTACAGCTCACATTTACAGCAATGTACACGTTTTCTGACGGTTTGTTTTCATTTATAGGGGGTAGTCAACAGTTAAAAACTTTCCCAAATGCTGAATATCGATCAATTCGAAGTGATAGCATAATAGTTCGCTTGTTTGACACTTCAGGTCACTATTACAGCAATCTAGACGTTTTCTGACGGTTAGTTTTCATTTACAGCGGGTAATCAACAGTTAAAAACGATCCCAAATGCTGAGTTTCAATCAATTCAAACTGACAGCATAATATTTCTCTTGCATGAACGTACAGTTCTCTACGACAGTAATCTAAACATTTTCTGACGGTTAGTTTTCATTTATAGGGGGTAAAGAAAAGTTAAAAACGTTGCCAAATGCTGAATATCGTTCATTTCAATGATATAACATAATATTTCTTATGTATCACCGTTCGGCTTACAATCACAGCATTGTAGACGTTTTCTGATGGTTAGTTTTCTTTTATAAGGGGAAATCAACACTTTAAAACGATGCAATATTCTGAATATCGTTCTGAATATCGTTCAATTCAATGGCATAACATAACTTTTCTCGTGTATAACCGTACAACTCACATTCACAGCAATGTAGACGTTTTCTGATGGTTAGTTTTCATTTATAGGGGGTAATCAAAAGTTAAAAACGTTCCCAAATGCTGAGTATCGATCAATTCGAAGTGATAGCATAATATTTCGCTTGTTTGACACTTCAGGTCACTATTACAGCAATCTAGACGTTTTCTGACGGTTAGTTTTCATATATAAGGGGTAATCAAAAGTTAAAACCGTTACCATATGCTGAATATCGTTCAATTCAATGATATAACATAATATTTCGTAAGTTTCACCGTACGGCTTACATTCAGAGCATTCTAGACGTTTTCTGACGGTTTGTTTTCATTTATAAGGGGTAATCAACACTTTAAAATGATGCAAAATGCTGAATATTGTTCAATTCAATGGCATAACATAATATTTCGCGTGTATAACCGTACAGCTCACATTTACAGCAATGTACACGTTTTCTAACGGTTTGTTTTCATTTATAGGGGGTAATCAACAGTTAAAAACGTACCCAAATGCTGCGTATGAATCATTTCGAAGTGATAGCATAATATTTCTCTTGTATGAACGTACAGTTCACTATCACAATAGTCTAGACATTTTCTGACGGTTAGTTTTCATTTATAGGAGGTAAAGAAGAGTTAAAAACGTTGCCAAATGCTGAATATCGTTCATTTCAATGATATAACATAATATTTCTTATGTATCACCGTTCGGCTTACAATCACAGCATTGTAGATGTTTTCTGATGGTTAGTTTTCTTTTATAGGGGGAAATCAACACTTTAAAACGATGCAATATTCTGAATATCGTTCAATTCAATGGCATAACATAACGTTTCTCGTGTATAACCATACAGCTCACATTCACAGCAATGTAGACGTTTTCTGACGGTTAGTTTTCATTTACAGCGGGTAATCAACAGTTAAAAACGATCCCAAATGCTGAGTTTCAATCAATTCAAACTGATAGCAAAATATTTCTCTTGTATGAACGTACATTTCACTATCACAATAGTCTAGACATTTTCTGACGGTTAGTTTTCATTTATAGGGGGTAAAGAAAAGTTAAAAACGTTGCCAAATGCTGAATATCGTTCATTTCAATAATATAACATAATATTTCTTATGTATCACCGTTCGGCTTACAATCACCGCATTGTAGACGTTTTCTGATGGTTACTTTTCATTTATAGGGGGTAATCAACAGTTAAAAACGTTCCCAAATGCTGAGTATCGATCAATTCGAAGTGATAGCTTAATATTTCGCTTGTTTGACACTTCAGGTCACTATAACAGCAATATATACATTTTCTGACGGTTAGTTTTCATTTACAGCGGGTAATCAACAGTTAAAAACGATCCCAAATGCTGAGTTTCAATCAATTCAAACTGATAGCATTATATTTCTCTTGCATGAACGTACAGTTCTCTACGACAGTAATCTAGACATTTTCTGACGGTTAGTTTTCATATATAAGGGGTAATCAAAAGTTAAAACCGTTACCATATGCTGAATATCGTTCAATTCAATGATATAACATAATATTTCGTACGTTTCACCGTACGGCTTACATTCAGAGCATTCTAGACGTTTTCTGACGGTTTGTTTTCATTTATAGGGGGTAATCAACACTTTAAAATGAAGCAAAATGCTGAATATTGTTCAATTCAATGACATAACATAATATTTCGCGTGTATAACCGTACAGCTCACACTTACAGCAATGTACACGTTTTCTGACGGTTTGTTTTCATTTATAGGGGGTAGTCAACAGTTAAAAACGTTCCCAAATGCTGAGTATGAATCAATTCGAAGTGATAGCATAATATTTCTCTTGTATGAACGTACAGTTCACTATCACAATAGTCTAGACATTTTCTGACGGTTAGTTTTCATTTATAGGGGGTAAAGAAGAGTTAAGAACGTTGCCAAATGCTGAATATCGTTCATTTCAATGATATAACATAATATTTCTTATGTATCACCGTTCGGCTTACAATCACAGCATTGTAGACGTTTTCTGATGGTTAGTTTTCTTTTATAAGGGGAAATCAACACTTTAAAACGATGCAATATTCTGAATATCGTTCAATTCAATGGCATAACATAATATTTCTTATGTATCACCGTTCGGCTTACAATCACAGCATTGTAGACGTTTTCTGATGGTTAGTTTTCATTTATAGGGGGTAATCAACAGTTAAAAACGTTCCCAAATGCTGAGTATCGATCAATTCGAAGTGATAGCATAATATTTCGCTTGTTTGACACTTCAGGTCACTATTACAGAAATCTAGACGTTTTCTGACGGTTAGTTTTCATTTACAGCGGGTAATCAACAGTTAAAAACGATCCCAAATGCTGAGTTTCAATCAATTCAAACTGATATCATAATATTTCTCTTGCATGAACGTACAGTTCTCTACGACAGTAATCTAGAAATTTTCTGACGGTTAGTTTTCATATATAAGGGGTAATCAAAAGTTAAAACCGTTACCATATACTGAATATCGTTCAATTCAATGATATAACATAATATTTCGTAAGTTTCACCGTACGGCTTACATTCAGAGCATTCTAGACGTTTTCTGACGGTTAGTTTTCATTTATAGGGGGTAATCAACACTTTAAAATGATGCAAAATGCTGAATATTGTTCAATTCAAAAGCATAACATAATATTTCGCGTGTATAACCGTACAGCTCACATTTACAGCAATGTACACGTTTTCTGACGGTTTGTTTTCATTTATAGGGGGTAATCAACAGTTAAAAACGTACCCAAATGCTGAGTATGAATCAATTCGAAGTGATAGCATAATATTTCTCTTGTATGAACGAACAGTTCACTATCACAATAGTCTATACATTTTCTGACGGTTAGTTTTTATTTATAGGGGGTAAAGAAGAGTTAAAAACGTTGCCAAATGCTGAATATCGTTCATTTCAATGATATAACATAAGATTTCTTATGTATCACCGTTCGGCTTACATTCAGAGCATTAAAGACGTTTTCTGACGGTTTGTTTTCATTTATAGGGGGTAATCAACACTTTAAAATGATGCAAAATGCTGAATATTGTTCAATTCAATGGCATAACATAATATTTCTTATGTATCACCGTTCGGCTTACAATCACAGCATTGTAGACGTTTTCTGATGGTTAGATTTCTTTTATAGGGGGAAATCAACACTATAAAACGATGCAATATTCTGAATATCGTTCAATTCAATGGCATAACATAATATTTCGCGTGTATAACCGTACAGCTCACATTTACAGCAATGTACACGTTTTCTGACGGTTTGTTTTCATTTATAGGGGGTAATCAACAGTTAAAAACGATCCCAAATGCTGAGTTTCAATCAATTCAAACTGATAGCATAATATTTCTCTTGCATGAACGTACAATTCTCTACGACAGTAATCTAGACATTTTCTGACGGTTAGTTTTCATATATAAGGGGTAATCAAAAGTTAAAACCGTTACCATATGCTGAATATCGTTCAATTCAATGATATAACATAATATTTCGTATGTTTCACCGTACGGCTTACATTCAGAGCATTCTAGACGTTTTCTGACGGTTTGTTTTCATTTATAGGGGGTAATCAACACTTTAAAATGATGCAAAATGCTGAATATTGTTCAATTCAATGGCATAACATAATATTTCGCGTGTATAACCGTACATCTCACATTTACAGCAATGTACACGTTTTCTGACGGTTTGTTTTCATTTACAGGGGGTAATCAACAGTTAAAAACGTTCCCAAATGCTGAGTATGAATCAATTCGAAGTGATAGCATAATATTTCTCTTGTATGAACGTACAGTTCACTATCACAATAGTCTAGACATTTTCTGACGGTTAGTTTTCATTTATAGGGGGTAAAGAAAAGTTAAAAACGTTGCCAAATGCTGAATATCGTTCATTTCAATGATATAACATAATATTTCTTATGTATCACCGTTCGGCTTACAATCACAGCATTGTAGACGTTTTCTGATGGTTACTTTTCATTTATAGGGGGTAATCAACAGTTAAAAACGTTCCCAAATGCTGAGTATCGATCAATTCGAAGTGATAGCATAATATTTCGCTTGTTTGACAATTCAGGTCACTATTACAGCAATCTAGACGTTTTCTGTCGGTTAGATTTCATTTACAGCGAGTAATCAACAGTTAAAAACGATCCCAAATGCTGAGTTTCAATCAATTCGAAGTGATAGCATAATATTTCTCTTGTATGAACGTACAGTTCACTATCACAATAGTCTAGACATTTTCTGACGGTTAGTTTTCATTTATAGGGGGTAAAGAAGAGTTAAAAACGTTGCCAAATGCTGAATATCGTTCATTTCAATGATATAACATAATATTTCTTATGTATCACCGTTCGGCTTACAATCACAGCATTGTAGACGTTTTCTGACGGTTAGTTTTCTTTTATAGGGGGAAATCAACACTTTAAAACGATGCAATATTCTGAATATAGTTCAATTCAATGGCATAACATAACGTTTCTCGTGTATAACCGTACAGCTCACATTCACAGCAATGTAGACGTTTTCTGACGGTTATTTTTCATTTATAGGGGGTAATCAACAGTTAAAAACGTTCCCAAATGCTGAGTATGAATCAATTCGAAGTGATAACATAATATTTCTCTTGTATGAACGTACAGTTCACTATCACAATAGTCTAGACATTTTCTGACGGTTAGTTTTCATTTATAGGGGGTAAAGAAGAGTTAAAAACGTTGCCAAATGCTGAATATCGTTCAATTCAATGGCATAACATAACGTTTCTCGTGTATAACCGTACAGCTCACATTCACAGCAATGTAGACGTTTTCTAACGGTTATTTTTCATTTATACGGGGTAATCAACAGTTAAAAACGTTCACAAATGCTGAGTATCGATCAATTCGAAGTGATAGCATAATATTTCGCTTGTTTGACACTTCAGGTCACTATTACAGCAATGTAGACGTTTTCTGACGGTTAGTTTTCATTTACAGCGGGTAATCAACAGTTAAAAACGATCCCAAATGCTGAGTTTCAATCAAATCAAACTGATAGCATAATATTTCTCTTGCATGAACGTACAATTCTCTACGACAGTAATCTAGACATTTTCTGACGGTTAGTTTTCATATATAAGGGGTAATCAAAAGTTAAAACCGTTACCATGTGCTGAATATCGTTCAATTAAATGATATAACATAATATTTCGTATGTTTCACCGTACGGCTTACATTCAGAGCATTCTATACGTTTTCTGACGGTTTGTTTTCATTTATAGGGGGTAATCAACACTTTAAAATGATGCAAAATGCTGAATATTGTTCAATTCAAAGGCATAACATAATATTTCGCGTGTATAACCGTACAGCTCACATTTACAGCAATGTACACGTTTTCTGACGGTTAGTTTTCATTTACAGCGGGTAATCAACAGTTAAAAACGATCCCAAATGCTGAGTTTCAATCACTTCAAACTGATAGCATAATATTTCTCTTGTATGAACGTACAGTTCACTATCACAATAGTCTAGACATTTTCTGACGGTTAGTTTTCATTGATAGGGGGTAAAGAAAAGTTAAAAACGTTGCCAAATGCTGAATATCGTTCATTTCAATGATATAACATAATATTTCTTATGTATCACCGTTCGGCTTACAATCACAGCATTGTAGACGTTTTCTGATGGTTACTTTTCATTTATAGGGGGTAATCAACAGTTAAAAACATTCCCAAATGCTGAGTATCGATCAATTCGAAGTGATAGCATAATATTTCGCTTGTTTGACATTTCAGGTCACTATTACAGCAATCTAGACGTTTTCTGACGGTTAGTTTTCATTTACAGCGGGTAATCAACAGTTAAAAACGATCCCAAATGCTGAATTTCAATCAATTCAAACTGATAGCATAATATTTCTCTTGCATGAACGTACAGTTCTCTACGACAGTAATCTAGACATTTTCTGACGGTTAGTTTTCATATATAAGGGGTAATCAAAAGTTAAAACCGTTACCATATGCTGAATATCGTTCAATTCAATGATATAACATAATATTTCGTACGTTTCACCGTACGGCTTACATTCAGAGCATTCTACACGTTTTCTGACGGTTTGTTTTCATTTATAGGGGGTAATCAACACTTTAAAATGATGCAAAATGCTGAATATTGTTCAATTCAATGGCATAACATAATATTTCGCGTGTATAACCGTACAGCTCACATTTACAGCAATGTACACGTTTTCTGACGGTTTGTTTTCATTTATAGGGGGTAGTCAACAGTTAAAAACGTTCCCAAATGCTGAGTATGAATCAATTCGAAGTGATAACATAATATTTCTCTTGTATGAACGTACAGTTCACTATCACAATAGTCTAGACATTTTCTGACGGTTAGTTTTCATTTATAGGGGGTAAAGAAGAGTTAAAAACGTTGCCAAATGCTGAATATCGTTCAATTCAATGGCATAACATAACGTTTCGCGTGTATAACCGTACAGCTCACATTTACAGCAATGTACACGTTTTCTGACGGTTAGTTTTCATTTATAGGCGGTAAAGAAAAGTTAAAAACGTTGCCAAATGCTGAATATCGTTCATTTCAATAATATAACATAATATTTCTTATGTATCACCGTTCGGCTTACAATCACAGCATTGTAGACGTTTTCTGATGGTTACTTTTCATTTATAGGGGGTAATCAACAGTTAAAAACGTTCCCAAATGCTGAGTATCGATCAATTCGAAGTGATAGCATAATATTTCGCTTGTTTGACACTTCAGGTCACTATTACAGCAATCTAGACGTTTTCTGACGGTTAGTTTTCATTTACAGCGGGTAATCAACAGTTAAAAACGATCCCAAATGCTGAGTTTCAATCAATTCAAACTGATACCATAATATTTCTCTTCCATGAACGTACAGTTCTCTACGACAGTAATCTAGACATTTTCTGACGGTTAGTTTTCATATATAAGGGGTAATCAAAAGTTAAAACCGTTACCATATGCTGAATATCGTTCAATTCAATGATATAACATAATATTTCGTACGTTTCACCGTACGGCTTACATTCAGAGCATTCTAGACGTTTTCTGACGGTTTGTTTTCATTTATAGGGGGTAATCAACACTTTAAAATGACGCAAAATGCTGAATATTGTTCAATTAAATGGCATAACATAATATTTCGCGTGTATAACCGTACAGCTCACATTTACAGCAATGTACACGTTTTCTGACGGTTTGTTTTCATTTATAGGGGGTAGTCAACAGTTAAAAACTTTCCCAAATGCTGAATATCGATCAATTCGAAGTGATAGCATAATAGTTCGCTTGTTTGACACTTCAGGTCACTATTACAGCAATCTAGACGTTTTCTGACGGTTAGTTTTCATTTACAGCGGGTAATCAACAGTTAAAAACGATCCCAAATGCTGAGTTTCAATCAATTCAAACTGACAGCATAATATTTCTCTTGCATGAACGTACAGTTCTCTACGACAGTAATCTAAACATTTTCTGACGGTTAGTTTTCATTTATAGGGGGTAAAGAAAAGTTAAAAACGTTGCCAAATGCTGAATATCGTTCATTTCAATGATATAACATAATATTTCTTATGTATCACCGTTCGGCTTACAATCACAGCATTGTAGACGTTTTCTGATGGTTAGTTTTCTTTTATAAGGGGAAATCAACACTTTAAAACGATGCAATATTCTGAATATCGTTCTGAATATCGTTCAATTCAATGGCATAACATAACTTTTCTCGTGTATAACCGTACAACTCACATTCACAGCAATGTAGACGTTTTCTGATGGTTAGTTTTCATTTATAGGGGGTAATCAAAAGTTAAAAACGTTCCCAAATGCTGAGTATCGATCAATTCGAAGTGATAGCATAATATTTCGCTTGTTTGACACTTCAGGTCACTATTACAGCAATCTAGACGTTTTCTGACGGTTAGTTTTCATATATAAGGGGTAATCAAAAGTTAAAACCGTTACCATATGCTGAATATCGTTCAATTCAATGATATAACATAATATTTCGTAAGTTTCACCGTACGGCTTACATTCAGAGCATTCTAGACGTTTTCTGACGGTTTGTTTTCATTTATAAGGGGTAATCAACACTTTAAAATGATGCAAAATGCTGAATATTGTTCAATTCAATGGCATAACATAATATTTCGCGTGTATAACCGTACAGCTCACATTTACAGCAATGTACACGTTTTCTAACGGTTTGTTTTCATTTATAGGGGGTAATCAACAGTTAAAAACGTACCCAAATGCTGCGTATGAATCATTTCGAAGTGATAGCATAATATTTCTCTTGTATGAACGTACAGTTCACTATCACAATAGTCTAGACATTTTCTGACGGTTAGTTTTCATTTATAGGAGGTAAAGAAGAGTTAAAAACGTTGCCAAATGCTGAATATCGTTCATTTCAATGATATAACATAATATTTCTTATGTATCACCGTTCGGCTTACAATCACAGCATTGTAGATGTTTTCTGATGGTTAGTTTTCTTTTATAGGGGGAAATCAACACTTTAAAACGATGCAATATTCTGAATATCGTTCAATTCAATGGCATAACATAACGTTTCTCTTGTATAACCATACAGCTCACATTCACAGCAATGTAGACGTTTTCTGACGGTTAGTTTTCATTTACAGCGGGTAATCAACAGTTAAAAACGATCCCAAATGCTGAGTTTCAATCAATTCAAACTGATAGCAAAATATTTCTCTTGTATGAACGTACAGTTCACTATCACAATAGTCTAGACATTTTCTGACGGTTAGTTTTCATTTATAGGGGGTAAAGAAAAGTTAAAAACGTTGCCAAATGCTGAATATCGTTCATTTCAATAATATAACATAATATTTCTTATGTATCACCGTTCGGCTTACAATCACCGCATTGTAGACGTTTTCTGATGGTTACTTTTCATTTATAGGGGGTAATCAACAGTTAAAAACGTTCCCAAATGCTGAGTATCGATCAATTCGAAGTGATAGCTTAATATTTCGCTTGTTTGACACTTCAGGTCACTATAACAGCAATATATACATTTTCTGACGGTTAGTTTTCATTTACAGCGGGTAATCAACAGTTAAAAACGATCCCAAATGCTGAATTTCAATCAATTCAAACTGATAGCATAATATTTCTCTTGCATGAACGTACAGTTCTCTACGACAGTAATCTAGACATTTTCTGACGGTTAGTTTTCATATATAAGGGGTAATCAAAAGTTAAAACCGTTACCATATGCTGAATATCGTTCAATTCAATGATATAACATAATATTTCGTACGTTTCACCGTACGGCTTACATTCAGAGCATTCTACACGTTTTCTGACGGTTTGTTTTCATTTATAGGGGGTAATCAACACTTTAAAATGATGCAAAATGCTGAATATTGTTCAATTCAATGGCATAACATAATATTTCGCGTGTATAACCGTACAGCTCACATTTACAGCAATGTACACGTTTTCTGACGGTTTGTTTTCATTTATAGGGGGTAGTCAACAGTTAAAAACGTTCCCAAATGCTGAGTATGAATCAATTCGAAGTGATAACATAATATTTCTCTTGTATGAACGTACAGTTCACTATCACAATAGTCTAGACATTTTCTGACGGTTAGTTTTCATTTATAGGGGGTAAAGAAGAGTTAAAAACGTTGCCAAATGCTGAATATCGTTCAATTCAATGGCATAACATAACGTTTCGCGTGTATAACCGTACAGCTCACATTTACAGCAATGTACACGTTTTCTGACGGTTAGTTTTCATTTATAGGCGGTAAAGAAAAGTTAAAAACGTTGCCAAATGCTGAATATCGTTCATTTCAATAATATAACATAATATTTCTTATGTATCACCGTTCGGCTTACAATCACAGCATTGTAGACGTTTTCTGATGGTTACTTTTCATTTATAGGGGGTAATCAACAGTTAAAAACGTTCCCAAATGCTGAGTATCGATCAATTCGAAGTGATAGCATAATATTTCGCTTGTTTGACACTTCAGGTCACTATTACAGCAATCTAGACGTTTTCTGACGGTTAGTTTTCATTTACAGCGGGTAATCAACAGTTAAAAACGATCCCAAATGCTGAGTTTCAATCAATTCAAACTGATACCATAATATTTCTCTTCCATGAACGTACAGTTCTCTACGACAGTAATCTAGACATTTTCTGACGGTTAGTTTTCATATATAAGGGGTAATCAAAAGTTAAAACCGTTACCATATGCTGAATATCGTTCAATTCAATGATATAACATAATATTTCGTACGTTTCACCGTACGGCTTACATTCAGAGCATTCTAGACGTTTTCTGACGGTTTGTTTTCATTTATAGGGGGTAATCAACACTTTAAAATGACGCAAAATGCTGAATATTGTTCAATTAAATGGCATAACATAATATTTCGCGTGTATAACCGTACAGCTCACATTTACAGCAATGTACACGTTTTCTGACGGTTTGTTTTCATTTATAGGGGGTAGTCAACAGTTAAAAACTTTCCCAAATGCTGAATATCGATCAATTCGAAGTGATAGCATAATAGTTCGCTTGTTTGACACTTCAGGTCACTATTACAGCAATCTAGACGTTTTCTGACGGTTAGTTTTCATTTACAGCGGGTAATCAACAGTTAAAAACGATCCCAAATGCTGAGTTTCAATCAATTCAAACTGACAGCATAATATTTCTCTTGCATGAACGTACAGTTCTCTACGACAGTAATCTAAACATTTTCTGACGGTTAGTTTTCATTTATAGGGGGTAAAGAAAAGTTAAAAACGTTGCCAAATGCTGAATATCGTTCATTTCAATGATATAACATAATATTTCTTATGTATCACCGTCCGGCTTACAATCACAGCATTGTAGACGTTTTCTGATGGTTAGTTTTCTTTTATAAGGGGAAATCAACACTTTAAAACGATGCAATATTCTGAATATCGTTCTGAATATCGTTCAATTCAATGGCATAACATAACTTTTCTCGTGTATAACCGTACAACTCACATTCACAGCAATGTAGACGTTTTCTGATGGTTAGTTTTCATTTATAGGGGGTAATCAAAAGTTAAAAACGTTCCCAAATGCTGAGTATCGATCAATTCGAAGTGATAGCATAATATTTCGCTTGTTTGACACTTCAGGTCACTATTACAGCAATCTAGACGTTTTCTGACGGTTAGTTTTCATATATAAGGGGTAATCAAAAGTTAAAACCGTTACCATATGCTGAATATCGTTCAATTCAATGATATAACATAATATTTCGTAAGTTTCACCGTACGGCTTACATTCAGAGCATTCTAGACGTTTTCTGACGGTTTGTTTTCATTTATAAGGGGTAATCAACACTTTAAAATGATGCAAAATGCTGAATATTGTTCAATTCAATGGCATAACATAATATTTCGCGTGTATAACCGTACAGCTCACATTTACAGCAATGTACACGTTTTCTAACGGTTTGTTTTCATTTATAGGGGGTAATCAACAGTTAAAAACGTACCCAAATGCTGCGTATGAATCATTTCGAAGTGATAGCATAATATTTCTCTTGTATGAACGTACAGTTCACTATCACAATAGTCTAGACATTTTCTGACGGTTAGTTTTCATTTATAGGAGGTAAAGAAGAGTTAAAAACGTTGCCAAATGCTGAATATCGTTCATTTCAATGATATAACATAATATTTCTTATGTATCACCGTTCGGCTTACAATCACAGCATTGTAGATGTTTTCTGATGGTTAGTTTTCTTTTATAGGGGGAAATCAACACTTTAAAACGATGCAATATTCTGAATATCGTTCAATTCAATGGCATAACATAACGTTTCTCTTGTATAACCATACAGCTCACATTCACAGCAATGTAGACGTTTTCTGACGGTTAGTTTTCATTTACAGCGGGTAATCAACAGTTAAAAACGATCCCAAATGCTGAGTTTCAATCAATTCAAACTGATAGCAAAATATTTCTCTTGTATGAACGTACAGTTCACTATCACAATAGTCTAGACATTTTCTGACGGTTAGTTTTCATTTATAGGGGGTAAAGAAAAGTTAAAAACGTTGCCAAATGCTGAATATCGTTCATTTCAATAATATAACATAATATTTCTTATGTATCACCGTTCGGCTTACAATCACCGCATTGTAGACGTTTTCTGATGGTTACTTTTCATTTATAGGGGGTAATCAACAGTTAAAAACGTTCCCAAATGCTGAGTATCGATCAATTCGAAGTGATAGCTTAATATTTCGCTTGTTTGACACTTCAGGTCACTATAACAGCAATATATACATTTTCTGACGGTTAGTTTTCATTTACAGCGGGTAATCAACAGTTAAAAACGATCCCAAATGCTGAGTTTCAATCAATTCAAACTGATAGCATTATATTTCTCTTGCATGAACGTACAGTTCTCTACGACAGTAATCTAGACATTTTCTGACGGTTAGTTTTCATATATAAGGGGTAATCAAAAGTTAAAACCGTTACCATATGCTGAATATCGTTCAATTCAATGATATAACATAATATTTCGTACGTTTCACCGTACGGCTTACATTCAGAGCATTCTAGACGTTTTCTGACGGTTTGTTTTCATTTATAGGGGGTAATCAACACTTTAAAATGAAGCAAAATGCTGAATATTGTTCAATTCAATGACATAACATAATATTTCGCGTGTATAACCGTACAGCTCACACTTACAGCAATGTACACGTTTTCTGACGGTTTGTTTTCATTTATAGGGGGTAGTCAACAGTTAAAAACGTTCCCAAATGCTGAGTATGAATCAATTCGAAGTGATAGCATAATATTTCTCTTGTATGAACGTACAGTTCACTATCACAATAGTCTAGACATTTTCTGACGGTTAGTTTTCATTTATAGGGGGTAAAGAAGAGTTAAGAACGTTGCCAAATGCTGAATATCGTTCATTTCAATGATATAACATAATATTTCTTATGTATCACCGTTCGGCTTACAATCACAGCATTGTAGACGTTTTCTGATGGTTAGTTTTCTTTTATAAGGGGAAATCAACACTTTAAAACGATGCAATATTCTGAATATCGTTCAATTCAATGGCATAACATAATATTTCTTATGTATCACCGTTCGGCTTACAATCACAGCATTGTAGACGTTTTCTGATGGTTAGTTTTCATTTATAGGGGGTAATCAACAGTTAAAAACGTTCCCAAATGCTGAGTATCGATCAATTCGAAGTGATAGCATAATATTTCGCTTGTTTGACACTTCAGGTCACTATTACAGAAATCTAGACGTTTTCTGACGGTTAGTTTTCATTTACAGCGGGTAATCAACAGTTAAAAACGATCCCAAATGCTGAGTTTCAATCAATTCAAACTGATATCATAATATTTCTCTTGCATGAACGTACAGTTCTCTACGACAGTAATCTAGAAATTTTCTGACGGTTAGTTTTCATATATAAGGGGTAATCAAAAGTTAAAACCGTTACCATATACTGAATATCGTTCAATTCAATGATATAACATAATATTTCGTAAGTTTCACCGTACGGCTTACATTCAGAGCATTCTAGACGTTTTCTGACGGTTAGTTTTCATTTATAGGGGGTAATCAACACTTTAAAATGATGCAAAATGCTGAATATTGTTCAATTCAAAAGCATAACATAATATTTCGCGTGTATAACCGTACAGCTCACATTTACAGCAATGTACACGTTTTCTGACGGTTTGTTTTCATTTATAGGGGGTAATCAACAGTTAAAAACGTACCCAAATGCTGAGTATGAATCAATTCGAAGTGATAGCATAATATTTCTCTTGTATGAACGAACAGTTCACTATCACAATAGTCTATACATTTTCTGACGGTTAGTTTTTATTTATAGGGGGTAAAGAAGAGTTAAAAACGTTGCCAAATGCTGAATATCGTTCATTTCAATGATATAACATAAGATTTCTTATGTATCACCGTTCGGCTTACATTCAGAGCATTAAAGACGTTTTCTGACGGTTTGTTTTCATTTATAGGGGGTAATCAACACTTTAAAATGATGCAAAATGCTGAATATTGTTCAATTCAATGGCATAACATAATATTTCTTATGTATCACCGTTCGGCTTACAATCACAGCATTGTAGACGTTTTCTGATGGTTAGATTTCTTTTATAGGGGGAAATCAACACTATAAAACGATGCAATATTCTGAATATCGTTCAATTCAATGGCATAACATAATATTTCGCGTGTATAACCGTACAGCTCACATTTACAGCAATGTACACGTTTTCTGACGGTTTGTTTTCATTTATAGGGGGTAATCAACAGTTAAAAACGATCCCAAATGCTGAGTTTCAATCAATTCAAACTGATAGCATAATATTTCTCTTGCATGAACGTACAATTCTCTACGACAGTAATCTAGACATTTTCTGACGGTTAGTTTTCATATATAAGGGGTAATCAAAAGTTAAAACCGTTACCATATGCTGAATATCGTTCAATTCAATGATATAACATAATATTTCGTATGTTTCACCGTACGGCTTACATTCAGAGCATTCTAGACGTTTTCTGACGGTTTGTTTTCATTTATAGGGGGTAATCAACACTTTAAAATGATGCAAAATGCTGAATATTGTTCAATTCAATGGCATAACATAATATTTCGCGTGTATAACCGTACATCTCACATTTACAGCAATGTACACGTTTTCTGACGGTTTGTTTTCATTTACAGGGGGTAATCAACAGTTAAAAACGTTCCCAAATGCTGAGTATGAATCAATTCGAAGTGATAGCATAATATTTCTCTTGTATGAACGTACAGTTCACTATCACAATAGTCTAGACATTTTCTGACGGTTAGTTTTCATTTATAGGGGGTAAAGAAAAGTTAAAAACGTTGCCAAATGCTGAATATCGTTCATTTCAATGATATAACATAATATTTCTTATGTATCACCGTTCGGCTTACAATCACAGCATTGTAGACGTTTTCTGATGGTTACTTTTCATTTATAGGGGGTAATCAACAGTTAAAAACGTTCCCAAATGCTGAGTATCGATCAATTCGAAGTGATAGCATAATATTTCGCTTGTTTGACAATTCAGGTCACTATTACAGCAATCTAGACGTTTTCTGTCGGTTAGATTTCATTTACAGCGAGTAATCAACAGTTAAAAACGATCCCAAATGCTGAGTTTCAATCAATTCGAAGTGATAGCATAATATTTCTCTTGTATGAACGTACAGTTCACTATCACAATAGTCTAGACATTTTCTGACGGTTAGTTTTCATTTATAGGGGGTAAAGAAGAGTTAAAAACGTTGCCAAATGCTGAATATCGTTCATTTCAATGATATAACATAATATTTCTTATGTATCACCGTTCGGCTTACAATCACAGCATTGTAGACGTTTTCTGACGGTTAGTTTTCTTTTATAGGGGGAAATCAACACTTTAAAACGATGCAATATTCTGAATATAGTTCAATTCAATGGCATAACATAACGTTTCTCGTGTATAACCGTACAGCTCACATTCACAGCAATGTAGACGTTTTCTGACGGTTATTTTTCATTTATAGGGGGTAATCAACAGTTAAAAACGTTCCCAAATGCTGAGTATCGATCAATTCGAAGTGATAGCATAATATTTCGCTTGTTTGACACTTCAGGTCACTATTATAGCAATCTAGACGTTTTCTGACGGTTAGTTTTCATTTACAGCGGGTAATCAACAGTTAAAAACGATCCCAAATGCTGAGTTTCAATCAATTCAAACTGGTAGCATAATATTTCTCTTGCATGAACGTACAATTCTCTACGACAGTAATCTAGACATTTTCTGACGGTTAGTTTTCATATATAAGGGGTAATCAAAAGTCAAAACCGTTACCATATGCAGAATATTGTTCAATTCAATGGCATAACATAATATTTCGCGTGTATAACCGTACAGCTCACATTTACAGCAATGTACACGTTTTCTGACGGTTTGTTTTCATTTATAGGGGGTAGTCAACAGTTAAAAACGTTCCCAAATGCTGAGTATGAATCAATTCGAAGTGATAGCATAATATTTCTCTTGCATGAACGTACAGTTCTCTACGACAGTAATCTAGACATTTTCTGACGGTTAGTTTTCATATATAAGGGGTAATCAAAAGTTAAAACCGTTACCATATGCTGAATATCGTTCAATTCAATGATATAACATAATATTTCGTACGTTTCACCGTACGGCTTACATTCAGAGCATTCTACACGTTTTCTGACGGTTTGTTTTCATTTATAGGGGGTAATCAACACTTTAAAATGATGCAAAATGCTGAATATTGTTCAATTCAATGGCATAACATAATATTTCGCGTGTATAACCGTACAGCTCACATTTACAGCAATGTACACGTTTTCTGACGGTTTGTTTTCATTTATATGGGGTAGTCAACAGTTAAAAACGTTCCCAAATGCTGAGTATGAATCAATTCGAAGTGATAACATAATATTTCTCTTGTATGAACGTACAGTTCACTATCACAATAGTCTAGACATTTTCTGACGGTTAGTTTTCATTTATAGGGGGTAAAGAAGAGTTAAAAACGTTGCCAAATGCTGAATATCGTTCAATTCAATGGCATAACATAACGTTTCTCGTGTATAACCGTACAGCTCACATTCACAGCAATGTAGACGTTTTCTGACGGTTAGTTTTCATATATAAGGGGTAATCAAAAGTTAAAACCGTTACCATATGCTTAATATCGTTCAATTCAATGATATAACATAATATTTCGTATGTTTCACCGTACGGCTTACATTCAGAGCATTCTAGACGTTTTCTGACGGTTTGTTTTCATTTATAGGGGGTAATCAACACTTTAAAATGATGCAAAATGCTGAATATTGTTCAATTCAATGGCATAACATAATATTTCGCGTACAGCTCACATTTACAGCAATGTACACGTTTTCTGACGGTTAGTTTTCATTTACAGCGGGTAATCAACAGTTAAAAACGATCCCAAATGCTGAGTTTCAATCACTTCAAACTGATAGCATAATATTTCTCTTGTATGAACGTACAGTTCACTATCACAATAGTCTAGACATTTTCTGACGGTTAGTTTTCATTGATACGGGGTAAAGAAAAGTTAAAAACGTTGCCAAATGCTGAATATCGTTCATTTAAATGATATAACATAATATTTCTTATGTATCACCGTTCGGCTTACAATCACAGCATTGTAGACGTTTTCTGATGGTTACTTTTCATTTATAGGGGGTAATCAACAGTTAAAAACATTCCCAAATGCTGAGTATCGATCAATTCGAAGTGATAGCATAATATTTCGCTTGTTTGACACTTGAGGTCACTATTACAGCAATCTAGACGTTTTCTGACGGTTAGTTTTCATTTACAGCGGGTAATCAACAGTTAAAAACGATCCCAAATGCTGAGTTTCAATCAATTCAAACTGATAGCATAATATTTCTCTTGCATGAACGTACAGTTCTCTACGACAGTAATCTAGACATTTTCTGACGGTTAGTTTTCATATATAAGGGGTAATCAAAAGTTAAAACCGTTACCATATGCTGAATATCGTTCAATTCAATGATATAACATAATATTTCGTACGTTTCACCGTACGGCTTACATTCAGAGCATTCTACACGTTTTCTGACGGTTTGTTTTTATTTATAGGGGGTAATCAACACTTTAAAATGATGCAAAATGCTGAATATTGTTCAATTCAATTGCATAACATAATATTTCGCGTGTATAACCGTACAGCTCACATTTAAAGCAATGTACACGTTTTCTGAAGGTTTGTTTTCATTTATAGGGGGTAGTCAACAATTAAAAACGTTCCCAAATGCTGAGTATGAATCAATTCGAAGTGATAGCATAATATTTCTCTCGTATGAACGTACTGTTCACTATCACAATAGTCTAGACATTTTCTGACGGTTAGTTTTCATTTATAGGGGGTAAAGAAGAGTTAAAAACGTTGCCAAATGCTAAATATCGTTCAATTCAATGGCATAACATAACGTTTCTCGTGTATAACCGTACAGCTCACATTCACAGCAATGTAGACGTTTTCTGACGGTTATTTTTCATTTATAGGGGGTAATCAACAGTTAAAAACGTTCACAAATGCTGAGTATCGATCAATTCGAAGTGATAGCATAATATTTCGCTTGTTTGACACTTCAGGTCACTATTACAGCAATGTAGACGTTTTCTGACGGTTAGTTTTCATTTACAGCGGGTAATCAACAGTTAAAAACGATCCCAAATGCTGAGTTTCAATCAAATCAAACTGATAGCATAATATTTATCTTGCATGAACGTACAATTCTCTACGACAGTAATCTAGACATTTTCTGACGGTTAGTTTTCATATATAAGGGGTAATCAAAAGTTAAAACCGTTACCATGTGCTGAATATCGTTCAATTAAATGATATAACATAATATTTCGTATGTTTCACCGTACGGCTTACATTCAGAGCATTCTATACGTTTTCTGACGGTTTATTTTCATTTATAGGGGGTAATCAACACTTTAAAATGATGCAAAATGCTGAATATTGTTCAATTCAAAGGCATAACATAATATTTCGCGTGTATAACCGTACAGCTCACATTTACAGCAATGTACACGTTTTCTGACGGTTTGTTTTCATTTATACGGGGTAATCAACAGTTAAAAATGTTCCCAAATGCTGAGTATGAATCAATTCGAAGTGATAGCATAATATTTCTCTTGTATGAACGTACAGTTCACTATCACAATAGTCTAGACATTTTCTGACGGTTAGTTTTAATTTATAGGGGGTAAAGAAGAGTTAAAAACGTTGCCAAATGCTGAATATCGTTCATTTCAATGATATAACATAATATGTATTATGTATCACAGTTCGGCTTACAATCACAGCATTGTAGACGTTTTCTGATGGTTAGTTTTCTTTTATAGGGGGAAATCAACACTTTAAAACGATGCAATATTCTGAATATCGTTCAATTCAATGGCATAACATAACGTTTCTCGTGTATAACAGTACAGCTCACATTCACAGCAATGTAGACGTTTTCTGACGGTTATTTTTCATTTATAGGGGGTAATCAACAGTTAAAAACGTTCCCAAATGCTGAGTATCGATCAATTCGAAATGATAGCATAATATTTCGCTTGTTTGACACTTCAGGTCACTATTACAGCAATCTAGACGTTTTCTGACGGTTAGTTTTCATTTACAGCGGGTAATCAACAGTTAAAAACGATCCCAAATGCTGAGTTTCAATCAATTCAAACTGATAGCATAATATTTCTCTTGCATGAACGTACAATTCTCTACGACAGTAATCTAGACATTTTCTGACGGTTAGTTTTCATATATAAGGGGTAATCAAAAGTTAAAACCGTTACCATATGCTGAATATCGTTCAATTCAATGATATAACATAATATTTCGTATGTATAACCGTACAGCTCACATTTACAGCAATGTACACGTTTTCTGACGGTTTGTTTTCATTTATAGGGGGTAATCAACAGTTAAAAACGTTCCCAAATGCTGAGTATGAATCAATTCGAAGTGATAGCATAATATTTCTCTTTTATGATCGTACAGTTCACTATCACAGTAGTCTAGACATTTTCTGACGGTTAGTTTTCATTTATAGGGGGTAAAGAAAAGTTTAAAACGTTGCCAAATGCTGAATATCGTTCATTTCAATGATATAACATAATATTTCGTATGTATCACCGTTCGGCTTACAATCACAGCATTGTAGACGTTTTCTGATGGTTAGTTTTCATTTATTGGGTGTAATCAACATTTTAAAACGATGCAAAATGCTGAATATTGTTCAATTCAATGGCATAACATAATATTTCGCGTGTATAACCGTACAGCTCACATTTACAGCAATGTACACGTTTTCTGACGGTTTGTTTTCATTTATAGGGGTTAATCAACAGTTAAAAACGTTCCCAAATGCTGAGTATGAATCAATTCGAAGTGATAGTATAATATTTCTCTTGTATGAACGTACATTTCACTATCACAGTAGTCTAGACATTTTCTGACGGTTAGTTTTCATTTATAGGGGTAAAGAAAAGTTAAAAACGTTGCCAAATGCTGAATATCGTTCATTTCAATGATATAACATAATATTTCGTATGTATCACCGTTCGGCTTACATTCACAGCATTGTAGACGTTTTCTGATGGTTAGTTTTCATTTACAGGGGGTAATTAACACTTTAAAACGATGCAAAATTCTGAATATCGTTCAATTCAATGGCATAACATAATGTTTCTCGTGTATAACCGTACAGCTCACATTCACAGCAATGTAGACGTTTTCTGACGGTTATTTTTCATTTATAGGGGGTAATCAACAGTTAAAAACGTTCCCAAATGCTGAGTATCGATCAATTCGAAGTGATAGCATAATAGTTCGCTTGTTTGACACTTCAGGTCACTATTACAGCAATCTAGACGTTTTCTGACGGTTAGTTTTCATTTACAGCGGGTAATCAACAGTTAAAAACGATCCCAAATGCTGAGTTTCAATCAATTCAAACTGATAGCATAATATTTCTCTTGCATGAACGTATAGTTCTCTACGACAGTAATCTAGACATTTTCTGACGGTTAGTTTTCATATATAAGGGGTAATCAAAAGTTAAAACCGTTACCATATGCTGAATATCGTTCAATTCAATGATATAACATAATATTTCGTATGTATAACCGTACAGCTCACATTTACAGCAATGTACACGTTTTCTGACGGTTTGTTTTCATTTATAGGGGGTAATCAACAGTTAAAAACGTTCCCAAATGCTGAGTATGAATCAATTCAAAGTGATAGCATAATAATTCTCTTTTATGATCGTACAGTTCACTATCACAGTAGTCTAGACATTTTCTGACGGTTAGTTTTCATTTATAGGGGGTAAAGAAAAGTTAAAAACGTTGCCAAATGCTGAATATCGTTCATTTCAATGATATAACATAATATTTCGTATGTATCACCGTTCGGCTTACAATCACAGCATTGTAGACGTTTTCTGATGGTTAGTTTTCATTTATTGGGGGTAATCAACATTTTAAAACGATGCAAAATGCTGAATATTGTTCAATTCAATGGCATAACATAATATTTCGCGTGTATAAACGTACAGCTCACATTTACAGCAATGTACACGTTTTCTGACGGTTTGTTTTCATTTATAGGGGGTAATCATCAGTTAAAAACGTCCCCAAATGCTGAGTATGAATCAATTCGAAGTGATAGCATAATATTTCTCTTGTATGAACGTACATTTCACTATCACAGTAGTCTAGACATTTTATGAAGGTTAGTTTTCATTTATAGGGGTAAAGAAAAGTTAAAAACGTTGCCAAATGCTGAATATCGTTCATTTCAATGATATAACATAATATTTCGTATGTTTCACCGTACGGCTTACATTCAGAGCATTCTAGACGTTTTCTGACGGTTTGTTTTCATTTATAGGGGGTAATCAACACTTTAAAATGATGCAAAATGCTGAATATTGTTCAATTCAATGGCATAACATAATATTTCGCGTGTATAACCGTACAGCTCACATTTACAGCAATGTACAAGTTTTCTGACGGTTAGTTTTCATTTACAGCGGGTAATCAACAGTTAAAAACGATCCCAAATGCTGAGTTTCAATCACTTCAAACTGATAGCATAATATTTCTCTTGTATGAACGTACAGTTCACTATCACAATAGTCTAGACATTTTCTGACGGTTAGTTTTCATTGATAGGGGGTAAAGAAAAGTTAAAAACGTTGCCAAATGCTGAATATCGTTCATTTCAATGATATAACATAATATTTCTTATGTATCACCGTTCGGCTTACAATCACAGCATTGTAGACGTTTTCTGATGGTTACTTTTCATTTATAGGGGGTAATCAACAGTTAAAAACATTCCCAAATGCTGAGTATCGATCAATTCGAAGTGATAGCATAATATTTCGCTTGTTTGACACTTCAGGTCACTATTACAGCAATCTAGACGTTTTCTGACGGTTAGTTTTCATTTACAGCGGGTAATCAATAGTTAAAAACGATCCCAAATGCTGAGTTTCAATCAATTCAAACTGATAGCATAATATTTCTCTTGCATGAACGTACAGTTCTCTACGACAGTAATCTAGAAATTTTCTGACGGTTAGTTTTCATATATAAGGGGTAATCAAAAGTTAAAACCGTTACCATATGCTGAATATCGTTCAATTCAATGATATAACATAATATTTCGTACGTTTCACCGTACGGCTTACATTCAGAGCATTCTACACGTTTTCTGACGGTTTGTTTTCATTTATAGGGGGTAATCAACACTTTAAAATGATGCAAAATGCTGAATATTGTTCAATTCAATTGCATAACATAATATTTCGCGTGTATAACCGTACAGCTCACATTTACAGCAATGTACACGTTTTCTGAAGGTTTGTTTTCATTTATAGGGGGTAGTCAACAATTAAAAACGTTCCCAAATGCTGAGTATGAATCAATTCGAAGTGATAGCATAATATTTCTCTTGTATGAACGTACAGTTCACTATCACAATAGTCTAGACATTTTCTGACGGTTAATTTTCATTTATAGGGGGTAAAGAAGAGTTAAAAACGTTGCCAAATGCTGAATATCGTTCAATTCAATGGCATAACATAACGTTTCTCGTGTATAACCGTACAGCTCACATTCACAGCAATGTAGACGTTTTCTGACGGTTATTTTTCATTTATAGGGGGTAATCAACAGTTAAAAACGTTCACAAATGCTGAGTATCGATCAATTCGAAGTGATAGCATAATATTTCGCTTGTTTGACACTTCAGGTCACTATTACAGCAATGTAGACGTTTTCTGACGGTTAGTTTTCATTTACAGCGGGTAATCAACAGTTAAAAACGATCCCAAATGCTGAGTTTCAATCAAATCAAACTGATAGCATAATATTTCTCTTGCATGAACGTACAATTCTCTACGACAGTAATCTAGACATTTTCTGACGGTTAGTTTTCAGATATAAGGGGTAATCAAAAGTTTAAACCGTTACCATGTGCTGAATATCGTTCAATTAAATGATATAACATAATATTTCGTATGTTTCACCGTACGGCTTACATTCAGAGCATTCTATACATTTTCTGACGGTTTGTTTTCATTTATAGGGGGTAATCAACACTTTAAAATGATGCAAAATGCTGAATATTGTTCAATTCAAAGGCATAACATAATATTTCGCGTGTATAACCGTACAGCTCACATTTACAGCAATGTACACGTTTTCTGACGGTTTGTTTTCATTTATACGGGGTAATCAACAGTTAAAAACGTTCCCAAATGCTGAGTATGAATCAATTCGAAGTGATAGCATAATATTTATCTTGTATGAACGTACAGTTCACTATCACAATAGTCTAGACATTTTCTGACGGTTAGTTTTCATTTATAGGGGGTAAAGAAGAGTTAAAAACGTTGCCAAATGCTGAATATCGTTCATTTCAATGATATAACATAATATTTCTTATGTATCACAGTTCGGCCTACAATCACAGCATTGTAGACGTTTTCTGATGGTTAGTTTTCTTTTATAGGGGGAAATCAACACTTTAAAACGATGCAATATTCTGAATATCGTTCAATTCAATGGCATAACATAACGTTTCTCGTGTATAACAGTACAGCTCACATTCACAGCAATGTAGACGTTTTCTGACGGTTATTTTTCATTTATAGGGGGTAATCAACAGTTAAAAACGTTCCCAAATGCTGAGTATCGATCAATTCGAAGTGATAGCATAATATTTCGCTTGTTTGACACTTCAGGTCACTATTACAGCAATCTAGACGTTTTCTGACGGTTAGTTTTCATTTACAGCGGGTAATCAACAGTTAAAAACGATCCCAAATGCTGAGTTTCAATCAATTCAAACTGATAGCATAATATTTCTCTTGCATGAACGTACAATTCTCTACGACAGTAATCTAGACATTTTCTGACGGTTAGTTTTCATATATAAGGGGTAATCAAAAGTTAAAACCGTTACCATATGCTGAATATCGTTCAATTCAATGATATAACATAATATTTCGTATGTTTCACCGTACGGCTTTCATTCAGAGCATTCTAGACGTTTTCTGACGGTTTGTTTTCATTTATAGTGGGTAATCAACACTTTAAAATGATGCAAAATGCTGAATATTGTTCAATTCAATGGCATAACATAATATTTCGCGTGTATAACCGTACAGCTCACATTTACAGCAATGTACACGTTTTCTGACGGTTAGTTTTCATTTACAGCGGGTAATCAACAGTTAAAAACGATCCCAAATGCTGAATATCGTTCATTTCAATGATATAACATAATATTTCTTATGTATCACCGTTCGGCTTACAATCACAGCATTGTAGACGTTTTCTAATGGTTACTTTTCATTTATAGGGGGTAATCAACAGTTAAAAACGTTCCCAAATGCTGAGTATCGATCAATTCGAAGTGATAGCATAATAGTTCGCTTGTTTGACACTTCAGGTCACTATTACAGCAATCTAGACGTTTTCTGACGGTTAGTTTTCATTTACAGCGGGTAATCAACAGTTAAAAACGATCCCAAATGCTGAGTTTCAATCAATTCAAACTGATAGCATAATATTTCTCTTGCATGAACGTACAATTCTCTACGACAGTAATCTAGACATTTTCTGACGGTTAGTTTTCATATATAAGGGGTAATCAAAAGTTAAAACCGTTACCATATGCTGAATATCGTTCAATTCAATGATATAACATAATATTTCGTATGTATAACCGTACAGCTCACATTTACAGCAATGTACACGTTTTCTGACGGTTTGTTTTCATTTATAGGGGGTAATCAACAGTTAAAAACGTTCCCAAATGCTGAGTATGAATCAATTCAAAGTGATAGCATAATATTTCTCTTTTATGATCGTACAGTTCACTATCACAGTAGTCTAGACATTTTTTGACGGTTAGTTTTCATTTATAGGGGGTAAAGAAAAGTTAAAAACGTTGCCAAATGCTGAATATCGTTCATTTCAATGATATAACATAATATTTCGTATGTATCACCGTTCGGCTTACAATCACAGCATTGTAGACGTTTTCTGATGGTTAGTTTTCATTTATTGGGTGTAATCAACATTTTAAAACGATGCAAAATGCTGAATATTGTTCAATTCAATGGCATAACATAATATTTCGCGTGTATAACCGTACAGCTCACATTTACAGCAATGTACACGTTTTCTGACGGTTTGTTTTCATTTATAGGGGGTAATCAACAGTTAAAAACGTTCCCAAATGCTGAGTATGAATCAATTCGAAGTGATAGCATAATATTTATCTTGTATGAACGTACATTTCACTATCACAGTAGTCTAGACATTTTCTGACGGTTAGTTTTCATTTATAAGGGTAAAGAAAAGTTAAAAACGTTGCCAAATGATGAATATCGTTCATTTCAATGATATAACATAATATTTCGTATGTATCACCGTTCGGCTTACATTCACAGCATTGTAGACGTTTTCTGATGGTTAGTTTTCATTTACAGGGGGTAATTAACACTTTAAAACGATGCAAAATTCTGAATATCGTTCAATTCAATGGCATTACATAATGTTTCTCGTGTATAACCGTACAGCTCACATTCACAGCAATGTAGACGTTTTCTGACGGTTATTTTTCATTTATAGGGGGTAATCAACAGTTAAAAACGTTCCCAAATGCTGAGTATCGATCAATTCGAAGTGATAGCATAATATTTCGCTTGTTTGACACTTCAGGTCACTATTACAGCAATCTAGACGTTTTCTGACGGTTAGTTTTCATTTACATCGGGTAATCAACAGTTAAAAACTGATAGCATAATATTTCTCTTGCATGAACGTACAGTTCTCTACGACAGTAATCTAGACATTTTCTGACGGTTAGTTTTCATATATAAGGGGTAATCAAAAGTTAAAACCGTTACCATATGCTGAATATCGTTCAATTCAATGATATAACATAATATTTCGTATGTTTCACTGTACGGCTTACATTCAGAGCATTCTAGACGTTTTCTGACGGTTTGTTTTCATTTATAAGGGGTAATCAACACTTTAAAATGATGCAAAATGCTGAATATTGTTCAATTCAATGGCATAACATAATATTTCGCGTGTATAACCGTACTGCTCACATTTACAGCAATGTACACGTTTTCTGACGGTTTGTTTTCATTTATAGGGGGTACTCAACAGTTAAAAACGTTCCCAAATGCTGAGTATGAATCAATTCGAAGTGATAGCATAATATTTCTCTTGCATGAACGTACAATTTTCTACGACAGTAAACTAGACATTTTCTGACGGTTAGTTTTCATATATAAGGGGTAATCAAAAGTTAAAACCGTTACCATATGCTGAATATCGTTCAATTCAATGATATAACATAATATTTCGTATGTATAACCGTACAGCTCACATTTCAGCAATGTACACGTTTTCTGACGGTTTGTTTTCATTTATAGGGGGTAATCAACAGTTAAAAACGTTCCCAAATGCTGAGTATGAATCAATTCGAAGTGATAGCATAATATTTCTCTTTTATGATCGTACAGTTCACTATCACAGTAGTCTAGACATTTTCTGACGGTTAGTTTTCATTAATAGGGGGTAAAGAAAAGTTAAAAACGTTGCCAAATGCTGAATATCGTTCATTTCAATGATATAACATAATATTTCGTATGTATCACCGTTCGGCTTACAATCACAGCATTGTAGACATTTTCTGATGGTTAGTTTTCATTTATTGGGGGTAATCAACATTTTAAAACGATGCAAAATGCTGAATATTGTTCAATTCAATGGCATAACATAATATTTCGCGTGTATAACCGTACAGCTCACATTTACAGCAATGTACACGTTTTCTGACGGTTTGTTTTCATTTATAGGGGGTAATCAACAGTTAAAAACGATCCCAAATGCTGAGTTTCAATCAATTCAAACTGATAGCATAATATTTCTCTTGCATGAACGTACAGTTCTCTACGACAGTAATCTAGACATTTTCTGACGGTTAGTTTTCATATATAAGGGGTAATCAAAAGTTAAAACCGTTACCATATGCTGAATATCGTTCAATTCAATGATATAACATAATATTTCGTATGTTTCACCGTACGGCTTACATTCAGAGCATTCTAGACGTTTTCTGACGGTTTGTTTTCATTTATAGGGGGTAATCAACAGTTAAAAACGTACCCAAATGCTGAGTATGAATCAATTCGAAGTGATAGCATAATATTTCTCTTGTATCAACGTACAGTTCACTATCACAATAGTCTAGACATTTTCTGACGGTTAGTTTTCATTTATATGGGGTAAAGAAGAGTTAAAAACGTTGCCAAATGCTGAATATCGTTCAATTCAATGGCATAACATAACGTTTCTCGTGTATAACCGTACAGCTCACATTCACAGCAATGTAGACGTTTTCTGACGGTTATTTTTCATTTATAGGGGGTAATCAACAGTTAAAAACGTTCACAAATGCTGAGTATCGATCAATTCGAAGTGATAGCATAATATTTCGCTTGTTTGACACTTCAGGTCACTATTACAGCAATGTAGACGTTTTCTGACGGTTAGTTTTCATTTACAGCGGGTAATCAACAGTTAAAAACGATCCCAAATGCTGAGTTTCAATCAAATCAAACTGATAGCATAATATTTCTCTTGCATGAACGTACAATTCTCTACGACAGTAATCTAGACATTTTCTGACGGTTAGTTTTCATATATAAGGGGTAATCAAAAGTTTAAACCGTTACCTTGTGCTGAATATCGTTCAATTAAATGATATAACATAATATTTCGTATGTTTCACCGTACGGCTTACATTCAGAGCATTCTAGACGTTTTCTGACGGTTTGTTTTCATTTATAGGGGGTAATCAACACTTTAAAATGATGCAAAATGCTGAATATTGTTCAATTCAATGGCATAACATAATATTTCGCGTGTATAACCGTACAGCTCACATTTACAGCAATGTACACGTTTTCTGACGGTTAGTTTTCATTTACAGCGGGTAATCAACAGTTAAAAACGATCCCAAATGCTGAGTTTCAATCACTTCAAACTGATAGCATAATATTTCTCTTGTATGAACGTACAGTTCACTATCACAATAGTCTAGACATTTTCTGACGGTTAGTTTTCATTGATAGGGGGTAAAGAAAAGTTAAAAACGTTGCCAAATGCTGAATATCGTTCATTTCAATGATATAACATAATATTTCTTATGTATCACCGTTCGGCTTACAATCACAGCATTGTAGACGTTTTCTGATGGTTACTTTTCATTTATAGGGGGTAATCAACAGTTAAAAACATTCCCAAATGCTGAGTATCGATCAATTCGAAGTGATAGCATAATATTTCGCTTGTTTGACACTTCAGGTCACTATTACAGCAATCTAGACGTTTTCTGACGGTTAGTTTTCATTTACAGCGGGTAATCAACAGTTAAAAACGATCCCAAATGCTGAGTTTCAATCAATTCAAACTGATAGCATTATATTTCTCTTGCATGAACGTACAGTTCTCTACGACAGTAATCTAGAAATTTTCTGACGGTTAGTTTTCATATATAAGGGGTAATCAAAAGTTAAAACCGTTACCATATGCTGAATATCGTTCAATTCAATGATATAACATAATATTTCGTACGTTTCACCGTACGGCTTACATTCAGAGCATTCTACACGTTTTCTGACGGTTTGTTTTCATTTATAGGGGGTAATCAACACTTTAAAATGATGCAAAATGCTGAATATTGTTCAATTCAATTGCATAACATAATATTTCGCGTGTATAACCGTACAGCTCACATTTACAGCAATGTACACGTTTTCTGAAGGTTTGTTTTCATTTATAGGGGGAAGTCAACAATTTAAAACGTTCCCAAATGCTGAGTATGAATCAATTCGAAGTGATAGCATAATATTTCTCTTGTATGAACGTACAGTTCACTATCACAATAGTCTAGACATTTTCTGACGGTTAGTTTTCATTTATAGGGGGTATAGAAGAGTTAAAAACGTTGCCAAATGCTGAATATCGTTCAATTCAATGGCATAACATAACGTTTCTCGTGTATAACCGTACAGCTCACATTCACAGCAATGTAGACGTTTTCTGACGGTTATTTTTCATTTATAGGGGGTAATCAACAGTTAAAAACGTTCACAAATGCTGAGTATCGATCAATTCGAAGTGATAGCATAATATTTCGCTTGTTTGACACTTCAGGTCACTATTACAGCAATGTAGACGTTTTCTGACGGTTAGTTTTCATTTACAGCGGGTAATCAACAGTTAAAAACGATCCCAAATGCTGAGTTTCAATCAAATCAAACTGATAGCATAATATTTCTCTTGCATGAACGTACAATTCTCTACGACAGTAATCTAGACATTTTCTGACGGTTAGTTTTCATATATAAGGGGTAATCAAAAGTTTAAACCGTTACCTTGTGCTGAATATCGTTCAATTAAATGATATAACATAATATTTCGTATGTTTCACCGTACGACTTACATTCAGAGCATTCTATACGTTTTCTGACGGTTTGTTTTCATTTATAGGGGGTAATCAACACTTTAAAATGATGCAAAATGCTGAATATTGTTCAATTCAAAGGCATAACATAATATTTCGCGTGTATAACCGTACAGCTCACATTTACAGCAATGTACACGTTTTCTGACGGTTTGTTTTCATTTATACGGGGTAATCAACAGTTAAAAACGTTCCCAAATGCTGAGTATGAATCAATTCGAAGTGATAGCATAATATTTCTCTTGTATGAACGTACAGTTCACTATCACAATAGTCTAGACATTTTCTGACGGTTAGTTTTCATTGATAGGGGGTAAAGAAAAGTTAAAAACGTTGCCAAATGCTGAATATCGTTCATTTCAATGATATAACATAATATTTCTTATGTATCACCGTTCGGCTTACAATCACAGCATTGTAGACGTTTTCTGATGGTTACTTTTCATTTATAGGGGGTAATCAACAGTTAAAAACATTCCCAAATGCTGAGTATCGATCAATTCGAAGTGATAGCATAATATTTCGCTTGTTTGACACTTCAGGTCACTATTACAGCAATCTAGACGTTTTCTGACGGTTAGTTTTCATTTACAGCGGGTAATCAACAGTTAAAAACGATCCCAAATGCTGAGTTTCAATCAATTCAAACTGATAGCATTATATTTCTCTTGCATGAACGTACAGTTCTCTACGACAGTAATCTAGAAATTTTCTGACGGTTAGTTTTCATATATAAGGGGTAATCAAAAGTTAAAACCGTTACCATATGCTGAATATCGTTCAATTCAATGATATAACATAATATTTCGTACGTTTCACCGTACGGCTTACATTCAGAGCATTCTACACGTTTTCTGACGGTTTGTTTTCATTTATAGGGGGTAATCAACACTTTAAAATGATGCAAAATGCTGAATATTGTTCAATTCAATTGCATAACATAATATTTCGCGTGTATAACCGTACAGCTCACATTTACAGCAATGTACACGTTTTCTGAAGGTTTGTTTTCATTTATAGGGGGAAGTCAACAATTTAAAACGTTCCCAAATGCTGAGTATGAATCAATTCGAAGTGATAGCATAATATTTCTCTTGTATGAACGTACAGTTCACTATCACAATAGTCTAGACATTTTCTGACGGTTAGTTTTCATTTATAGGGGGTAAAGAAGAGTTAAAAACGTTGCCAAATGCTGAATATCGTTCAATTCAATGGCATAACATAACGTTTCTCGTGTATAACCGTACAGCTCACATTCACAGCAATGTAGACGTTTTCTGACGGTTATTTTTCATTTATAGGGGGTAATCAACAGTTAAAAACGTTCACAAATGCTGAGTATCGATCAATTCGAAGTGATAGCATAATATTTCGCTTGTTTGACACTTCAGGTCACTATTACAGCAATGTAGACGTTTTCTGACGGTTAGTTTTCATTTACAGCGGGTAATCAACAGTTAAAAACGATCCCAAATGCTGAGTTTCAATCAAATCAAACTGATAGCATAATATTTCTCTTGCATGAACGTACAATTCTCTACGACAGTAATCTAGACATTTTCTGACGGTTAGTTTTCATATATAAGGGGTAATCAAAAGTTTAAACCGTTACCTTGTGCTGAATATCGTTCAATTAAATGATATAACATAATATTTCGTATGTTTCACCGTACGGCTTACATTCAGAGCATTCTATACGTTTTCTGACGGTTTGTTTTCATTTATAGGGGGTAATCAACACTTTAAAATGATGCAAAATGCTGAATATTGTTCAATTCAAAGGCATAACATAATATTTCGCGTGTATAACCGTACAGCTCACATTTACAGCAATGTACACGTTTTCTGACGGTTTGTTTTCATTTATACGGGGTAATCAACAGTTAAAAACGTTCCCAAATGCTGAGTATGAATCAATTCGAAGTGATAGCATAATATTTCTCTTGTATGAACGTACAGTTCACTATCACAATAGTCTAGACATTTTCTGACGGTTAGTTTTCATTTATAGGGGGTAAAGAAGAGTTAAAAACGTTGCCAAATGCTGAATATCGTTCATTTCAATGATATAACATAATATTTCTTATGTATCACAGTTCGGCCTACAATCACAGCATTGTAGACGTTTTCTGATGGTTAGTTTTCTTTTATAGGGGGAAATCAACACTTTAAAACGATGCAATATTCTGAATATCGTTCAATTCAATGGCATAACATAACGTTTCTCGTGTATAACAGTACAGCTCACATTCACAGCAATGTAGACGTTTTCTGACGGTTATTTTTCATTTATAGGGGGTAATCAACAGTTAAAAACGTTCCCAAATGCTGAGTATCGATCAATTCGAAGTGATAGCATAATATTTCGCTTGTTTGACACTTCAGGTCACTATTACAGCAATCTAGACGTTTTCTGACGGTTAGTTTTCATTTACAGCGGGTAATCAACAGTTAAAAACGATCCCAAATGCTGAGTTTCAATCAATTCAAACTGATAGCATAATATTTCTCTTGCATGAACGTACAATTCTCTACGACAGTAATCTAGACATTTTCTGACGGTTAGTTTTCATATATAAGGGGTAATCAAAAGTTAAAACCGTTACCATATGCTGAATATCGTTCAATTCAATGATATAACATAATATTTCGTATGTTTCACCGTACGGCTTACATTCAGAGCATTCTAGACGTTTTCTGACGGTTTGTTTTCATTTATAGGGGGTAATCAACACTTTAAAATGATGCAAAATGCTGAATATTGTTCAATTCAATGGCATAACATAATATTTCGCGTGTATAACCGTACAGCTCACATTTACAGCAATGTACACGTTTTCTGACGGTTAGTTTTCATTTACAGCGGGTAATCAACAGTTAAAAACGATCCCAAATGCTGAATATCGTTCATTTCAATGATATAACATAATATTTCTTATGTATCACCGTTCGGCTTACAATCACAGCATTGTAGACGTTTTCTAATGGTTACTTTTCATTTATAGGGGGTAATCAACAGTTAAAAACGTTCCCAAATGCTGAGTATCGATCAATTCGAAGTGATAGCATAATAGTTCGCTTGTTTGACACTTCAGGTCACTATTACAGCAATCTAGACGTTTTCTGACGGTTAGTTTTCATTTACAGCGGGTAATCAACAGTTAAAAACGATCCCAAATGCTGAGTTTCAATCAAATCAAACTGATAGCATAATATTTCTCTTGCATGAACGTACAATTCTCTACGACAGTAATCTAGACATTTTCTGACGGTTAGTTTTCATATATAAGGGGTAATCAAAAGTTTAAACCGTTACCTTGTGCTGAATATCGTTCAATTAAATGATATAACATAATATTTCGTATGTTTCACCGTACGGCTTACATTCAGAGCATTCTAGACGTTTTCTGACGGTTTGTTTTCATTTATAGGGGGTAATCAACACTTTAAAATGATGCAAAATGCTGAATATTGTTCAATTCAATGGCATAACATAATATTTCGCGTGTATAACCGTACAGCTCACATTTACAGCAATGTACACGTTTTCTGACGGTTAGTTTTCATTTACAGCGGGTAATCAACAGTTAAAAACGATCCCAAATGCTGAGTTTCAATCACTTCAAACTGATAGCATAATATTTCTCTTGTATGAACGTACAGTTCACTATCACAATAGTCTAGACATTTTCTGACGGTTAGTTTTCATTGATAGGGGGTAAAGAAAAGTTAAAAACGTTGCCAAATGCTGAATATCGTTCATTTCAATGATATAACATAATATTTCTTATGTATCACCGTTCGGCTTACAATCACAGCATTGTAGACGTTTTCTGATGGTTACTTTTCATTTATAGGGGGTAATCAACAGTTAAAAACATTCCCAAATGCTGAGTATCGATCAATTCGAAGTGATAGCATAATATTTCGCTTGTTTGACACTTCAGGTCACTATTACAGCAATCTAGACGTTTTCTGACGGTTAGTTTTCATTTACAGCGGGTAATCAACAGTTAAAAACGATCCCAAATGCTGAGTTTCAATCAATTCAAACTGATAGCATTATATTTCTCTTGCATGAACGTACAGTTCTCTACGACAGTAATCTAGAAATTTTCTGACGGTTAGTTTTCATATATAAGGGGTAATCAAAAGTTAAAACCGTTACCATATGCTGAATATCGTTCAATTCAATGATATAACATAATATTTCGTACGTTTCACCGTACGGCTTACATTCAGAGCATTCTACACGTTTTCTGACGGTTTGTTTTCATTTATAGGGGGTAATCAACACTTTAAAATGATGCAAAATGCTGAATATTGTTCAATTCAATTGCATAACATAATATTTCGCGTGTATAACCGTACAGCTCACATTTACAGCAATGTACACGTTTTCTGAAGGTTTGTTTTCATTTATAGGGGGAAGTCAACAATTTAAAACGTTCCCAAATGCTGAGTATGAATCAATTCGAAGTGATAGCATAATATTTCTCTTGTATGAACGTACAGTTCACTATCACAATAGTCTAGACATTTTCTGACGGTTAGTTTTCATTTATAGGGGGTAAAGAAGAGTTAAAAACGTTGCCAAATGCTGAATATCGTTCAATTCAATGGCATAACATAACGTTTCTCGTGTATAACCGTACAGCTCACATTCACAGCAATGTAGACGTTTTCTGACGGTTATTTTTCATTTATAGGGGGTAATCAACAGTTAAAAACGTTCACAAATGCTGAGTATCGATCAATTCGAAGTGATAGCATAATATTTCGCTTGTTTGACACTTCAGGTCACTATTACAGCAATGTAGACGTTTTCTGACGGTTAGTTTTCATTTACAGCGGGTAATCAACAGTTAAAAACGATCCCAAATGCTGAGTTTCAATCAAATCAAACTGATAGCATAATATTTCTCTTGCATGAACGTACAATTCTCTACGACAGTAATCTAGACATTTTCTGACGGTTAGTTTTCATATATAAGGGGTAATCAAAAGTTTAAACCGTTACCTTGTGCTGAATATCGTTCAATTAAATGATATAACATAATATTTCGTATGTTTCACCGTACGGCTTACATTCAGAGCATTCTATACGTTTTCTGACGGTTTGTTTTCATTTATAGGGGGTAATCAACACTTTAAAATGATGCAAAATGCTGAATATTGTTCAATTCAAAGGCATAACATAATATTTCGCGTGTATAACCGTACAGCTCACATTTACAGCAATGTACACGTTTTCTGACGGTTTGTTTTCATTTATACGGGGTAATCAACAGTTAAAAACGTTCCCAAATGCTGAGTATGAATCAATTCGAAGTGATAGCATAATATTTCTCTTGTATGAACGTACAGTTCACTATCACAATAGTCTAGACATTTTCTGACGGTTAGTTTTCATTTATAGGGGGTAAAGAAGAGTTAAAAACGTTGCCAAATGCTGAATATCGTTCATTTCAATGATATAACATAATATTTCTTATGTATCACAGTTCGGCCTACAATCACAGCATTGTAGACGTTTTCTGATGGTTAGTTTTCTTTTATAGGGGGAAATCAACACTTTAAAACGATGCAATATTCTGAATATCGTTCAATTCAATGGCATAACATAACGTTTCTCGTGTATAACAGTACAGCTCACATTCACAGCAATGTAGACGTTTTCTGACGGTTATTTTTCATTTATAGGGGGTAATCAACAGTTAAAAACGTTCCCAAATGCTGAGTATCGATCAATTCGAAGTGATAGCATAATATTTCGCTTGTTTGACACTTCAGGTCACTATTACAGCAATCTAGACGTTTTCTGACGGTTAGTTTTCATTTACAGCGGGTAATCAACAGTTAAAAACGATCCCAAATGCTGAGTTTCAATCAATTCAAACTGATAGCATAATATTTCTCTTGCATGAACGTACAATTCTCTACGACAGTAATCTAGACATTTTCTGACGGTTAGTTTTCATATATAAGGGGTAATCAAAAGTTAAAACCGTTACCATATGCTGAATATCGTTCAATTCAATGATATAACATAATATTTCGTATGTTTCACCGTACGGCTTACATTCAGAGCATTCTAGACGTTTTCTGACGGTTTGTTTTCATTTATAGGGGGTAATCAACACTTTAAAATGATGCAAAATGCTGAATATTGTTCAATTCAATGGCATAACATAATATTTCGCGTGTATAACCGTACAGCTCACATTTACAGCAATGTACACGTTTTCTGACGGTTAGTTTTCATTTACAGCGGGTAATCAACAGTTAAAAACGATCCCAAATGCTGAATATCGTTCATTTCAATGATATAACATAATATTTCTTATGTATCACCGTTCGGCTTACAATCACAGCATTGTAGACGTTTTCTAATGGTTACTTTTCATTTATAGGGGGTAATCAACAGTTAAAAACGTTCCCAAATGCTGAGTATCGATCAATTCGAAGTGATAGCATAATAGTTCGCTTGTTTGACACTTCAGGTCACTATTACAGCAATCTAGACGTTTTCTGACGGTTAGTTTTCATTTACAGCGGGTAATCAACAGTTAAAAACGATCCCAAATGCTGAGTTTCAATCAATTCAAACTGATAGCATAATATTTCTCTTGCATGAACGTACAATTCTCTACGACAGTAATCTAGACATTTTCTGACGGTTAGTTTTCATATATAAGGGGTAATCAAAAGTTAAAACCGTTACCATATGCTGAATATCGTTCAATTCAATGATATAACATAATATTTCGTATGTATAACCGTACAGCTCACATTTACAGCAATGTACACGTTTTCTGACGGTTTGTTTTCATTTATAGGGGGTAATCAACAGTTAAAAACATTCCCAAATGCTGAGTATGAATCAATTCAAAGTGATAGCATAATATTTCTCTTTTATGATCGTACAGTTCACTATCACAGTAGTCTAGACATTTTTTGACGGTTAGTTTTCATTTATAGGGGGTAAAGAAAAGTTAAAAACGTTGCCAAATGCTGAATATCGTTCATTTCAATGATATAACATAATATTTCGTATGTATCACCGTTCGGCTTACAATCACAGCATTGTAGACGTTTTCTGATGGTTAGTTTTCATTTATTGGGTGTAATCAACATTTTAAAACGATGCAAAATGCTGAATATTGTTCAATTCAATGGCATAACATAATATTTCGCGTGTATAACCGTACAGCTCACATTTACAGCAATGTACACGTTTTCTGACGGTTTGTTTTCATTTATAGGGGGTAATCAACAGTTAAAAACGTTCCCAAATGCTGAGTATGAATCAATTCGAAGTGATAGCATAATATTTATCTTGTATGAACGTACATTTCACTATCACAGTAGTCTAGACATTTTCTGACGGTTAGTTTTCATTTATAAGGGTAAAGAAAAGTTAAAAACGTTGCCAAATGATGAATATCGTTCATTTCAATGATATAACATAATATTTCGTATGTATCACCGTTCGGCTTACATTCACAGCATTGTAGACGTTTTCTGATGGTTAGTTTTCATTTACAGGGGGTAATTAACACTTTAAAACGATGCAAAATTCTGAATATCGTTCAATTCAATGGCATAACATAATGTTTCTCGTGTATAACCGTACAGCTCACATTCACAGCAATGTAGACGTTTTCTGACGGTTATTTTTCATTTATAGGGGGTAATCAACAGTTAAAAACGTTCCCAAATGCTGAGTATCGATCAATTCGAAGTGATAGCATAATATTTCGCTTGTTTGACACTTCAGGTCACTATTACAGCAATCTAGACGTTTTCTGACGGTTAGTTTTCATTTACATCGGGTAATCAACAGTTAAAAACTGATAGCATAATATTTCTCTTGCATGAACGTACAGTTCTCTACGACAGTAATCTAGACATTTTCTGACGGTTAGTTTTCATATATAAGGGGTAATCAAAAGTTAAAACCGTTACCATATGCTGAATATCGTTCAATTCAATGATATAACATAATATTTCGTATGTTTCACCGTACGGCTTACATTCAGAGCATTCTAGACGTTTTCTGACGGTTTGTTTTCATTTATAAGGGGTAATCAACACTTTAAAATGATGCAAAATGCTGAATATTGTTCAATTCAATGGCATAACATAATATTTCGCGTGTATAACCGTACTGCTCACATTTACAGCAATGTACACGTTTTCTGACGGTTAGTTTTCATTTATAGGGGGTAAAGAAGAGTTAAAAACGTTCCCAAATGCTGAGTATCGATCAATTCGAAGTGTTAGCATAATATTTCGCTTGTTTGACACTTCAGGTCACTATTACAGCAATGTAGACGTTTTCTGACGGTTAGTTTTCATTTACAGCGGGTAATCAACAGTTAAAAACGATCCCAAATGCTGAGTTTCAATCAAATCAAACTGATAGCATAATATTTCTCTTGCATGAACGTACAATTCTCTACGACAGTAATCTAGACATTTTCTGACGGTTAGTTTTCATATATAAGGGGTAATCAAAAGTTAAAACCGTTACCATATGCTGAATATCGTTCAATTCAATGATATAACATAATATTTCGTATGTATAACCGTACAGCTCACATTTACAGCAATGTACACGTTTTCTGACGGTTTGTTTTCATTTATAGGGGGTAATCAACAGTTAAAAACGTTCCCAAATGCTGAGTATGAATCAATTCGAAGTGATAGCATAATATTTCTCTTTTATGATCGTACAGTTCACTATCACAGTAGTCTAGACATTTTCTGACGGTTAGTTTTCATTAATAGGGGGTAAAGAAAAGTTAAAAACGTTGCCAAATGCTGAATATCGTTCATTTCAATGATATAACATAATATTTCGTATGTATCACCGTTCGGCTTACAATCACAGCATTGTAGACATTTTCTGATGGTTAGTTTTCATTTATTGGGGGTAATCAACATTTTAAAACAATGCAAAATGCTGAATATTGTTCAATTCAATGGCATAACATAATATTTCGCGTGTATAACCGTACAGCTCACATTTACAGCAATGTACACGTTTTCTGACGGTTTGTTTTCATTTATAGGGGGTAATCAACAGTTAAAAACGATCCCAAATGCTGAGTTTCAATCAATTCAAACTGATAGCATAATATTTCTCTTGCATGAACGTACAGTTCTCTACGACAGTAATCTAGACATTTTCTGACGGTTAATTTTCATATATAAGGGGTAATCAAAAGTTAAAACCGTTACCATATGCTGAATATCGTTCAATTCAATGATATAACATAATATTTCGTATGTTTCACCGTACGGCTTACATTCAGAGCATTCTAGACGTTTTCTGACGGTTTGTTTTCATTTATAGGGGGTAATCAACAGTTAAAAACGTACCCAAATGCTGAGTATGAATCAATTCGAAGTGATAGCATAATATTTCTCTTGTATGAACGTACAGTTCACTATCACAATAGTCTAGACATTTTCTGACGGTTAGTTTTCATTTATATGGGGTAAAGAAGAGTTAAAAACGTTGCCAAATGCTGAATATCGTTCATTTCAATGATATAACATAATATTTCTTATGTATCACCGTTCGGCTTACAATCACAGCATTGTAGACGTTTTCTGATGGTTAATTTTCTTTTATAGGAGGAAATCAACACTTTAAAAAGATGCAATATTCTGAATATCGTTCAATTCAATGGCATAACATAACGTTTCTCGTGGATAACCGTACAGCTCACATTCACAGCAATGTAGACGTTTTCTGACGGTTATTTTTCATTTATAGGGGGTAATCAACAGTTAAAAACGTTCCCAAATTCTGAGTATCGATCAATTCGAAGTGATAGCATAATAGTTCGCTTGTTTGACACTTCAGGTCACTATTACAGCAATCTAGACGTTTTCTGACGGTTAGTTTTCATTTACAGCGGGTAATCAACAGTTAAAAACGATCCCAAATGCTGAGTTTCAATCAATTCAAACTGATAGCATAATATTTCTCTTGCATGAACGTACAATTCTCTACGACAGTAATCTAGACATTTTCTGACGGTTAGTTTTCATATATAAGGGGTAATCAAAAGTTAAAACCGTTACCATATGCTGAATATCGTTCAATTCAATGATATAACATAATATTTCGTATGTATAACCGTACAGCTCACATTTACAGCAATGTACACGTTTTCTGACGGTTTGTTTTCATTTATAGGGGGTAATCAACAGTTAAAAACGTTCCCAAATGCTGAGTATGAATCAATTCGAAGTGATAGCATAATATTTCTCTTTTATGATCGTACAGTTCACTATCACAGTAGTCTAGACATTTTCTGACGGTTAGTTTTCATTTATAGGGGGTAAAGAAAAGTTTAAAACGTTGCCAAATGCTGAATATCGTTCATTTCAATGATATAACATAATATTTCGTATGTATCACCGTTCGGCTTACAATCACAGCATTGTAGACGTTTTCTGATGGTTAGTTTTCATTTATTGGGTGTAATCAACATTTTAAAACGATGCAAAATGCTGAATATTGTTCAATTCAATGGCATAACATAATATTTCGCGTGTATAACCGTACAGCTCACATTTACAGCAATGTACACTTTTTCTGACGGTTTGTTTTCATTTATAGGGGGTAATCAACAGTTAAAAACGTTCCCAAATGCTGAGTATGAATCAATTCGAAGTGATAGTATAATATTTCTCTTGTATGAACGTACATTTCACTATCACAGTAGTCTAGACATTTTCTGACGGTTAGTTTTCATTGATAGGGGTAAAGAAAAGTTAAAAACGTTGCCAAATGCTGAATATCGTTCATTTCAATGATATAACATAATATTTCGTATGTATCACCGTTCGGTTTACATTCACAGCATTGTAGACGTTTTCTGATGGTTAGTTTTCATTTACAGGGGGTAATTAACACTTTAAAACGATGCAAAATTCTGAATATCGTTCAATTCAATGGCATAACATAATGTTTCTCGTGTATAACCGTACAGCTCACATTCACAGCAATGTAGACGTTTTCTGACGGTTATTTTTCATTTATAGGGGGTAATCAACAGTTAAAAACGTTCCCAAATGCTGAGTATCGATCAATTCGAAGTGATAGCATAATATTTCGCTTGTTTGACACTTCAGGTCACTATTACAGCAATCTAGACGTTTTCTGACGGTTAGTTTTCATTTACAGCGGGTAATCAACAGTTAAAAACGATCCCAAATGCTGAGTTTCAATCAATTCAAACTGATAGCATAATATTTCTCTTGCATGAACGTACAATTCTCTACGACAGTAATCTAGACATTTTCTGACGGTTAGTTTTCATATATAAGGGGTAATCAAAAGTTAAAACCGTTACCATATGCTGAATATCGTTCAATTCAATGATATAACATAATATTTCGTATGTTTCACCGTACGGCTTACATTCAGAGCATTCTAGACGTTTTCTGACGGTTTGTTTTCATTTATAGGGGGTAATCAACACTTTAAAATGATGCAAAATGCTGAATATTGTTCAATTCAATGGCATAACATAATATTTCGCGTGTATAACCGTACAGCTCACATTTACAGCAATGTACACGTTTTCTGACGGTTAGTTTTCATTTACAGCGGGTAATCAACAGTTAAAAACGATCCCAAATGCTGAATATCGTTCATTTCAATGATATAACATAATATTTCTTATGTATCACCGTTCGGCTTACAATCACAGCATTGTAGACGTTTTCTAATGGTTACTTTTCATTTATAGGGGGTAATCAACAGTTAAAAACGTTCCCAAATGCTGAGTATCGATCAATTCGAAGTGATAGCATAATAGTTCGCTTGTTTGACACTTCAGGTCACTATTACAGCAATCTAGACGTTTTCTGACGGTTAGTTTTCATTTACAGCGGGTAATCAACAGTTAAAAACGATCCCAAATGCTGAGTTTCAATCAAATCAAACTGATAGCATAATATTTCTCTTGCATGAACGTACAATTCTCTACGACAGTAATCTAGACATTTTCTGACGGTTAGTTTTCATATATAAGGGGTAATCAAAAGTTTAAACCGTTACCTTGTGCTGAATATCGTTCAATTAAATGATATAACATAATATTTCGTATGTTTCACCGTACGGCTTACATTCAGAGCATTCTAGACGTTTTCTGACGGTTTGTTTTCATTTATAGGGGGTAATCAACACTTTAAAATGATGCAAAATGCTGAATATTGTTCAATTCAATGGCATAACATAATATTTCGCGTGTATAACCGTACAGCTCACATTTACAGCAATGTACACGTTTTCTGACGGTTAGTTTTCATTTACAGCGGGTAATCAACAGTTAAAAACGATCCCAAATGCTGAGTTTCAATCACTTCAAACTGATAGCATAATATTTCTCTTGTATGAACGTACAGTTCACTATCACAATAGTCTAGACATTTTCTGACGGTTAGTTTTCATTGATAGGGGGTAAAGAAAAGTTAAAAACGTTGCCAAATGCTGAATATCGTTCATTTCAATGATATAACATAATATTTCTTATGTATCACCGTTCGGCTTACAATCACAGCATTGTAGACGTTTTCTGATGGTTACTTTTCATTTATAGGGGGTAATCAACAGTTAAAAACATTCCCAAATGCTGAGTATCGATCAATTCGAAGTGATAGCATAATATTTCGCTTGTTTGACACTTCAGGTCACTATTACAGCAATCTAGACGTTTTCTGACGGTTAGTTTTCATTTACAGCGGGTAATCAACAGTTAAAAACGATCCCAAATGCTGAGTTTCAATCAATTCAAACTGATAGCATTATATTTCTCTTGCATGAACGTACAGTTCTCTACGACAGTAATCTAGAAATTTTCTGACGGTTAGTTTTCATATATAAGGGGTAATCAAAAGTTAAAACCGTTACCATATGCTGAATATCGTTCAATTCAATGATATAACATAATATTTCGTACGTTTCACCGTACGGCTTACATTCAGAGCATTCTACACGTTTTCTGACGGTTTGTTTTCATTTATAGGGGGTAATCAACACTTTAAAATGATGCAAAATGCTGAATATTGTTCAATTCAATTGCATAACATAATATTTCGCGTGTATAACCGTACAGCTCACATTTACAGCAATGTACACGTTTTCTGAAGGTTTGTTTTCATTTATAGGGGGAAGTCAACAATTTAAAACGTTCCCAAATGCTGAGTATGAATCAATTCGAAGTGATAGCATAATATTTCTCTTGTATGAACGTACAGTTCACTATCACAATAGTCTAGACATTTTCTGACGGTTAGTTTTCATTTATAGGGGGTAAAGAAGAGTTAAAAACGTTGCCAAATGCTGAATATCGTTCAATTCAATGGCATAACATAACGTTTCTCGTGTATAACCGTACAGCTCACATTCACAGCAATGTAGACGTTTTCTGACGGTTATTTTTCATTTATAGGGGGTAATCAACAGTTAAAAACGTTCACAAATGCTGAGTATCGATCAATTCGAAGTGATAGCATAATATTTCGCTTGTTTGACACTTCAGGTCACTATTACAGCAATGTAGACGTTTTCTGACGGTTAGTTTTCATTTACAGCGGGTAATCAACAGTTAAAAACGATCCCAAATGCTGAGTTTCAATCAAATCAAACTGATAGCATAATATTTCTCTTGCATGAACGTACAATTCTCTACGACAGTAATCTAGACATTTTCTGACGGTTAGTTTTCATATATAAGGGGTAATCAAAAGTTTAAACCGTTACCTTGTGCTGAATATCGTTCAATTAAATGATATAACATAATATTTCGTATGTTTCACCGTACGGCTTACATTCAGAGCATTCTATACGTTTTCTGACGGTTTGTTTTCATTTATAGGGGGTAATCAACACTTTAAAATGATGCAAAATGCTGAATATTGTTCAATTCAAAGGCATAACATAATATTTCGCGTGTATAACCGTACAGCTCACATTTACAGCAATGTACACGTTTTCTGACGGTTTGTTTTCATTTATACGGGGTAATCAACAGTTAAAAACGTTCCCAAATGCTGAGTATGAATCAATTCGAAGTGATAGCATAATATTTCTCTTGTATGAACGTACAGTTCACTATCACAATAGTCTAGACATTTTCTGACGGTTAGTTTTCATTTATAGGGGGTAAAGAAGAGTTAAAAACGTTGCCAAATGCTGAATATCGTTCATTTCAATGATATAACATAATATTTCTTATGTATCACAGTTCGGCCTACAATCACAGCATTGTAGACGTTTTCTGATGGTTAGTTTTCTTTTATAGGGGGAAATCAACACTTTAAAACGATGCAATATTCTGAATATCGTTCAATTCAATGGCATAACATAACGTTTCTCGTGTATAACAGTACAGCTCACATTCACAGCAATGTAGACGTTTTCTGACGGTTATTTTTCATTTATAGGGGGTAATCAACAGTTAAAAACGTTCCCAAATGCTGAGTATCGATCAATTCGAAGTGATAGCATAATATTTCGCTTGTTTGACACTTCAGGTCACTATTACAGCAATCTAGACGTTTTCTGACGGTTAGTTTTCATTTACAGCGGGTAATCAACAGTTAAAAACGATCCCAAATGCTGAGTTTCAATCAATTCAAACTGATAGCATAATATTTCTCTTGCATGAACGTACAATTCTCTACGACAGTAATCTAGACATTTTCTGACGGTTAGTTTTCATATATAAGGGGTAATCAAAAGTTAAAACCGTTACCATATGCTGAATATCGTTCAATTCAATGATATAACATAATATTTCGTATGTTTCACCGTACGGCTTACATTCAGAGCATTCTAGACGTTTTCTGACGGTTTGTTTTCATTTATAGGGGGTAATCAACACTTTAAAATGATGCAAAATGCTGAATATTGTTCAATTCAATGGCATAACATAATATTTCGCGTGTATAACCGTACAGCTCACATTTACAGCAATGTACACGTTTTCTGACGGTTAGTTTTCATTTACAGCGGGTAATCAACAGTTAAAAACGATCCCAAATGCTGAATATCGTTCATTTCAATGATATAACATAATATTTCTTATGTATCACCGTTCGGCTTACAATCACAGCATTGTAGACGTTTTCTAATGGTTACTTTTCATTTATAGGGGGTAATCAACAGTTAAAAACGTTCCCAAATGCTGAGTATCGATCAATTCGAAGTGATAGCATAATAGTTCGCTTGTTTGACACTTCAGGTCACTATTACAGCAATCTAGACGTTTTCTGACGGTTAGTTTTCATTTACAGCGGGTAATCAACAGTTAAAAACGATCCCAAATGCTGAGTTTCAATCAATTCAAACTGATAGCATAATATTTCTCTTGCATGAACGTACAATTCTCTACGACAGTAATCTAGACATTTTCTGACGGTTAGTTTTCATATATAAGGGGTAATCAAAAGTTAAAACCGTTACCATATGCTGAATATCGTTCAATTCAATGATATAACATAATATTTCGTATGTATAACCGTACAGCTCACATTTACAGCAATGTACACGTTTTCTGACGGTTTGTTTTCATTTATAGGGGGTAATCAACAGTTAAAAACATTCCCAAATGCTGAGTATGAATCAATTCAAAGTGATAGCATAATATTTCTCTTTTATGATCGTACAGTTCACTATCACAGTAGTCTAGACATTTTTTGACGGTTAGTTTTCATTTATAGGGGGTAAAGAAAAGTTAAAAACGTTGCCAAATGCTGAATATCGTTCATTTCAATGATATAACATAATATTTCGTATGTATCACCGTTCGGCTTACAATCACAGCATTGTAGACGTTTTCTGATGGTTAGTTTTCATTTATTGGGTGTAATCAACATTTTAAAACGATGCAAAATGCTGAATATTGTTCAATTCAATGGCATAACATAATATTTCGCGTGTATAACCGTACAGCTCACATTTACAGCAATGTACACGTTTTCTGACGGTTTGTTTTCATTTATAGGGGGTAATCAACAGTTAAAAACGTTCCCAAATGCTGAGTATGAATCAATTCGAAGTGATAGCATAATATTTATCTTGTATGAACGTACATTTCACTATCACAGTAGTCTAGACATTTTCTGACGGTTAGTTTTCATTTATAAGGGTAAAGAAAAGTTAAAAACGTTGCCAAATGATGAATATCGTTCATTTCAATGATATAACATAATATTTCGTATGTATCACCGTTCGGCTTACATTCACAGCATTGTAGACGTTTTCTGATGGTTAGTTTTCATTTACAGGGGGTAATTAACACTTTAAAACGATGCAAAATTCTGAATATCGTTCAATTCAATGGCATAACATAATGTTTCTCGTGTATAACCGTACAGCTCACATTCACAGCAATGTAGACGTTTTCTGACGGTTATTTTTCATTTATAGGGGGTAATCAACAGTTAAAAACGTTCCCAAATGCTGAGTATCGATCAATTCGAAGTGATAGCATAATATTTCGCTTGTTTGACACTTCAGGTCACTATTACAGCAATCTAGACGTTTTCTGACGGTTAGTTTTCATTTACATCGGGTAATCAACAGTTAAAAACTGATAGCATAATATTTCTCTTGCATGAACGTACAGTTCTCTACGACAGTAATCTAGACATTTTCTGACGGTTAGTTTTCATATATAAGGGGTAATCAAAAGTTAAAACCGTTACCATATGCTGAATATCGTTCAATTCAATGATATAACATAATATTTCGTATGTTTCACCGTACGGCTTACATTCAGAGCATTCTAGACGTTTTCTGACGGTTTGTTTTCATTTATAAGGGGTAATCAACACTTTAAAATGATGCAAAATGCTGAATATTGTTCAATTCAATGGCATAACATAATATTTCGCGTGTATAACCGTACTGCTCACATTTACAGCAATGTACACGTTTTCTGACGGTTAGTTTTCATTTATAGGGGGTAAAGAAGAGTTAAAAACGTTCCCAAATGCTGAGTATCGATCAATTCGAAGTGTTAGCATAATATTTCGCTTGTTTGACACTTCAGGTCACTATTACAGCAATGTAGACGTTTTCTGACGGTTAGTTTTCATTTACAGCGGGTAATCAACAGTTAAAAACGATCCCAAATGCTGAGTTTCAATCAAATCAAACTGATAGCATAATATTTCTCTTGCATGAACGTACAATTCTCTACGACAGTAATCTAGACATTTTCTGACGGTTAGTTTTCATATATAAGGGGTAATCAAAAGTTAAAACCGTTACCATATGCTGAATATCGTTCAATTCAATGATATAACATAATATTTCGTATGTATAACCGTACAGCTCACATTTACAGCAATGTACACGTTTTCTGACGGTTTGTTTTCATTTATAGGGGGTAATCAACAGTTAAAAACGTTCCCAAATGCTGAGTATGAATCAATTCGAAGTGATAGCATAATATTTCTCTTTTATGATCGTACAGTTCACTATCACAGTAGTCTAGACATTTTCTGACGGTTAGTTTTCATTAATAGGGGGTAAAGAAAAGTTAAAAACGTTGCCAAATGCTGAATATCGTTCATTTCAATGATATAACATAATATTTCGTATGTATCACCGTTCGGCTTACAATCACAGCATTGTAGACATTTTCTGATGGTTAGTTTTCATTTATTGGGGGTAATCAACATTTTAAAACAATGCAAAATGCTGAATATTGTTCAATTCAATGGCATAACATAATATTTCGCGTGTATAACCGTACAGCTCACATTTACAGCAATGTACACGTTTTCTGACGGTTTGTTTTCATTTATAGGGGGTAATCAACAGTTAAAAACGATCCCAAATGCTGAGTTTCAATCAATTCAAACTGATAGCATAATATTTCTCTTGCATGAACGTACAGTTCTCTACGACAGTAATCTAGACATTTTCTGACGGTTAATTTTCATATATAAGGGGTAATCAAAAGTTAAAACCGTTACCATATGCTGAATATCGTTCAATTCAATGATATAACATAATATTTCGTATGTTTCACCGTACGGCTTACATTCAGAGCATTCTAGACGTTTTCTGACGGTTTGTTTTCATTTATAGGGGGTAATCAACAGTTAAAAACGTACCCAAATGCTGAGTATGAATCAATTCGAAGTGATAGCATAATATTTCTCTTGTATGAACGTACAGTTCACTATCACAATAGTCTAGACATTTTCTGACGGTTAGTTTTCATTTATATGGGGTAAAGAAGAGTTAAAAACGTTGCCAAATGCTGAATATCGTTCATTTCAATGATATAACATAATATTTCTTATGTATCACCGTTCGGCTTACAATCACAGCATTGTAGACGTTTTCTGATGGTTAGTTTTCTTTTATAGGAGGAAATCAACACTTTAAAAAGATGCAATATTCTGAATATCGTTCAATTCAATGGCATAACATAACGTTTCTCGTGGATAACCGTACAGCTCACATTCACAGCAATGTAGACGTTTTCTGACGGTTATTTTTCATTTATAGGGGGTAATCAACAGTTAAAAACGTTCCCAAATTCTGAGTATCGATCAATTCGAAGTGATAGCATAATAGTTCGCTTGTTTGACACTTCAGGTCACTATTACAGCAATCTAGACGTTTTCTGACGGTTAGTTTTCATTTACAGCGGGTAATCAACAGTTAAAAACGATCCCAAATGCTGAGTTTCAATCAATTCAAACTGATAGCATAATATTTCTCTTGCATGAACGTACAATTCTCTACGACAGTAATCTAGACATTTTCTGACGGTTAGTTTTCATATATAAGGGGTAATCAAAAGTTAAAACCGTTACCATATGCTGAATATCGTTCAATTCAATGATATAACATAATATTTCGTATGTATAACCGTACAGCTCACATTTACAGCAATGTACACGTTTTCTGACGGTTTGTTTTCATTTATAGGGGGTAATCAACAGTTAAAAACGTTCCCAAATGCTGAGTATGAATCAATTCGAAGTGATAGCATAATATTTCTCTTTTATGATCGTACAGTTCACTATCACAGTAGTCTAGACATTTTCTGACGGTTAGTTTTCATTTATAGGGGGTAAAGAAAAGTTTAAAACGTTGCCAAATGCTGAATATCGTTCATTTCAATGATATAACATAATATTTCGTATGTATCACCGTTCGGCTTACAATCACAGCATTGTAGACGTTTTCTGATGGTTAGTTTTCATTTATTGGGTGTAATCAACATTTTAAAACGATGCAAAATGCTGAATATTGTTCAATTCAATGGCATAACATAATATTTCGCGTGTATAACCGTACAGCTCACATTTACAGCAATGTACACTTTTTCTGACGGTTTGTTTTCATTTATAGGGGGTAATCAACAGTTAAAAACGTTCCCAAATGCTGAGTATGAATCAATTCGAAGTGATAGTATAATATTTCTCTTGTATGAACGTACATTTCACTATCACAGTAGTCTAGACATTTTCTGACGGTTAGTTTTCATTGATAGGGGTAAAGAAAAGTTAAAAACGTTGCCAAATGCTGAATATCGTTCATTTCAATGATATAACATAATATTTCGTATGTATCACCGTTCGGTTTACATTCACAGCATTGTAGACGTTTTCTGATGGTTAGTTTTCATTTACAGGGGGTAATTAACACTTTAAAACGATGCAAAATTCTGAATATCGTTCAATTCAATGGCATAACATAATGTTTCTCGTGTATAACCGTACAGCTCACATTCACAGCAATGTAGACGTTTTCTGACGGTTATTTTTCATTTATAGGGGGTAATCAACAGTTAAAAACGTTCCCAAATGCTGAGTATCGATCAATTCGAAGTGATAGCATAATAGTTCGCTTGTTTGACACTTCAGGTCACTATTACAGCAATCTAGACGTTTTCTGACGTTTAGTTTTCATTTACAGCGGGTAATCAACAGTTAAAAACGATCCCAAATGCTGAGTTTCAATCAATTCAAACTGATAGCATAATATTTCTCTTGCATGAACGTACAGTTCTCTACGACAGTAATCTAGACATTTTCTGACGGTTAGTTTTCATATATAAGGGGTAATCAAAAGTTAAAACCGTTACCATATGCTGAATATCGTTCAATTCAATGATATAACATAATATTTCGTATGTATAACCGTACAGCTCACATTTACAGCAATGTACACGTTTTCTGACGGTTTGTTTTCATTTATAGGGGGTAATCAACAGTTAAAAACGTTCCCAAATGCTGAATATCGTTCATTTCAATGATATAACATAATATTTCGTATGTATCACCGTTCGGCTTACAATCACAGCATTGTAGACGTTTTCTGATGGTTAGTTTTCATTTATTGGGGGTAATCAACATTTTAAAACGATGCAAAATGCTGAATATTGTTCAATTCAATGGCATAACATAATATTTCGCGTGTATAACCGTACAGCTCACATTTACAGCAATGTACACGTTTTCTGACGGTTTGTTTTCATTTATAGGGGGTAATCATCAGTTAAAAACGTTCCCAAATGCTGAGTATGAATCAATTCGAAGTGATAGCATAATATTTCTCTTGTATGAACGTACATTTCACTATCACAGTAGTCTAGACATTTTCTGAAGGTTAGTTTTCATTTATAGGGGTAAAGAAAAGTTAAAAACGTTGCCAAATGCTGAATATCTTTCATTTCAATGATATAACATAATATTTCGTATGTATCACCGTTCGGCTTACATTCACAGCATTGTAGACGTTTTCTGATGGTTAGTTTTCATTTACAGGGGGTAATTAACACTTTAAAACGATGCAAAATTCTTAATATCGTTCAATTCAATGGCATAACATAATGTTTCTCGTGTATAACCGTACAGCTCACATTCACAGCAATGTAGACGTTTTCTGACGGTTATTTTTCATTTATAGGGGGTAATCAACAGTTAAAAACGTTCCCAAATGCTGAGTATCGATCAATTCGAAGTGATAGCATAATATTTCGCTTGTTTGACACTTCAGGTCACTATTACAGCAATCTAGACGTTTTCTGACGGTTAGTTTTCATTTACATCGGGTAATCAACAGTTAAAAACGATCCCAAATGCTGAGTTTCTATAAGTTTAAACTGATAGCATAATATTTCTCTTGCATGAACGAACAGTTCTCTACGACAGTAATCTAGACATTTTCTGCCGGTTAGTTTTCATATATAAGGGGTAATCAAAAGTTAAAAACGTTACCATATGCTGAATATCGTTCAATTAAATGATATAACATAATATTTCGTATGTTTCACCGTACGGCTTACATTCAGAGCATTCTAGACGTTTTCTGACGGTAAGTTTTCATTTATAGGGGGTAATCAACACTTTAAAATGATGCAAAATGCTGAATATTGTTCAATTCAATGGCATAACATAATATTTCGCGTGTATAACCGTACAGCTAACATTTACAGCAATGTACACGTTTTCTGACGGTTTGTTTTCATTTATAGGGGGTAATCAACAGTTAAAAACGTTCCCAAATGCTGAGTATGAATCAATTCGAAGTGATAGCATAATATTTCTCTTGTATGAACGTACAGTTCACTAACTCAATAGTCTAGACATTTTCTGACGGTTAGTTTTCATTTATAGGTGGTAAAGAAAATTTAAAAACGTTGCCAAATGCTGAATATCGTTCATTTCAATGATATAACATAATATTTCTTATGTATCACCGTTCGGCTTACAATCACAACATTGTAGACGTTTTCTGATGGTTAGTTTTCATTTATAGGGGTTAATCAACACTTTAAAACGATGCAAAATTCTGAATATCGTTCAATTCAATGGCATAACATAACGTTTCTCGTGTATCACCGAACAGCTCACATTCACAGCAATGTAGACGTTTTCTGACCGTTATTTTTCATTTATAGGGGGTAATCAACAGTTAAAAACGTTCCCAAATGCTGAGTATCGATCAATTCGAAGTGATAGCATAATATTTCGCTTGTTTGACACTTCAGGTCACTATTACAGCATTCTAGACGTTTTCTGACGGTTAGTTTTAATTTAAAGCGGGTAATCAACAGTTAAAAACGATCCCAAATGCTGAGTTTCAATCAATTCAAACTGATAGCATAATATTTCTCTTGCATGAACGTACAGTTCTCTACGACAGTAATCTAGACATTTTCTGACGGTTAGTTTTCATATATAAGGGGTAATCAAAAGTTAAAACCGTTACCATATGCTGAATATCGTTCAATTCAATGATATAACATAATGTTTTCTATGTTTCACCGTACGACTTACATTCAGAGCATTCTAGACGTTTTCTGACGGTTAGTTTTCATTTATAGGGGGTAATCAACACTTTAAAATGATGCAAAATGCATAATATTGTTCAATTCAATGGCATAACATAATATTTCGCGTGTATAACCGTACAGCTAACATTTACAGCAATGTACACGTTTTCTGACGGTTTGTTTTCATTTATAGGGAGTAATCAACAGTTAAAAACGTTCCCAAATGCTGAGTATGAATCAATTCGAAGTGATAGCATAATATTTCTCTTGTATGAACGTACAGTTCACTATCACAATAGTCTAGACATTTTCTGACGGTTAGTTTTCATTTATAGGGGGTAAAGAAAAGTTTAAAACGTTGCCAAATGCTGAATATCGTTCATTTCAATGATATAACATAATATTTCGTATGTATCACCGTTCGGCTTACAATCACAACATTGTAGACGTTTTCTGATGGTTAGTTTTCATTTATAGGGGCTAATCAACACTTTAAAACTATGCAAAATGCTGAATATTGTTAAATTCAATGGCATAACATAATATTTCGCGTGTATAACCGTACAGCTCATATTTACAGCAATGTACACGTTTTCTGACGGTTTGTTTTCATTTATAGGGGGTAATCAACAGTTAAAAACGTTCCCAAATGCTGAGTATGAATCAATTCGAAGTGATAGCATAATATTTCTCTTGTATGAACGTACAGTTCACTATCACAGTAGTCTAGACATTTTCTGACGGTTAGTTTTCATTTATAGGGGTTAAAGAAAAGTTAAAAACGTTGCCAAATGCTGAATATCGTTCATTTCAATGATATAACATAATATTTCGTATGTATCACCGTTCGGCTTACATTCACAGCATTGTAGACGTTTTCTGATGGTTAGTTTTCATTTATAGGGGGTAATCAACACTTTAAAACGATGCAAAATTCTGAATATCGTTTAATTCAATGGCATAACATAATGTGTCTCGTGTATAACCGTACAGCTCACATTCACAGCAATGTAGACGTTTTCTGACGGTTATTTTTCATTTATAGGGGGTAATCAACAGTTAAAAACGTTCCCAAATGCTGAGTATCGATCAATTCGAAGTGATAGCATAATATTTCGCTTGTTTGACACTTCAGGTCACTATTACAGCATTCTAGACGTTTTCTGACGGTTAGTTTTAATTTAAAGCGGGTAATCAACAGTTAAAAACGATCCCAAATGCTGAGTTTCTATAAATTTAAACTGATAGCATAATATTTCTCTTGCATGAACGAACAGTTCTCTACGACAGTAATCTAGACATTTTCTGCCGGTTAGTTTTCATATATAAGGGGTAATCAAAAGTTAAAAACGTTACCATATGCTGAATATCGTTCAATTAAATGATATAACATAATATTTCGTATGTTTCACCGTACGGCTTACATTCAGAGCATTCTAGACGTTTTCTGACGGTAAGTTTTCATTTATAGGGGGTAATCAACACTTTAAAATGATGCAAAATGCTGAATATTGTTCAATTCAATGGCATAACATAATATTTCGCGTGTATAACCGTACAGCTAACATTTACAGCAATGTACACGTTTTCTGACGGTTTGTTTTCATTTATAGGGGGTAATCAACAGTTAAAAACGTTCCCAAATGCTGAGTATGAATCAATTCGAAGTGATAGCATAATATTTCTCTTGTATGAACGTACAGTTCACTAACTCAATAGTCTAGACATTTTCTGACGGTTAGTTTTCATTTATAGGTGGTAAAGAAAATTTAAAAACGTTGCCAAATGCTGAATATCGTTCATTTCAATGATATAACATAATATTTCTTATGTATCACCGTTCGGCTTACAATCACAACATTGTAGACGTTTTCTGATGGTTAGTTTTCATTTATAGGGGTTAATCAACACTTTAAAACGATGCAAAATTCTGAATATCGTTCAATTCAATGGCATAACATAACGTTTCTCGTGTATCACCGAACAGCTCACATTCACAGCAATGTAGACGTTTTCTGACCGTTATTTTTCATTTATAGGGGGTAATCAACAGTTAAAAACGTTCCCAAATGCTGAGTATCGATCAATTCGAAGTGATAGCATAATATTTCGCTTGTTTGACACTTCAGGTCACTATTACAGCATTCTAGACGTTTTCTGACGGTTAGTTTTAATTTAAAGCGGGTAATCAACAGTTAAAAACGATCCCAAATGCTGAGTTTCAATCAATTCAAACTGATAGCATAATATTTCTCTTGCATGAACGTACAGTTCTCTACGACAGTAATCTAGACATTTTCTGACGGTTAGTTTTCATATATAAGGGGTAATCAAAAGTTAAAACCGTTACCATATGCTGAATATCGTTCAATTCAATGATATAACATAATGTTTTCTATGTTTCACCGTACGACTTACATTCAGAGCATTCTAGACGTTTTCTGACGGTTAGTTTTCATTTATAGGGGGTAATCAACACTTTAAAATGATGCAAAATGCATAATATTGTTCAATTCAATGGCATAACATAATATTTCGCGTGTATAACCGTACAGCTAACATTTACAGCAATGTACACGTTTTCTGACGGTTTGTTTTCATTTATAGGGAGTAATCAACAGTTAAAAACGTTCCCAAATGCTGAGTATGAATCAATTCGAAGTGATAGCATAATATTTCTCTTGTATGAACGTACAGTTCACTATCACAATAGTCTAGACATTTTCTGACGGTTAGTTTTCATTTATAGGGGGTAAAGAAAAGTTTAAAACGTTGCCAAATGCTGAATATCGTTCATTTCAATGATATAACATAATATTTCGTATGTATCACCGTTCGGCTTACAATCACAACATTGTAGACGTTTTCTGATGGTTAGTTTTCATTTATAGGGGCTAATCAACACTTTAAAACTATGCAAAATGCTGAATATTGTTAAATTCAATGGCATAACATAATATTTCGCGTGTATAACCGTACAGCTCATATTTACAGCAATGTACACGTTTTCTGACGGTTTGTTTTCATTTATAGGGGGTAATCAACAGTTAAAAACGTTCCCAAATGCTGAGTATGAATCAATTCGAAGTGATAGCATAATATTTCTCTTGTATGAACGTACAGTTCACTATCACAGTAGTCTAGACATTTTCTGACGGTTAGTTTTCATTTATAGGGGTTAAAGAAAAGTTAAAAACGTTGCCAAATGCTGAATATCGTTCATTTCAATGATATAACATAATATTTCGTATGTATCACCGTTCGGCTTACATTCACAGCATTGTAGACGTTTTCTGATGGTTAGTTTTCATTTATAGGGGGTAATCAACACTTTAAAACGATGCAAAATTCTGAATATCGTTTAATTCAATGGCATAACATAATGTGTCTCGTGTATAACCGTACAGCTCACATTCACAGCAATGTAGACGTTTTCTGACGGTTATTTTTCATTTATAGGGGGTAATCAACAGTTAAAAACGTTCCCAAATGCTGAGTATCGATCAATTCGAAGTGATAGCATAATATTTCGCTTGTTTGACACTTCAGGTCACTATTACAGCAATCTAGACGTTTTCTGACGGTTAGTTTTAATTTACATCGGGTAATCAACAGTTAAAAACGATCCCAAATGCTGAGTTTCAATCAATTCAAACTGATAGCATAATATTTCTCTTGCATGAACGTACAGTTCTCTACGACAGTAATCTAGACATTTTCTGACGGTTAGTTTTCATATATAAGGGGTAATCAAAAGTTAAAACCGTTACCATATGCTGAATATCGTTCAATTCAATGATATAACATAATGTTTTCTATGTTTCACCGTACGACTTACATTCAGAGCATTCTAGACGTTTTCTGACGGTTAGTTTTCATTTATAGGGGGTAATCAACACTTTAAAATGATGCAAAATGCTTAATATTGTTCAATTCAATGGCATAACATAATATTTCGCGTGTATAACCGTACAGCTAACATTTACAGCAATGTACACGTTTTCTGACGGTTTGTTTTCATTTATAGGGAGTAATCAACAGTTAAAAACGTTCCCAAATGCTGAGTATGAATCAATTCGAAGTGATAGCATAATATTTCTCTTGTATGAACGTACAGTTCACTATCACAATAGTCTAGACATTTTCTGACGGTTAGTTTTCATTTATAGGGGGTAAAGAAAAGTTTAAAACGTTGCCAAATGCTGAATATCGTTCATTTCAATGATATAACATAATATTTCGTATGTATCACCGTTCGGCTTACAATCACAACATTGTAGACGTTTTCTGATGGTTAGTTTTCATTTATAGGGGCTAATCAACACTTTAAAACTATGCAAAATGCTGAATATTGTTAAATTCAATGGCATAACATAATATTTCGCGTGTATAACCGTACAGCTCATATTTACAGCAATGTACACGTTTTCTGACGGTTTGTTTTCATTTATAGGGGGTAATCAACAGTTAAAAACGTTCCCAAATGCTGAGTATGAATCAATTCGAAGTGATAGCATAATATTTCTCTTGTATGAACGTACAGTTCACTATCACAGTAGTCTAGACATTTTCTGACGGTTAGTTTTCATTTATAGGGGTTAAAGAAAAGTTAAAAACGTTGCCAAATGCTGAATATCGTTCATTTCAATGATATAACATAATATTTCGTATGTATCACCGTTCGGCTTACATTCACAGCATTGTAGACGTTTTCTGATGGTTAGTTTTCATTTATAGGGGGTAATCAACACTTTAAAACGATGCAAAATTCTGAATATCGTTTAATTCAATGGCATAACATAATGTGTCTCGTGTATAACCGTACAGCTCACATTCACAGCAATGTAGACGTTTTCTGACGGTTATTTTTCATTTATAGGGGGTAATCAACAGTTAAAAACGTTCCCAAATGCTGAGTATCGATCAATTCGAAGTGATAGCATAATATTTCGCTTGTTTGACACTTCAGGTCACTATTACAGCATTCTAGACGTTTTCTGACGGTTAGTTTTAATTTAAAGCGGGTAATCAACAGTTAAAAACGATCCCAAATGCTGAGTTTCTATAAATTTAAACTGATAGCATAATATTTCTCTTGCATGAACGAACAGTTCTCTACGACAGTAATCTAGACATTTTCTGCCGGTTAGTTTTCATATATAAGGGGTAATCAAAAGTTAAAAACGTTACCATATGCTGAATATCGTTCAATTAAATGATATAACATAATATTTCGTATGTTTCACCGTACGGCTTACATTCAGAGCATTCTAGACGTTTTCTGACGGTAAGTTTTCATTTATAGGGGGTAATCAACACTTTAAAATGATGCAAAATGCTGAATATTGTTCAATTCAATGGCATAACATAATATTTCGCGTGTATAACCGTACAGCTAACATTTACAGCAATGTACACGTTTTCTGACGGTTTGTTTTCATTTATAGGGGGTAATCAACAGTTAAAAACGTTCCCAAATGCTGAGTATGAATCAATTCGAAGTGATAGCATAATATTTCTCTTGTATGAACGTACAGTTCACTAACTCAATAGTCTAGACATTTTCTGACGGTTAGTTTTCATTTATAGGTGGTAAAGAAAATTTAAAAACGTTGCCAAATGCTGAATATCGTTCATTTCAATGATATAACATAATATTTCTTATGTATCACCGTTCGGCTTACAATCACAACATTGTAGACGTTTTCTGATGGTTAGTTTTCATTTATAGGGGTTAATCAACACTTTAAAACGATGCAAAATTCTGAATATCGTTCAATTCAATGGCATAACATAACGTTTCTCGTGTATCACCGAACAGCTCACATTCACAGCAATGTAGACGTTTTCTGACCGTTATTTTTCATTTATAGGGGGTAATCAACAGTTAAAAACGTTCCCAAATGCTGAGTATCGATCAATTCGAAGTGATAGCATAATATTTCGCTTGTTTGACACTTCAGGTCACTATTACAGCATTCTAGACGTTTTCTGACGGTTAGTTTTAATTTAAAGCGGGTAATCAACAGTTAAAAACGATCCCAAATGCTGAGTTTCAATCAATTCAAACTGATAGCATAATATTTCTCTTGCATGAACGTACAGTTCTCTACGACAGTAATCTAGACATTTTCTGACGGTTAGTTTTCATATATAAGGGGTAATCAAAAGTTAAAACCGTTACCATATGCTGAATATCGTTCAATTCAATGATATAACATAATGTTTTCTATGTTTCACCGTACGACTTACATTCAGAGCATTCTAGACGTTTTCTGACGGTTAGTTTTCATTTATAGGGGGTAATCAACACTTTAAAATGATGCAAAATGCATAATATTGTTCAATTCAATGGCATAACATAATATTTCGCGTGTATAACCGTACAGCTAACATTTACAGCAATGTACACGTTTTCTGACGGTTTGTTTTCATTTATAGGGAGTAATCAACAGTTAAAAACGTTCCCAAATGCTGAGTATGAATCAATTCGAAGTGATAGCATAATATTTCTCTTGTATGAACGTACAGTTCACTATCACAATAGTCTAGACATTTTCTGACGGTTAGTTTTCATTTATAGGGGGTAAAGAAAAGTTTAAAACGTTGCCAAATGCTGAATATCGTTCATTTCAATGATATAACATAATATTTCGTATGTATCACCGTTCGGCTTACAATCACAACATTGTAGACGTTTTCTGATGGTTAGTTTTCATTTATAGGGGCTAATCAACACTTTAAAACTATGCAAAATGCTGAATATTGTTAAATTCAATGGCATAACATAATATTTCGCGTGTATAACCGTACAGCTCATATTTACAGCAATGTACACGTTTTCTGACGGTTTGTTTTCATTTATAGGGGGTAATCAACAGTTAAAAACGTTCCCAAATGCTGAGTATGAATCAATTCGAAGTGATAGCATAATATTTCTCTTGTATGAACGTACAGTTCACTATCACAGTAGTCTAGACATTTTCTGACGGTTAGTTTTCATTTATAGGGGTTAAAGAAAAGTTAAAAACGTTGCCAAATGCTGAATATCGTTCATTTCAATGATATAACATAATATTTCGTATGTATCACCGTTCGGCTTACATTCACAGCATTGTAGACGTTTTCTGATGGTTAGTTTTCATTTATAGGGGGTAATCAACACTTTAAAACGATGCAAAATTCTGAATATCGTTTAATTCAATGGCATAACATAATGTGTCTCGTGTATAACCGTACAGCTCACATTCACAGCAATGTAGACGTTTTCTGACGGTTATTTTTCATTTATAGGGGGTAATCAACAGTTAAAAACGTTCCCAAATGCTGAGTATCGATCAATTCGAAGTGATAGCATAATATTTCGCTTGTTTGACACTTCAGGTCACTATTACAGCAATCTAGACGTTTTCTGACGGTTAGTTTTAATTTACATCGGGTAATCAACAGTTAAAAACGATCCCAAATGCTGAGTTTCAATCAATTCAAACTGATAGCATAATATTTCTCTTGCATGAACGTACAGTTCTCTACGACAGTAATCTAGACATTTTCTGACGGTTAGTTTTCATATATAAGGGGTAATCAAAAGTTAAAACCGTTACCATATGCTGAATATCGTTCAATTCAATGATATAACATAATGTTTTCTATGTTTCACCGTACGACTTACATTCAGAGCATTCTAGACGTTTTCTGACGGTTAGTTTTCATTTATAGGGGGTAATCAACACTTTAAAATGATGCAAAATGCTTAATATTGTTCAATTCAATGGCATAACATAATATTTCGCGTGTATAACCGTACAGCTAACATTTACAGCAATGTACACGTTTTCTGACGGTTTGTTTTCATTTATAGGGAGTAATCAACAGTTAAAAACGTTCCCAAATGCTGAGTATGAATCAATTCGAAGTGATAGCATAATATTTCTCTTGTATGAACGTACAGTTCACTATCACAATAGTCTAGACATTTTCTGACGGTTAGTTTTCATTTATAGGGGGTAAAGAAAAGTTTAAAACGTTGCCAAATGCTGAATATCGTTCATTTCAATGATATAACATAATATTTCGTATGTATCACCGTTCGGCTTACAATCACAACATTGTAGACGTTTTCTGATGGTTAGTTTTCATTTATAGGGGCTAATCAACACTTTAAAACTATGCAAAATGCTGAATATTGTTAAATTCAATGGCATAACATAATATTTCGCGTGTATAACCGTACAGCTCATATTTACAGCAATGTACACGTTTTCTGACGGTTTGTTTTCATTTATAGGGGGTAATCAACAGTTAAAAACGTTCCCAAATGCTGAGTATGAATCAATTCGAAGTGATAGCATAATATTTCTCTTGTATGAACGTACAGTTCACTATCACAGTAGTCTAGACATTTTCTGACGGTTAGTTTTCATTTATAGGGGTTAAAGAAAAGTTAAAAACGTTGCCAAATGCTGAATATCGTTCATTTCAATGATATAACATAATATTTCGTATGTATCACCGTTCGGCTTACATTCACAGCATTGTAGACGTTTTCTGATGGTTAGTTTTCATTTATAGGGGGTAATCAACACTTTAAAACGATGCAAAATTCTGAATATCGTTTAATTCAATGGCATAACATAATGTGTCTCGTGTATAACCGTACAGCTCACATTCACAGCAATGTAGACGTTTTCTGACGGTTATTTTTCATTTATAGGGGGTAATCAACAGTTAAAAACGTTCCCAAATGCTGAGTATCGATCAATTCGAAGTGATAGCATAATATTTCGCTTGTTTGACACTTCAGGTCACTATTACAGCATTCTAGACGTTTTCTGACGGTTAGTTTTAATTTAAAGCGGGTAATCAACAGTTAAAAACGATCCCAAATGCTGAGTTTCTATAAATTTAAACTGATAGCATAATATTTCTCTTGCATGAACGAACAGTTCTCTACGACAGTAATCTAGACATTTTCTGCCGGTTAGTTTTCATATATAAGGGGTAATCAAAAGTTAAAAACGTTACCATATGCTGAATATCGTTCAATTAAATGATATAACATAATATTTCGTATGTTTCACCGTACGGCTTACATTCAGAGCATTCTAGACGTTTTCTGACGGTAAGTTTTCATTTATAGGGGGTAATCAACACTTTAAAATGATGCAAAATGCTGAATATTGTTCAATTCAATGGCATAACATAATATTTCGCGTGTATAACCGTACAGCTAACATTTACAGCAATGTACACGTTTTCTGACGGTTTGTTTTCATTTATAGGGGGTAATCAACAGTTAAAAACGTTCCCAAATGCTGAGTATGAATCAATTCGAAGTGATAGCATAATATTTCTCTTGTATGAACGTACAGTTCACTAACTCAATAGTCTAGACATTTTCTGACGGTTAGTTTTCATTTATAGGTGGTAAAGAAAATTTAAAAACGTTGCCAAATGCTGAATATCGTTCATTTCAATGATATAACATAATATTTCTTATGTATCACCGTTCGGCTTACAATCACAACATTGTAGACGTTTTCTGATGGTTAGTTTTCATTTATAGGGGTTAATCAACACTTTAAAACGATGCAAAATTCTGAATATCGTTCAATTCAATGGCATAACATAACGTTTCTCGTGTATCACCGAACAGCTCACATTCACAGCAATGTAGACGTTTTCTGACCGTTATTTTTCATTTATAGGGGGTAATCAACAGTTAAAAACGTTCCCAAATGCTGAGTATCGATCAATTCGAAGTGATAGCATAATATTTCGCTTGTTTGACACTTCAGGTCACTATTACAGCATTCTAGACGTTTTCTGACGGTTAGTTTTAATTTAAAGCGGGTAATCAACAGTTAAAAACGATCCCAAATGCTGAGTTTCAATCAATTCAAACTGATAGCATAATATTTCTCTTGCATGAACGTACAGTTCTCTACGACAGTAATCTAGACATTTTCTGACGGTTAGTTTTCATATATAAGGGGTAATCAAAAGTTAAAACCGTTACCATATGCTGAATATCGTTCAATTCAATGATATAACATAATGTTTTCTATGTTTCACCGTACGACTTACATTCAGAGCATTCTAGACGTTTTCTGACGGTTAGTTTTCATTTATAGGGGGTAATCAACACTTTAAAATGATGCAAAATGCATAATATTGTTCAATTCAATGGCATAACATAATATTTCGCGTGTATAACCGTACAGCTAACATTTACAGCAATGTACACGTTTTCTGACGGTTTGTTTTCATTTATAGGGAGTAATCAACAGTTAAAAACGTTCCCAAATGCTGAGTATGAATCAATTCGAAGTGATAGCATAATATTTCTCTTGTATGAACGTACAGTTCACTATCACAATAGTCTAGACATTTTCTGACGGTTAGTTTTCATTTATAGGGGGTAAAGAAAAGTTTAAAACGTTGCCAAATGCTGAATATCGTTCATTTCAATGATATAACATAATATTTCGTATGTATCACCGTTCGGCTTACAATCACAACATTGTAGACGTTTTCTGATGGTTAGTTTTCATTTATAGGGGCTAATCAACACTTTAAAACTATGCAAAATGCTGAATATTGTTAAATTCAATGGCATAACATAATATTTCGCGTGTATAACCGTACAGCTCATATTTACAGCAATGTACACGTTTTCTGACGGTTTGTTTTCATTTATAGGGGGTAATCAACAGTTAAAAACGTTCCCAAATGCTGAGTATGAATCAATTCGAAGTGATAGCATAATATTTCTCTTGTATGAACGTACAGTTCACTATCACAGTAGTCTAGACATTTTCTGACGGTTAGTTTTCATTTATAGGGGTTAAAGAAAAGTTAAAAACGTTGCCAAATGCTGAATATCGTTCATTTCAATGATATAACATAATATTTCGTATGTATCACCGTTCGGCTTACATTCACAGCATTGTAGACGTTTTCTGATGGTTAGTTTTCATTTATAGGGGGTAATCAACACTTTAAAACGATGCAAAATTCTGAATATCGTTTAATTCAATGGCATAACATAATGTGTCTCGTGTATAACCGTACAGCTCACATTCACAGCAATGTAGACGTTTTCTGACGGTTATTTTTCATTTATAGGGGGTAATCAACAGTTAAAAACGTTCCCAAATGCTGAGTATCGATCAATTCGAAGTGATAGCATAATATTTCGCTTGTTTGACACTTCAGGTCACTATTACAGCAATCTAGACGTTTTCTGACGGTTAGTTTTAATTTACATCGGGTAATCAACAGTTAAAAACGATCCCAAATGCTGAGTTTCAATCAATTCAAACTGATAGCATAATATTTCTCTTGCATGAACGTACAGTTCTCTACGACAGTAATCTAGACATTTTCTGACGGTTAGTTTTCATATATAAGGGGTAATCAAAAGTTAAAACCGTTACCATATGCTGAATATCGTTCAATTCAATGATATAACATAATGTTTTCTATGTTTCACCGTACGACTTACATTCAGAGCATTCTAGACGTTTTCTGACGGTTAGTTTTCATTTATAGGGGGTAATCAACACTTTAAAATGATGCAAAATGCTTAATATTGTTCAATTCAATGGCATAACATAATATTTCGCGTGTATAACCGTACAGCTAACATTTACAGCAATGTACACGTTTTCTGACGGTTTGTTTTCATTTATAGGGAGTAATCAACAGTTAAAAACGTTCCCAAATGCTGAGTATGAATCAATTCGAAGTGATAGCATAATATTTCTCTTGTATGAACGTACAGTTCACTATCACAATAGTCTAGACATTTTCTGACGGTTAGTTTTCATTTATAGGGGGTAAAGAAAAGTTTAAAACGTTGCCAAATGCTGAATATCGTTCATTTCAATGATATAACATAATATTTCGTATGTATCACCGTTCGGCTTACAATCACAACATTGTAGACGTTTTCTGATGGTTAGTTTTCATTTATAGGGGCTAATCAACACTTTAAAACTATGCAAAATGCTGAATATTGTTAAATTCAATGGCATAACATAATATTTCGCGTGTATAACCGTACAGCTCATATTTACAGCAATGTACACGTTTTCTGACGGTTTGTTTTCATTTATAGGGGGTAATCAACAGTTAAAAACGTTCCCAAATGCTGAGTATGAATCAATTCGAAGTGATAGCATAATATTTCTCTTGTATGAACGTACAGTTCACTATCACAGTAGTCTAGGCATTTTCTGACGGTTAGTTTTCATTTATAGGGGTTAAAGAAAAGTTAAAAACGTTGCCAAATGCTGAATATCGTTCATTTCAATGATATAACATAATATTTCGTATGTATCACCGTTCGGCTTACATTCACAGCATTGTAGACGTTTTCTGATGGTTAGTTTTCATTTATAGGGGGTAATCAACACTTTAAAACGATGCAAAATTCTGAATATCGTTTAATTCAATGGCATAACATAATGTGTCTCGTGTATAACCGTACAGCTCACATTCACAGCAATGTAGACGTTTTCTGACGGTTATTTTTCATTTATAGGGGGTAATCAACAGTTAAAAACGTTCCCAAATGCTGAGTATCGATCAATTCGAAGTGATAGCATAATATTTCGCTTGTTTGACACTTCAGGTCACTATTACAGCAATCTAGACGTTTTCTGACGGTTAGTTTTAATTTACATCGGGTAATCAACAGTTAAAAACGATCCCAAATGCTGAGTTTCAATCAATTCAAACTGATAGCATAATATTTCTCTTGCATGAACGTACAGTTCTCTACGACAGTAATCTAGACATTTTCTGACGGTTAGTTTTCATATATAAGGGGTAATCAAAAGTTAAAACCGTTACCATATGCTGAATATCGTTCAATTCAATGATATAACATAATGTTTTCTATGTTTCACCGTACGACTTACATTCAGAGCATTCTAGACGTTTTCTGACGGTTAGTTTTCATTTATAGGGGGTAATCAACACTTTAAAATGATGCAAAATGCTTAATATTGTTCAATTCAATGGCATAACATAATATTTCGCGTGTATAACCGTACAGCTAACATTTACAGCAATGTACACGTTTTCTGACGGTTTGTTTTCATTTATAGGGAGTAATCAACAGTTAAAAACGTTCCCATATGCTGAGTATGAATCAATTCGAAGTGATAGCATAATATTTCTCTTTTATGATCGTACAGTTCACTATCACAGTAGTCTAGACATTTTCTGACGGTTAGTTTTCATTAATAGGGGGTAAAGAAAAGTTAAAAACGTTGCCAAATGCTGAATATCGTTCATTTCAATGATATAACATAATATTTCGTATGTATCACCGTTCGGCTTACAATCACAGCATTGTAGACATTTTCTGATGGTTAGTTTTCATTTATTGGGGGTAATCAACATTTTAAAACGATGCAAAATGCTGAATATTGTTCAATTCAATGGCATAACATAATATTTCGCGTGTATAACCGTACAGCTCACATTTACAGCAATGTACACGTTTTCTGACGGTTTGTTTTCATTTATAGGGGGTAATCAACAGTTAAAAACGATCCCAAATGCTGAGTTTCAATCAATTCAAACTGATAGCATAATATTTCTCTTGCATGAACGTACAGTTCTCTACGACAGTAATCTAGACATTTTCTGACGGTTAGTTTTCATATATAAGGGGTAATCAAAAGTTAAAACCGTTACCATATGCTGAATATCGTTCAATTCAATGATATAACATAATATTTCGTATGTTTCACCGTACGGCTTACATTCAGAGCATTCTAGACGTTTTCTGACGTTTTTTTTTTTTTTATAGGGGGTAATCAACAGTTAAAAACGTACCCAAATGCTGAGTATGAATCAATTCGAAGTGATAGCATAATATTTCTCTTGTATGAACGTACAGTTCACTATCACAATAGTCTAGACATTTTCTGACGGTTAGTTTTCATTTATATGGGGTAAAGAAGAGTTAAAAACGTTGCCAAATGCTGAATATCGTTCATTTCAATGATATAACATAATATTTCTTATGTATCACCGTTCGGCTTACAATCACAGCATTGTAGACGTTTTCTGATGGTTAGTTTTCTTTTATAGGGGGAAATCAACACTTTAAAACGATGCAATATTCTGAATATCGTTCAATTCAATGGCATAACATAACGTTTCTCGTGGATAACCGTACAGCTCACATTCACAGCAATGTAGACGTTTTCTGACGGTTATTTTTCATTTATAGGGGGTAATCAACAGTTAAAAACGTTCCCAAATGCTGAGTATCGATCAATTCGAAGTGATAGCATAATAGTTCGCTTGTTTGACACTTCAGGTCACTATTACAGCAATCTAGACGTTTTCTGACGGTTAGTTTTCATTTACAGCGGGTAATCAACAGTTAAAAACGATCCCAAATGCTGAGTTTCAATCAATTCAAACTGATAGCATAATATTTCTCTTGCATGAACGTACAGTTCTCTACGACAGTAATCTAGACATTTTCTGACGGTTAGTTTTCATATATAAGGGGTAATCAAAAGTTAAAACCGTTACCATATGCTGAATATCGTTCAATTCAATGATATAACATAATATTTCGTATGTATAACCGTACAGCTCACATTTACAGCAATGTACACGTTTTCTGACGGTTTGTTTTCATTTATAGGGGGTAATCAACAGTTAAAAACGTTCCCAAATGCTGAGTATGAATCAATTCAAAGTGATAGCATAATAATTCTCTTTTATGATCGTACAGTTCACTATCACAGTAGTCTAGACATTTTCTGACGGTTAGTTTTCATTTATAGGGGGTAAAAAAAGTTAAAAACGTTGCCAAATGCTGAATATCGTTCATTTCAATGATATAACATAATATTTCGTATGTATCACCGTTCGGCTTACAATCACAGCATTGTAGACGTTTTCTGAAGGTTAGTTTTCATTTATTGGGGGTAATCAACATTTTAAAACGATGCAAAATGCTGAATATTGTTCAATTCAATGGCATAACATAATATTTCGCGTGTATAACCGTACAGCTCACATTTACAGCAATGTACATGTTTTCTGACGGTTTGTTTTCATTTATAGGGGGTAATCATCAGTTAAAAACGTTCCCAAATGCTGAGTATGAATCAATTCGAAGTGATAGCATAATATTTCTCTTGTATGAACGTACATTTCACTATCACAGTAGTCTAGACATTTTCTGAAGGTTAGTTTTCATTTATAGGGGTAAAGAAAAGTTAAAAACGTTGCCAAATGCTGAATATCGTTCATTTCAATGATATAACATAATATTTCGTATGTATCACCGTTCGGCTTACATTCACAGCATTGTAGACGTTTTCTGATGGTTAGTTTTCATTTACAGGGGGTAATTAACACTTTAAAACGATGCAAAATTCTGAATATATTTCAATTCAATGGCATAACATAATGTTTCTCGTGTATAACCGTACAGCTCACATTCACAGCAATGTAGACGTTTTCTGACGGTTATTTTTCATTTATAGGGGGTAATCAACAGTTAAAAACGTTCCCAAATGCTGAGTATCGATCAATTCGAAGTGATAGCATAATATTTCGCTTGTTTGACACTTCAGGTCACTATTACAGCAATCTAGACGTTTTCTGAAGGTTAGTTTTCATTTACATCGGGTAATCAACAGTTAAAAACGATCCCAAATGCTGAGTTTCTATCAATTTAAACTGATAGCATAATATTTCTCTTGCATGAACGAACAGTTCTCTACGACAGTAATCTAGACATTTTCTGCCGGTTAGTTTTCATATATAAGGGGTAATCAAAAGTTAAAAACGTTACCATATGCTGAATATCGTTCAATTAAATTATATAACATAATATTTCGTATGTTTCACCGTACGGCTTACATTCAGAGCATTCTAGACGTTTTCTGACGGTAAGTTTTCATTTATAGGGGGTAATCAACACTTTAAAATGATGCAAAATGCTGAATATTGTTCAATTCAATGGCATAACATAATATTTCGCGTGTATAACCGTACAGCTAACATTTACAGCAATGTACACGTTTTCTGACGGTTTGTTTTCATTTATAGGGGGTAATCAACAGTTAAAAACGTTCCCAAATGCTGAGTATGAATCAATTCGAAGTGATAGCATAATATTTCTCTTGTATGAACGTACAGTTCACTATCTCAATAGTCTAAACATTTTCTGACGGTTAGTTTTCATTTATAGGTGGTAAAGAAAATTTAAAAACGTTGCCAAATGCTGAATATCGTTCATTTCAATGATATAACATAATATTTCTTATGTATCACCGTTCGGCTTACAATCACAGCATTGTAGACGTTTTCTGATGGTTAGTTTTCATTTATAGGGGTTAATCAACACTTTAAAACGATGCAAAATTCTGAATATCGTTCAATTCAATGGCATAACATAACGTTTCTCGTGTATCACCGAACAGCTCACATTCACAGCAATGTAGACGTTTTCTGACCGTTATTTTTCATTTATAGGGGGTAATCAACAGTTAAAAACGTTCCCAAATGCTGAGTATCGATCAATTCGAAGTGATAGCATAATATTTCGCTTGTTTTACACTTCAGGTCACTATTACAGCATTCTAGACGTTTTCTGACGGTTAGTTTTAATTTAAAGCGGGTAATCAACAGTTAAAAACGATCCCAAATGCTGAGTTTCAATCAATTCAAACTGATAGCATAATATTTCTCTTGCATGAACGTACAGTTCTCTACGACAGTAATCTAGACATTTTCTGACGGTTAGTTTTCATATATAAGGGGTAATCAAAAGGTAAAACCGTTACCATATGCTGAATATCGTTCAATTCAATGATATAACATAATGTTTTCTATGTTTCACCGTACGACTTACATTCAGAGCATTCTAGACGTTTTCTGACGGTTAGTTTTCATTTATAGGGGGTAATCAACACTTTAAAATGATGCAAAATGCTTAATATTGTTCAATTCAATGGCATAACATAATATTTCGCGTGTATAACCGTACAGCTAACATTTACAGCAATGTACACGTTTTCTGACGGTTTGTTTTCATTTATAGGGAGTAATCAACAGTTAAAAACGTTCCCAAATGCTGAGTATGAATCAATTCGAAGTGATAGCATAATATTTATCTTGTATGAACGTACAGTTCACTATCACAATAGTTTAGACATTTTCTGACGGTTAGTTTTCATTTATAGGGGGTAAAGAAAAGTTTAAAACGTTGCCAAATGCTGAATATCGTTCATTTCAATGATATAACATAATATTTCGTATGTATCACCGTTCGGCTTACAATCACAACATTGTAGACGTTTTCTGATGGTTAGTTTTCATTTATAGGGGCTAATCAACACTTTAAAACTATGCAAAATGCTGAATATTGTTCAATTCAATGGCATAACATAATATTTCGCGTGTATAACCGTACAGCTCATATTTACAGCAATGTACACGTTTTCTGACGGTTTGTTTTCATTTATAGGGGGTAATCAACAGTTAAAAACGTTCCCAAATGCTGAGTATGAATCAATTCGAAGTGATAGCATAACATTTCTCTTGTATGAACGTACAGTTCACTATCACAATAGTCTAGACATTTTCTGACGGTTAGTTTTCATTTATAGGGGTTAAAGAAAAGTTAAAAACGTTGCCAAATGCTGAATATCGTTCATTTCAATGATATAACATAATATTTCGTATGTATCACCGTTCGGCTTACATTCACAGCATTGTAGACGTTTTCTGATGGTTAGTTTTCATTTATAGGGGGTAATCAACACTTTAAAACGATGCAAAATTCTGAATATCGTTTAATTCAATGGCATAACATAATGTTTCTCGTGTATAACCGTACAGCTCACATTCACAGCAATGTAGACGTTTTACCACGGTTATTTTTCATTTATAGGGGGTAATCAACAGTTAAAAACGTACCCAAATGCTGAGTATCGATCAATTCGAAGTGATAGCATAATATTTCGCTTGTTTGACACTTCAGGTCACTATTACAGCAATCTAGACGTTTTCTGACGGTTAGTTTTAATTTACATCGGGTAATCAACAGTTAAAAACGATCCCAAATGCTGAGTTTCTATCAATTCAAACTGATAGCATAATATTTCTCTTGCATGAACGAACAGTTCTCTACGACAGTAATCTAGACATTTTCTGACGGTTAGTTTTCATATATAAGGGGTAATCAAAAGTTAAAAACGTTACCATATGCTGAATATCGTTAAATTCAATGATATAACATAATATTTCGTATGTTTCACCGTACGGCTTACATTCAGAGCATTCTAGACGTTTTCTGACGGTTAGTTTTCATTTATAGGGGATATTCAACACTTTAAAATGATGCAAAATGCTGAATATTGTTCAATTCAATGGCATAACATAATATTTCGCGTGTATAACCGTACAGCTAACATTTATAGCAAAAATACACGTTTTCTGACGGTTTGTTTTCATTTATAGGGGGTAAAGAAAAGTTAAAAACGTTGCCAAATGCTGAATATCGTTCATTTCAATGATATAACATAATATTTCGTATGTATCACCGTTCAGCTTACATTCACAGCATTGTAGACGTTTTCTGACGGTTAGTTTTCATTTATAGGGGGTAAAGAAAAGTTTAAAACGTTGCCAAATGCTGAATATCGTTCATTTCAATGATATAACATAATATTTCGTATGTATCACCGTTCGGCTTACAATCACAACATTGTAGACGTTTTCTGATGGTTAGTTTTCATTTATAGGGGGTAATCAACACTTTAAAACGATGCAAAATGCTGAATATTGTTCAATTCAATGGCATAACATAATATTTCGCGTGTATAACCGTACAGCTCATATTTACAGCAATGTACACGTTTTCTGACGGTTTGTTTTCATTTATAGGGGGTAATCAACAGTTAAAAACGTACCCAAATGCTGAGTATGAATCAATTCGAAGTGATAGCATAATATTTCTCTTGTATGAACGTACAGTTCACTATCACAATAGTCTAGACATTTTCTGACGGTTAGTTTTCATTTATATGGGGTAAAGAAGAGTTAAAAACGTTGCCAAATGCTGAATATCGTTCATTTCAATGATATAACATAATATTTCTTATGTATCACCGTTCGGCTTACAATCACAGCATTGTAGACGTTTTCTGATGGTTAGTTTTCTTTTATAGGGGGAAATCAACACTTTAAAACGATGCAATATTCTGAATATCGTTCAATTCAATGGCATAACATAACGTTTCTCGTGGATAACCGTACAGCTCACATTCACAGCAATGTAGACGTTTTCTGACGGTAATTTTTCATTTATAGGGGGTAATCAACAGTTAAAAACGTTCCCAAATGCTGAGTATCGATCAATTCGAAGTGATAGCATAATAGTTCGCTTGTTTGACACTTCAGGTCACTATTACAGCAATCTAGACGTTTTCTGACGGTTAGTTTTCATTTACAGCGGGTAATCAACAGTTAAAAACGATCCCAAATGCTGAGTTTCAATCTATTCAAACTGATAGCATAATATTTCTCTTGCATGAACGTACAGTTCTCTACGACAATAATCTAGACATTTTCTGACGGTTAGTTTTCATATATAAGGGGTAATCAAAAGTTAAAACCGTTACCATATGCTGAATATCGTTCAATTCAATGATATAACATAATATTTCGTATGTTTCACCGTACGGCTTACATTCAGAGCATTCTAGACGTTTTCTGACGGTTTGTTTTCATTTATAAGGGGTAATCAACACTTTAAAATGATGCAAAATGCTGAATATTGTTCAATTCAATGGCATAACATAATATTTCGCGTGTATAACCGTACAGCTCACATTTACAGCAATGTACACGTTTTCTGACGGTTTGTTTTCATTTATAGGGGGTAGTCAACAGTTAAAAACGTTCCCAAATGCTGAGTATGAATCAATTCGAAGTGATAGCATAATATTTCTCTTGTATGAACGTACAGTTCACTATCACAATAGTCTAGACATTTTCTGACGGTTAGTTTTCATTTATAGGGGGTAAAGAAGAGTTAAAAACGTTGCCAAATGCTGAATATCGTTCAATTCAATGGCATAACATAACGTTTCTCGTGTATAACCGTACAGCTCACATTCACAGGAATGTAGACGTTTTCTGACGGTTATTTTTTATTTATAGGGGGTAATCAACAGTTAAAAACGTTCCCAAATGCTGAGTATCGATCAATTCGAAGTGATAGCATAATATTTCTCTTGCATGAACGTACAATTCTCTACGACAGTAATCTAGACATTTTCTGACGGTTAGTTTTCATATATAAGGGGTAATCAAAAGTTAAAAACGTTACCATATGCTGAATATCGTTAAATTCAATGATATAACATAATATTTCGTATGTTTCACCGTACGGCTTACATTCAGAGCATTCTAGACGTTTTCTGACGGTTAGTTTTCATTTATAGGGGGTAATCAACACTTTAAAATGATGCAAAATGCTGAATATTGTTCAATTCAATGGCATAACATAATATTTCGCGTGTATAACCGTACAGCTAACATTTACAGCAATGTACACGTTTTCTGACGGTTTGTTTTCATTTATAGGGGGTAATCAACAGTTAAAAACGTTCCCAAATGTTGAGTATGAATCAATTCGAAGTGATAGCATAATATTTCTCTTGTATGAACGTACAGTTCACTATCACAATAGTCTAGACATTTTCTGACGGTTAGTTTTCATTTATAGGGGGTAAAGAAAAGTTAAAAACGTTGCCAAATGCTGAATATCGTTAATTTCAATGATATAACATAATAGTTCTTATGTATCACCGTTCGGCTTACAATCACAGCATTGTAGACGTTTTCTGATGGTTAGTTTTCATTTATAGGGGTTAATCAACACTTTAAAACGATGCAAAATTCTGAATATCGTTCAATTCAATGGCATAACATAACGTTTCTCGCGTATCACCGTACAGCTCACATTCACAGAAATGTAGACGTTTTCTGACCGTTATTTTTCATTTATAGGGGGTAATCAACAGTTAAAAACGTTCCCAAATGCTGAGTATCGATCAATTCGAAGTGATAGCATAATATTTCGCTTGTTTGACACTTCAGGTCACTATTACAGCATTCTAGACGTTTTCTGACGGTTAGTTTTAATTTACAGCGGGTAATCAGCAGTTAAAAACGATCCCAAATGCTGAGTTTCAATCATTTCAAACTGATAGCATAATATTTCTCTTGCATGAACGTACAGTTCTCTACGACAGTAATCTAGACATTTTCTGACGGTTAGTTTTCATATATAAGGGGTAATCAAAAGTTAAAACCGTTACCATATGCTGAATATCGTTCAATTCAATGATATAACATAATGTTTTCTATGTTTCACCGTACGGCTTACATTCAGAGCATTCTAGACGTTTTCTGACGGTTAGTTTTAATTTATAGGGGGTAATCAACACTTTAAAATGATGCAAAATGCTGAATATTGTTCAATTCAATGGAATAACATAATATTTCGCGTGTATAACCGTACAGCTAACATTTCCAGCAATGTACACGTTTTCTGACGGTTTGTTTTCATTTATAGGGGGTAATCAACAGTTAAAAACGTTCCCAAATGCTGAGTATAAATCAATTCGAAGTGATAGAATAATATTTATCTTGTATGATCGTACAGTTCACTATCACAGTAGTCTAGACATTTTCTGACGGTTAGTTTTCATTTATAGGGGGTAAAGAAAGGTTTAAAACGTTGCCAAATGCTGAATATCGTTCATTTCAATGATATAACATAATATTTCGTATGTATCACCGTTCGGCTTACAATCACAACATTGTAGACGTTTTCTGATGGTTAGTTTTCATTTATAGGGGGTAATCAACACTTTAAAACGATGCAAAATGCTGAATATTGTTAAATTCAATGGCATAACATAATATTTCGCGTGTATAACCGTACAGCTCATATTTACAGCAATGTACACGTTTTCTGACGGTTTGTTTTCATTTATAGGGGGTAATCAACAGTTAAAAACGATGCAAAATTCTGAATATCGTTTAATTCAATGGCATAACATAATGTTTCTCGTGTATAACCGTACAGCTCACATTCACAGCAATGTAGACGTTTTCTGACGGTTATTTTTCATTTATAGGGGGTAATCAACAGTTAAAAACGTTCCCAAATGCTGAGTATCGATCAATTCGAAGTGATAGCATAATATTTCGCTTGTTTGACACTTCAGGTCGCTATTACAGCAATCTAGACGTTTTCTGACGGTTAGTTTTCATTTACATCGGGTAATCAACAGTTAAAAACGATCCCAAATGCTGAGTTTCTATCAATTCAAACTGATAGCATAATATTTCTCTTGCATGAACGAACAGTTCTCTACGACAGTAATCTAGACATTTTCTGACGGTTAGTTTTCATATATAAGGGGTAATCAAAAGTTAAAAACGTTAACATATGCTGAATATCGTTAAATTCAATGATATAACATAATATTTCGTATGTTTCACCGTACGGCTTACATTCAGAGCATTCTAGACGTTTTCTGACGGTTAGTTTTCATTTATAGGGGTTAATCAACACTTTAAAACGATGCAAAATTCTGAATATCGTTCAATTCAATGGCATAACATAACGTTTCTCGTGTATCACCGTACAGCTCACATTCACAGCAATGTAGACGTTTTCTGACCGTTATTTTTCATTAATAGGGGGTAATCAACAGTTAAAAACGTTCCCAAATGCTGAGTATCGATCAATTCGAAGTGATAGCATAATATTTCGCTTGTTTGACACTTCAGGTCACTATTACAGCATTCTAGACGTTTTCTGACGGTTAGTTTTAATTTACAGCGGGTAATCAGCAGTTAAAAACTATCCCAAATGCTGAGTTTCAATCAATTCAAACTGATAGCATAATATTTCTCTTGCATGAACGTACAGTTCACTATCACAGTAGTCTAGACATTTTCTGACGGTTAGTTTTCATTTATAGGGGGTAAAGAAAAGTTAAAAACGTTGCCAAATGCTGAATATCGTTAAATTCAATGATATAACATAATATTTCGTATGTTTCACCGTACGGCTTACATTCAGAGAATTCTAGACGTTTTCTGACGGTTAGTTTTCATTTATATGGGGTAATCAACACTTTAAAATGATGCAAAATGCTGAATATTGTTCAATTCAATGGCATAACATAATATTTCGCGTGTATAACCGTACAGCTAACATTTACAGCAATGTACACGTTTTCTGACGGTTTGTTTTCATTTATAGGGGGTAATCAACAGTTAAAAACGTTCCCAAATGCTGAGTATGAATCAATTCGAAGTGATAGCATAATATTTCTCTTGTATGAACGTACAGTTCACTATCACAATAGTCTAAACATTTTCTGACGGTTAGTTTTCATTTATAGGGGGTAAAGAAAAGTTAAAAACGTTGCCAAATGCTGAATATCGTTCATTTCAATTATATAACATAATATTTCTTATGTATCACCGTTCGGCTTACAATCACAGCATTGTAGACGTTTTCTGATGGTTAGTTTTCATTTATATGGGTTAATCAACACTTTAAAACGATGCAAAATTCTGAATATCGTTCAATTCAATGGCATAACATAACGTTTCTCGTGTATCACCGTACAGCTCACATTCACAGCAATGTAGACGTTTTCTGACCGTTATTTTTCATTTATAGGGGTTAATCAACAGTTAAAAACGTTCCCAAATGCTGAGTATCGATCAATTCGAAGTGATAGCATAATATTTCGCTTGTTTGACACTTCAGGTCACTATTACAGCATTCTAGACGTTTTCTGACGGTTAGTTTTAATTTACAGCGGGTAATCAACAGTTAAAAACGATCCCAAATGCTGAGTTTCAATCAATTCGAAGTGATGCCATAATATTTCTCTTGTATGAACGTACAGTTCACTATCGCAGTAGTCTAGACATTTTCTGACGGTTAGTTTTCATTTATAGGGGGTAAAGAAAAGTTAAAAACGTTGCCAAATGCTGAATATCGTTCATTTCAATGATATAACATAATATTTCGTATGTATCACCGTTCGGCTTACATTCACAGCATTGTAGACGTTGTCTGATAGTTAGTTTTCATTTATAGGTGGTAATCAACACTTTAAAACGATGCAAAATTCTGAATATTGTTCATTTCAATGGCATAACATAATATTTCGCGTGTACAGCTAACATTTACAGCAATGCACACGTTTTCTGACGGTTTGTTTTCATTTATAGGGGGTAATCAACAGTTAAAAACGTTCCAAAATGCTGAGTATGAATCAATTCGAAGTGATAGCATAATATTTCTCTTGTATGATCGCACAGTTCACTATCACAGTAGTCTAGAAATTTTCTGACGGTTAGTTTTCATTTATAGGGGGTAAAGACAAGTTTAAAACTTTTGCCAAATGCTGAATATCGTTCATTTCAATGATATAACATAATATTTCGTATGTATCACCGTTCGGCTTACAATCACAGCATTGTAGACGTTTTCTGATGGTTAGTTTTCATTTATAGGGGGTAATCAACACTTTAAAACGATGCAAAATGCTGAATATTGTTCAATTCAATGGCATAACATAATATTTCGCGTGTATAACCGTACAGCTCATATTTACAGCAATGTACACGTTTTCTGACGGTTTGTTTTCATTTATAGGGGGTAATCAACAGTTAAAAACGTTCCCAAATGCTGAGTATGAATCAATTCGAAGTGATGCCATAATATTTATCTTGTATGAACGTACAGTTCACTATCACAGTAGTCTAGACATTTTCTGACGGTTAGTTTTCATTTATAGGGGGTAAAGAAAAGTTAAAAACGTTGCCAAATGCTGAATATCGTTCATTTCAATGATATAACATAATATTTCGTATGTATCACCGTTCGGCTTACATTCACAGCATTGTAGACGTTGTCTGATAGTTAGTTTTCATTTATAGGTGGTAATCAACACTTTAAAACGATGCAAAATTCTGAATATTGTTCATTTCAATGGCATAACATAATATTTCGCGTGTACAGCTAACATTTACAGCAATGTACACGTTTTCTGACGGTTTGTTTTCATTTATAGGGGGTAATCAACAGTTAAAAACGTTCCCAAATGCTGAGTATGAATCAATTCGAAGTGATGCCATAATATTTCTCTTGTATGAACGTACAGTTCACTATCACAGTAGTCTAGACATTTTCTGACGGTTAGTTTTCATTTATAGGGGGTAAAGAAAAGTTAAAAACGTTGCCAAATGCTGAATATCGTTCATTTCAATGATATAACATAATATTTCGTATGTATCACCGTTCGGCTTACATTCACAGCATTGTAGACGTTGTCTGATAGTTAGTTTTCATTTATAGGTGGTAATCAACACTTTAAAACGATGCAAAATTCTGAATATTGTTCATTTCAATGGCATAACATAATATTTCGCGTGTACAGCTAACATTTACAGCAATGTACACGTTTTCTGACGGTTTGTTTTCATTTATAGGGGGTAATCAACAGTTAAAAACGTTCCCAAATGCTGAGTATGAATCAATTCGAAGTGATGCCATAATATTTCTCTTGTATGAACGTACAGTTCACTATCACAGTAGTCTAGACATTTTCTGACGGTTAGTTTTCATTTATAGGGGGTAAAGAAAAGTTAAAAACGTTGCCAAATGCTGAATATCGTTCATTTCAATGATATAACATAATATTTCGTATGTATCACCGTTCGGCTTACATTCACAGCATTGTAGACGTTGTCTGATAGTTAGTTTTCATTTATAGGTGGTAATCAACACTTTAAAACGATGCAAAATTCTGAATATCGTTTAATTCAATGGCATAACATAATGTTTCTCGTGTATAACCGTACAGCTCACATTCACAGCAATGTAGACGTTTTCTGACGGTTATTTTTCATTTATAGGGGGTAATCAACAGTTAAAAACGTTCCCAAATGCTGAGTATCGATCAATTCGAAGTGATAGCATAATATTTCGCTTGTTTGACACTTCAGGTCACTATTACAGCAATCTTAGACGTTTTCTGACGGTTAGTTTTCATTTACAGCGGTTAATCAACAGTTAAAAACGATCCCAAATGCTGAGTTTCAATCAATTCAAACTGATAGCATAATATTTCTCTTGCATGAACGTACAGTTCTCTACGACAGTAATCTAGACATTTTCTGACGGTTAGTTTTCATATATAAGGGGTAATCAAAAGTTAAAACCGTTACCATATGCTGAATATCGTTCAATTCAATGATATAACATAATATTTCGTATGTTTCACCGTACGGCTTACATTCAGAGCATTCTAGACGTTTTCTGACGGTTTGTTTTCATTTATAGGGGGTAATCAACACTTTAAAATGATGCAAAATGCTGAATAATGTTCAATTCAATGGCATAACATAATATTTCGCGTGTATAACCGTACAGCTCACATTTACAGCAATGTACACGTTTTCTGACCGTTTGTTTTCATTTATAGGGGGTAATCAACAGTTAAAAACGTTCCCAAATGCTGAGTATGAATCAATTCGAAGTGATAGCATAATATTTCTCTTGTATGAACGTACAGTTCACTATCACAATAGTCTAGACATTTTCTGACGGTTAGTTTTCATTTATAGGGGGTAAAGAAAAGTTAAAAACGTTGCCAAATGCTGAATATCGTTCAATTCAATGATATAACATAATATTTCTTATGTATCACCGTTCGGCTTACAATCACAGCATTGTAGACGTTTTCTGACGGTTAGTTTTCATTTATAGGAGGTAATCATCACTTTAAAATGATGCAAAATGCTGAATATTGTTCAATTCAATGGCATAACATAATATTTCGCGTGTATAACCGTACAGCTAACATTTAAAGCAATGTACACGTTTTCTGACGGTTTGTTTTCATTTATAGGGGGTAATCAACAGTTTAAAACGTTCTCAAATGCTGAGTATCAATCAATTCGAAGTGATAGCATAATATTTATATTGTATGATCGTACAGTTCACTATCACAGTAGTCTATACATTTTCTGACGGTTAGTTTTCATTTATAGGGGGTAAAGAAAAGTTAAAAACGTTGCCAAATGCTGAATATCGTTCATTTCAATGATATAACATAATATTTCGTATGTATCACCGTTCGGCTTACAATCACAGCATTGTAGACGTTTTCTGATGGTTAGTTTTCATTTATAGGGGGTAATCAACACTTTAAAACGATGCAAAATGCTGAATATTGTTCAATTCAATGGCATAACATAATATTTCGCGCGTATAACCGTACAGCTCACATTTACAGCAATGTACACGTTTTCTGACGGTTTGTTTTCATTTATAGGGGGTAATCAACAGTTAAAAACGATCCCAAATGCTGAGTATGAATCAATTCGAAGTGATAGCATAATATTTCTCTTGTATGAACGTACAGTTCACTATCACAGTAGTCTAGACATTTTCTGACGGTTAGTTTTCATTTATAGCGGGTAAAGAAAAGTTAAAAACGTTGCCAAATGCTGAATATCGTTCATTTCAATGATATAACATAATATTTCGTATATATCACCGTTCGGCTTACATTCACAGCATTGTAGACGTTTTCTGATGGTTAGTTTTCATTTATAGGTGGTAATCAACACTTTAAAACGATGCAAAATTCTGAATATCGTTCAATTCAATGGCATAACATAATGTTTCTCGTGTAAAACCGTACAGCTCACATTCACAGCAATGTAGACGTTTTCTGACGGTTATTTTTCATTTATAGGGGGTAATCAATAGTTAAAAACGTTCCCAAATGCTGAGTATCGATCAATTCGAAGTGATAGCATAATATTTCGCTTGTTTGACACTTCAGGTCACTATTACAGCAATCTAGACGTTTTCTGACGGTTAGTTTTCATTTACAGCGGGTAATCAACAGTTAAAAACGATCCCAAATGCTGAGTTGCAAATTTCAATAGCCAGTTAGAGGAGGTCTGACACCTCATGTGATCTGTGTATATTGTAAAAAGTGTCGGCGAGAGGACACAGCCCTAGGGTGCGCCGGAATTTACAATAATCTCATCTGACATACAATCCTGAATACTAACACGCTATGGACGGTCTTTCAAAAGAACAATATTTGGGCTTACATCAACCAAGCGCTTAAAAAAAAAGTAAGGTTCGATTGTATTAAACACACTCGAAAAATCTATGAACAACACTCTGATGTAGGCTTTGGAGTCTTCAAGATGCTGTGAAAACAGATTAAACAACAAGAGAGAATCATCTTCAACACCCCTACGGGCTTTATAAGCAAACTGGAGAGGATCAAGATATGCAGACACATCAAGCAGCAAACGACTGAGTACAATCTTCTCCATGCCTTTAGCTAAGGTGGAGGTAAGTGCTACTGGACGAAAGTCATTTAACTGGCTGGCACTAGGTTTCTTTGGTACAGGGATAATCATAGAGGTTTTCCATGCCAGGGGTACAATGAGAGAGTCTAGCAGAGCCTGGAATATGGTAGTGAAAATCCTGCCCAGCTGAGCCGCACACGTCTTTAAGACTTTGTTTTTCACTCCATCAGGGCTTGAAGCTTTGTGTGCGTTCAATCTGTTGAAAGTTTTCACTACCTCATCCTTAGAGAGTTCAATGTGTTCCGGTACAACAGTCTGGCACAGAGATGTACATTGACCACGAAAATCATTAACATCAAACCGAGCATAAAAACGGTTAAGTTTATTTGCTGCAGTAACGGGATCACTAGTATGGTACACAGGCTGCTTGATTTGTTGCTTACCCATCATAGTTTTGAGTCCATTCCATGCCTCTCTAGCATTACCAGTCCGAAATTTTCGCTCAACTTTGTTCTTGAATTCAAGTTTGGCAATCCTAGCAAGCCTTCTAAATTCATTTTCTTTGTCGTGATATTCATCCTTCTTTCCCTGCAGAAAGGCAAGTTTCTTTTGATTCAGGTGCACATTAAGGTCCTTCCTTATCCAGGGCTTGTTGTTCGGGTACACGTGCACTGTCCTGGTTTTGATGACTGACTCTTCACAGAATTTGACATAAGACGACACAGTGTCCGCAAGTTCAGAGGGGTCAGAGCAGGTTTTTTGACTTCAGCTTTTGTCTGTACTTCGGCACAAATGCACAACGTTATGATCAGTGCGGCCAAGTGGTGGCCTACACACAGACTTGTTACAGTTCTCTATATTTCCAAAGCACAAGTCAATAGTCCGATTGAGACGGGTGGGGCACAACACATATTGCTGGAGGGTTGGAAGATGAGAAGCAAGATCACACTGGTTAACATCTCCTGCGATAAAAAATGGTTGATCTGCACTCCGGGATGCAGCGGCGTTGTAACTATCGGCAATTCTCTCGGCGGCAGGTTTGAAGTCAGGGCCTGGTACGTAGACGAGAATGACAGTCAGCTGGCCGAAATCACGAGGTAAGTAATGAGGCCGGAATGACACGTGAAGCAGTTCATAATCTCGAGTACACACTCGCTCCCGCACATTGTACTGTTTAGCCCACTTGTCACTGACATACATGCAGACACCTCCACCCACCCTCTTCTGGGCCTTGCTGCTGTCTCTGTCCGCTCGAATCATAGTGTAGCCAGGAAGAGAAACACAATTTTCATAAACGTTCTCATTTAGCCAGGTTTCCGTAAAACACATCAGATTACAGCGACGAAAGTCACCATCAAACTGGGTCAAGGCCAAAAGTTCGTCCATCTTGTTCTGTAGCGATCTTATATTAGAGAGAGTGATGGTGGGGAGAGGGTGTCTACTGCCACGCCTTTTCAGTCTTTCTCTCACACATCCTCTAGAACCTCTCTTCTTCTTCTTCCTGTCGTCGTTCCCAACGGTCTCAGTAAATTCAATAAGAGGCAGTTTCAGGTCGGGTGTAGTGGTGTGCCGAAGTGTAAACAAAAACTCGCGAGAGTACCTGATCAAAATGGCTGAAGATCCCGGGCCGTGGTCACCAGCGATGAAAATCGCTGGCACAAAGTCACCAATGAGGTACCACATGATTCCCATGGTTATACACGTGCATGCACAGTTCTTCGAGAGAAAAAACACCCACAACCACCACAACAATACAAAAACGACGACACACGGGAACAAGCCTAGGGTCGCTACAGAGTGGCGCCCCCTATCCTCCACCCGCCTGATATAACGGAATAAAACAAACAAGCACCCACCTAAAACACACAAACAGCCACATACATAATATCTAAACACCCACCAACTACGACACACAAACACCGTCCCAAAACACATAAATATCTACCTACAACACATAAACAACGGCCTAAAATAAACAATTACCGGCCTATAACACATGTACAAAGGGCTAAAATACACAAATATTGAACTATAGCACATAACCACCAACATACAAAACACAAAAACCAGGCTAAGACAAACAAACTCCAAACTATAACAAACAAACCCCGGCCTAAGACACCGACATTTCACCAAAACACCGTACTTCACCAAAATCCCGGCCTAAAACACCGACACTTCCCCAAAACAATGACCTTACAACACGTAAACATCGACCTATAACACACATACCCAACTACAACAAGCAAATACCGGTCTAAAACACACAATCTCCGACCTAGAACATAAACCACTGACTTACATCACTCAAAACCGAACCATAAAACACAAACACCCACGCACAATACAAAAACCACCGGCCAAAACCAAATAATCACCGACCGATAAAACACAGACAACGGTCTAAAATACACAAGTGCCGGCGTATAACACACGTACAAAGGGCTAAAATACACAAATGCAGACGTATGGCACACAAACACCGACATACAACCACAAACACCGACAAATAAACACAAACACAAAACTACAACACAATAAACAAATACCAAAACACACAAAATATTACCTTACAACAAACAGTCACCGAGTTACAACACACAAAAACCGAACTATAAAACACAATCACTCAACTACAACACACAAACACACAACTACAACAATACACAAACAACATACTAAAACACACAAACACCGACTGATAGCACATAAACACCCATGTACGACACACAAACACCGTCCTAAAACACAGAAACACATACCTACAACACACACAAAACGGCTTAAAATAAACAAGTACCGGCCTATAACACACGTTCAAAGGGATAAATTACACAAATACTGACATATGGCACACAAACACAGACATGCAACACACAAACACCGAACAATAAATCAAAAACACTAACCTACAACACAATAAACAAAATTAAAAAAACACGCAAATATTGACGTTCAACGCACAAACACCAAAATATAAAACACACACATCCAACTACAACACACAAACACCCACACACAACACATAAACACCGACATATCGCTCATAAACACCCACCTGCAAAACACAAACACCGGGCTAAGACAAACAAACTCCAATCTATAACAAACAAATCCCAGCCTAAAACACCGACACTTCACCAAAACAACGTACTTCACCAAAACAATGACATTTCAGCACACATACCCAAGTACAACACGCGAATACCAGTATAAAACACATAACCTCCGACCTGGATCACAAACCACCGACTTACATCGCACAAAACTGAACTATAAAACACAAACACTCACCATCAACACAAAAGCACTGGCATAAAACAAGTAAGAACCGACAGATAACACATAAACGCCGGCCTAAAACACACAAACACTGGCCGATAATACACAAAGTCCCAACTACAACACAACACAATGACCTTAACACACACACGCACACACACTCACAACCACACACACACACACACACACACACACACACACACACACACACACACACACACACACACACACACAAACACACACACACACACCTATCCACCTATAACACACAAACATCGATTAAAAACACACAAACACCGAACAATAATACACAAACACTCACCCACAATACACAAACATCTTAGTAAAACAAACAAGCAAGCACCTAAAACCCACAAACACCCGCCTACACAACACACAAACAGCCACTTACAAAAACACACAAACACCTTCCTAAAACATACAAACACCTATCTACAGAACAAACAAACATCGACTGATAGCACATAAGCACCCACCTACGACATACAAACGCAGTCCTAAAACATGCAAGCACCCACCTACAACAAAAAACAATGACCGTACAACACACAGACATCAATTTGCAACACAAAAACACCGAACAATAAAACACAACTACCCACCCACAACACACATTCGCCGGCATAAAAGAAACAAGCACCCACCTACAACACACAAACATCCACCTACAACAAAACACAAACACCATCCTAAAACACACAAACACCCACCTACATATCACACAATCACCGACTGATAGCACAGACACCCACCTAGAACACAGAGACACCTTCCTAAAACACAGTAACACCCACCTACAACACACGTACAAAGGGCTAAAATACACAAATACTGACCTATGGCCCACACACACCGACATACAACGCAGAAACACCTACCGACAATACATAAACAACGGCCTAAAATACACAAGAACCGGCCTATAACACACGTACAAAGAGCTAAAATACACAAATACTGATCTATGGCACACAAACACCAACATACCACACACAAGCACGGAACTATAAAACACAAACACCCAACTACAACACAATAAACAAAGGCCAAAACACACTAATATTGAGTTAGACCAAACAATCACCGACTTAACACACACAAAAACCGAACTATAAAACACAAACACCCAACTTTAACACACAAACACCCACTTACAACATAAAAACACCGATCTATCTCATATAAATACCCTCATACAACACACAACCACCGGTCTAAGACACAAACAACCATCTATGACAAACAAACACTGGCTTAATACACAAAAAACCCATGTACTACACCAAAACAATGACCTACAACACGTAAACACCGACCTACAACAAACAAAAACTACTACAAAAACACACAAATATTGACGTAGACCAAACAAACACCGAATAACAACACACAAAAAACGAACTATAAAACACAAAAACCAAACTACAACACACAAACACCTACCTACCACATATAAACACCCACCTACAAAACACAAACACCGGGCTAAGACAAACAAACTCCAATCTATAACAATCAAATCCAGACCTAAAACACCGACACTTCACCAAAACACCGTACTTCACACCAAAACAATGACCTTACAACATGTAAACACCGACCTATGACACACATACCCAACTACAACACACAAATATCGGTCTAAAACACACAATTTCCGTCCTACTACATAAACCACCGACTTACAGCACACAAAACCGAACCATAAAACACAAACACCCTCCCACAACAAAAAAGCTCCGGCCTAAAACAAACAAGCACCGACCGATAACACACAAACGCCGGCCTAAAACACACAAACACTGACCTACACATACAAATATCCAACTACAACACAACACAATGACCTTACAACACACACACACACACACACACACACACACACACACACACACACACACACACACACACACACACACACACACACAAACATCGACTTAAAACACACAAACACCGAACAATAAAACACAAACACAAACACTCAACAAAAACACAGAAACACCGGAGTAAAACAAACATGCACCCACCTAAAACACACAAACACCTACCTACACCAATACACAACAACATCCTAAAACAAACAAAAAACGAACTACTGAACACACAAACACCGACTGATAGCACATAAACACCCACCTATGACACACAAACACAGTCCTAAAACACAGAAACACCTACCTACAACACACAAACAACGGCCTAAAATACACCGGCCTATATCACACATAACAAACAAAGGGCTAAAATACACAAATTCTGAACAATATAGCACTCAAACACCGCCATGGAACACACAAACACCGAAATATAAATCACAAACACCAACCTACAACAAAATAAACAACGGCCAATAACACACAAATACTGACGTAGAACACACAACCTCCGATTTACAATATACAAACACCGTTGTATGAAACATAAACACCCAACTAGAACACACAAACACCCACAAACAACACATAAATACCGACATATCGCACATATAAACCTACCTACAACACATACACTGGCCAAAGAAAAATCCTTCTATAACACACAAACCCCTGCCAAAACAAACCAGCACCGACCGATAGCACATAAACACCGATATACAACACATAAAAACCGAAATATAAAACACCATCACCCAAGTATAACAAACAAACACCCACCTACAAAATGTTTACACCGACCTATCGCACATAAACACCCACATACAACACATAAGCACCGGTCTAAGACCCACAAACAACCATCTATGACAAACAAACACTGGCTTAATACACAAAAAACCCATGTACTATAACACATAAATACTAAATTGTAATTTATTTAACTTTGCAAGTACTAAACATTATCTTCATGATGACATTAATGAAATTATAAAAAGAAACAATTTCATCGACGAAGAATTCTAGCTAATGCATTTAAATATTAGAAGCTTATGAAAAAAAAGTTTACCAAACTACGTGATTTCATATCGTTGATCGACAACAAATTCAAGATTATTGGAGTAAGTGAAACTTGGTTAAATGACAATAACGTAGACTTATATGAATTACTTTTACTAAACATGTTATTAATATTATACAGACTCTCAAGGTTGAAAATAAACAATGTTACATAAAATGTGACTTTAACATCAATTTACTTAAGTATAGTAATATCACGGAAACTCCAGATTGCATAGATGTAATGTTTCAACATGCATTTATACCCCTTATCAATAAGCCTACTAGAATAACACCAACTACTGGCACGGTCATAGATACTATTCATAGCAATTATGTACTTCGTAGAAATGATCATTTGCATGGAATAATATATACATATATTTCTGACCACTTGCCAATATTATTACTTAATAAATATACTAATGACACAAAGGTATATACAGTGGTAGGGACTAGTATATATAACGAGCAAATTAACGGCCTAAAACACCCATTTACAAAATAAAAACACAGGCCTGTCACAAACAAACATTCACGTACATCACCTAGACAACGGCCTACAAGACACAAATACTAACCAATTACGCACAATCACCCACATAAAACAAACAAACACCAGCCTAAAACACTCAAACACCAACATATAACACACTCACTCCCACATACAACACACAAATACCGTCCAAAGACACTCGAACACCAACGTATAACACACACTCTCCAAAATACAACACACAAACACTGGCCTAAAACACCCAAACACCAACCTGTAATACACAAACACCCACCTACAACACACAACCACCGGCCAAAAACACACAAGTAACACAAAAACACCAACCTGCATCACACAAACACCGATGTACAGCACACAAACACCCAACTACAACGCACAAATACCCACCTACAAAACACCAACACCGACATATAACACACAAACACCCACCTATAACTCACAAACACCGTCATGCAACACACAAACACCGACGTATAACATACAAACACCCACAAATGACACACAATAACCCACCTACAACACACAAATACCGGTCTAAGACACACAAACACCAACCTACAACACACATAGACCGACCTACAAAACACAAACACCGACATCAACACACAAATACCCACCTACAACACACAAACACTGGCCTAAAACAGTCAAAAACCAACTTATAATATACAAACTCTCAAATACAACTCAAAAACACCGGTGTAAAACACACAATCACCAACATATAACACACAAACACTCACATACAACACACAAACACCGGCCTAAAACATTCAAACTCCGCCATACAATACACAAACACTGACCTATTACACACAAACACGCACCTACAACACATAAACACCCACATACAACACACAAATACCCACCTACAACAAACAAACCCGACCTGTAAGACTGAAACACCCACCTACAACACACAAAAACCGGCTTAAAACACACAAACACCGGCTTAAAACACACAAAAACCTATTTCCAACACACAAACACTGGCCCAAGACAAACAAACACGCACTTACAACACACAAACAACCATCTACAACACACAAACACCGGCTTAAGACACACAAACACGGAACTATAACACACAAACACCCATCTACAACATACAAATACCAGCCTAGAACACACACACACACACACACACACACACACACACACACACACACACACACACACACACACACACACACACACACACACACACATACCAGTAGACAATGTTGTGTATTATTTGTACCAGTTCAGTGTTTCTTATGTGCAGCCTCAGTATTGTGTGTGTGTGTGTGTGTGTGTGTGTGTGTGTGTGTGTGTGTGTGTGTGTGTGTGTGTGTGCGTGCGTGCATGCGTGCGCGCGTGCGTGTGTTTGCATCGATTCTGTATTCGAAATACCTTTTAAGATCTTAGTGAACAGGAATGTGTCTGAAGGATCGGGGTAGCGTAGTAATTTGTGTACATTAAAAATGGCTGAATGGTATATATTTATCGTTGAGCTTCGTTGCCCTTTCTGTTGCAGGTGCGCAACAAACATAGAGGCTAACATTGAATTTGATGGGAGTCTAAATGTTGTTTGTATTTTGTTATGAAATTCAACAAATGTATCCCATTGTTGTTGATATTTTATTGGTAGCTTTGCTCTTTGATGATTGTACCAATTTCATTACGACAGTTTGAAGTTGTCTGGTTGTAGTTTCTTTAGTGTGTGTGTTGTACGCGGTCGCATGCCATAGTGATGTAGCATATCTACTGTAACCTCAGTGAAGATGGTTCTCGTGTCTGCCTCGTAGAGGATCGGTGAGTATGTTGTGCTAGCCTGGCGCTTGATGTACTGCGTTTGCGTTTCGGCTTGGAAGGTGGCGGGTCAATGATATGTTAAGTGATATGTTAAATTTTAATCGATCAAGAACTTATTCATTGTTTATTTATCATTCATCAACGCTTGGTAGTGTTGCGTTCCAAGTTTAGAGCAAACAGTTTGTTTTGATACTCTACCTTAAAGGATCATTAATATATAAATACTCAAACATTACAAACATGCCCTACTGAACGTAATTACATGTGGAGAGTTGCACCAGTCAATTGTGTTTTCCATGAACCGAATCATCGGACCCGGCACAGTCCGGTCAATAGGTGCTTGATCACAAATGTTCACACAGAATTAGTGTTATTGAAAATTATGATAGCATCTGTCAATAATTGCTTCAGGTATTAACACACCATGTATTCCTTATTGCCAATATGGTATTACAAATAATATTACACTACTTATGGTAATTGTATAAAGAATACAATAAAACACGAAATATTTACTAACAAAAACTAATGTTATCGATTAAAACGCATAAAATCGTAATTTGGTGCGCCGTTAGTCATCCGTAATTATTCAAAAGGCCGTGAAGTTGTAAGCAGCATGATCTGCTTCTACAGAACTCAAAAACCTAAACGTTCGATCAGTATTAACAACGTTACCACCAAAACCGTTATACTATATTAGGTAAAACTGTAAAAGTAAAGGACTTAGGGGTAACAGTTAGTGCTGTCGTGAACATTTCTGAGCAATGTGGAATTGCTGCTTCAAAGGGTAACCAAATGCTAGGGCTATTTAGGAGAAATATCACATATAAGGAGAAACAGCTGATTGTACCACTGTACAAAGCAATTGTTAGGCCACATTTGGAATAGTGTACACAATGGAGGCCATATCGTAAGATGGACATAGATAAGGTCGAAAAAGTGTAAAGAAGAGCACATAAGGTGAGTCCTGAATTGAAAGATCTTGGTTATGAAAGACGCGTATTAGAATGTGGGTTGACGACACTATACACTAGGAGACTGAGAGGAGACCAAATAGAATGTTTTAAGATATTGAATGGTTAGGAGGATTTTGATAGAAATATAATTCAAACTGAAAGAAGGCAGTATAACAAGTAATCAGATTAGAACAACGATGCCGACCGGCCGGACAAAGTCGACTACTACCGATGATGATCTTATGCTACACATAAAGTTAGCACTTAGCGACGATGTCGTAATTGAGACCCTGGCTAGCCGAATTGCTGAAATTGTTGCAGACAAGATAAACAACCGAATTATTCAACTGGAAATGGCGTCGAAAGAAAAGATGAATGTATCGATCAGCTAGAGCAGCAAGCTGTTGACAACCTAGAACAGTACAGCCGTCGACCGTCAGTGCGAATCGCAGGGATAACTAAATATAAAGACGCTGAACGACTTCAAAAATGTGTTCACTGATTTGTTCAACGAGATGGACTTGTCTCTCACAATCAATACTAACAGTGCTCACAGGTTTGGGCCAAGGTCATTCACCACAAAGAAAGATCACTCCCGTCAAATAATTATTCAGTTTAAAGACTACCAATCGAAAGCCAGAAAACAACTGTACTTTTCGGAAGATCCGACAGAAAAGCGAGCGAGCCTTCTCTTGTGCAGGACAATAAAGACAAAACACAAGCTCCTTGAATGCTGGTCATATGACGGAAGGATTACTACCAAAGACCTAAACAATTAAATAACTACCATCAGTCAAAAGGAAAGTTTAAAAAACTGTAACAAAGGACATGGTGGAAATTTTTTATTCTTGTTGACCTGCTACATTACGTTTTCATAGAGGAACTACAAAATACACCAGTGTAATCTATGATCATGCTCATTGACACCTTCATGATCGACACATGGTTTGTGTATCATTTAATTATTCATATATACCTTACTGATTTATTTAACCGATTTATATATATATATATATATATATATATATGTGTGTGTGTTTGTGTGTTTGTGTGTTTGTGTGTTTGTGTGTGTGTATGTGCATTACAAAAAAGCACAACAACGCCTGTACTTCCTGAGGCAGCTCAGGAGATTCGGCATTGCTCAGGAGATTATGATACGATTTTACCGCGCAATCATTGAAAGTATCCTCACTTTTTCGATTGTAGTGTGGTTTGGCCGCGCCAGTCAGGAGGAGTAACAACGGCTAGAGGTCATCGTGAAGGTAGTATCTAGAATCATTGGGCGCGAGTTGCCATCCATTGAATCTATTTATCGGGACACTACCCACCCAGCCAACAATCTCTTTGAAATTCTTCCCTCTGGCAAGCGCTATAGAAGTATTAAAACAAAGACCACTAGATTTATAAATAGTTTTTATCCGCATGCTGTGAGTCACTTGAACCGCGAGAAGCCATGATACTGTTTTCAGTCGGTTTAGATTATATGTCGCCATCCTAAATTATTTATTTATTATTTTTTTAGTTATTTGTTTATTTTTATAATTGTTTTATTTTTTATTTATTAACTTGACTACATGTATGTACATACTTTTTAACTGTCAGCTTAGTTTTTATATTGTCAGCTAATTTAGTTATACATTTATTTATTATTTATTTAACTACATATATACTTTTTAACTTTTTAGGTAACGTTCAGACTGTATTAATATTATGTTATCAAGTTCAATTTATGTCAATAGATGTACGACTGTCCTAAAATATGTTGGCAGTTGGCTTTGGTTTAAATTTATACTAGTTTTAGCTTCTGGTTGTATATTTTGCGTGTGCATGATGAGGGGCAGGGGAGACAAGCGTCTATGTATGTTGACGCCACAACGCCAAGAATTTCTCGTACATTTGAAATGCTACTAGGTAATAAACAGTCTGAATCTGAATCTGATGTGTATGTTTGTGTGTGTGTGTGTGTGTGTGTGTGTGTGTGTGTGTTTGTTTGTGTGTGTGTGTGTGTGTGTGTGTGTGTGTGTGTGTGTGTGTGTGTGTGTGTGTGTGTGTGTGTGTGTGTGTGTGTGTGTGTGTGTGTGTGTGTGTGTGTGTGTGTGTGTGTGTGTGTGTGAGTATTCTAAGTAATTCACTTCAATTTACAACTGTCATGCAACACTGTATGTTATAAACGTACTTGACAATGCTTTATGGCGATACAACACTAATCAGCATTTACAGGCCGATTTTTATATTGCCTTTATTTTAAAAGGTTTTTTAAAGATTAATATATAATAGAATAATATACTATATAGCAAAACACAAAATTTTGTCTAATTTTCAATTTGGATTTAGGAAAGAATACCTCACTTATATGGTTATTTCAGTGCTAATAGATAACATTAGTAAGGCAATTGACAACAAAGACCACTTAATTGGGGTATTTCTGGATTTCGCTAAAGCGTTTGATATTGTTAATCATAACATCTTATTGAGAAAATTATACTTTATGGAATTAGAGGAAACAAACTCCGATGGATTCATAACTTCTTAAGTAACATATATATATATATATACTTCAAAAAAGAATTATGCGCATAATTAGTCATGTAGGATTTGTTGATCACACAGAGCCTTTGTTTATAACGTATGGCATAATGAATCAGTTAAATAAATACTTATGCTCTATTCCAGTGTTCAAACATAACAACATTGTCCTATGAAGTTCCCTTTATTCAACCCATCACCAAATATAAACTCCTGATGCACGTTTTGATGCTTTGGTTTTAAACAAATATTGACCGGCGTCCTATTTCATTGAAATTGAAACACAATATTCTTACAAACCGCCACTAGTCACATATCACGTCAAATGCTTATGGAATACATGAACTACATGGTGAAATAATGGCACCACAGTATATATGACTAAACGTTTTATACTCCCTGAATCCCAGTATACAGGGTAATGCATGGACAAGGACGAGTTCATGTACTACAGATATTACACAATGACATATCGTCAAAATGTGTTCGCTTATTTGAACAAAAATTAGGAGTCCGCAAAACTTAAATTTTACCAGTTGTCAAATAGCCACTCATATTTGTATCACAATACCCGGCACGCATGTTCTTTCCAACTCTAACTCGACTTCTGTTTGAAGCATTTAGCGTAATTGCACTTTTATATTCTCTGAATGTCTGTATGTCTATCTGTCTATGTGTATGTCTGTCTGTCTTCCTGTATGTCCGTTTGTCTGTTTGTTTGATTACTGGTTTGTTTGCATGTGGTTGCATACACGGAGTATCCATTCTTACGATCTGGGCAGAGGTAATGTCCAAAACATGGTAGTACGTCATCATTATAGAATGACAGCAGGACGGCGAACTCGTCGAAGATATCGATGCGGGTAGGTGCCAACTGCATGTGAACCAGTCGGGCGAGCGTCGCCTGTGAGAAGTTGTTCCTGCTGTCCTTGGTTTCTCGCTTGATTGTATCTCCAAATGGTGGCAATGTTACCACAACCAGTTGGAATCCTAATCGCTTGTTGTGGCCTTGGATAGCTCTTTGGAGGTCGAACTATCGGTGTAATGAAGTGGTCATTGTTTTACTGGTTCCCTTGGTATATATGTCGTGGGCTCCATTTTGAATCAGAACCGCGTCCCGTTTAGTCAGCGTCGTTGAATGTAAATGTTTCGTGCAAAGATTAGCGCAGTAGGATATGACGAAGTTCTGTATATAGTATAATCTGTTTACTTTTGTTGTTCCTTGTTTGTGTTTCTTCGGCCCAAACACTTTAGCACACGTGAACGATTTATAGTTGAACTTGTTACGAATGTGCGATGCGCCAACCATGGCAATTCCGTGGTAACGTTGTACTCGCTGACAGATATCGCTTTTTTCAAGAAGCGGCATAGTCACCCCAATACAGTTCGTTATTGACAAGTTGATGTGGAGCCACAACGTTTTTCGTTTTCTATGGTGGGGATGGTAGAAAGGTTATGTCCGTAAAGAGCACGTCTTCTTATTGCCTCGTTCCAACATACGGTACTCTGTTACATTCGCCCGTTAGTCACAGGAAAATAAACAATCTTATAGGCCGAAAAGTTGAATTTTATTTAAATGCTGACCTGACTACATTTGCCATGGACACCATATGATGTAGTTGCTGCTGAAACAATGTTCGTAGAAACACATCTGTCTTCGAAACGCGTCGCTAAACTCCAGGAAACTGCTGCCACCGCCCGTCGCCCTGTTATTTCTAACCTCGAACAGGTGAAACAGAATGCCCACATCGGAGTCAACGCTAATAAGTGAAACAATGTAGTTGAATTCTGTGTAGATAGGTTTCTGTATTAAATAATTTTTAAATAATGCAGACAGGGAGGGAACAACTGCGATAGTACAGAAGTATAGACAGTTAGTGAGGAAGCTAAAGAAGACGAGAGTCGAACAGGTTATTTTGTCAGGAATTTTGCCAGTAATGGGAGGAAGGGGGGCAACGTATAGAAACTGCAAGAGGATGGCGATCAATGCACTAGCTGAGCAGATGTGTGAAGAAGAGGGGGTGGGATTCACAGATTTATGGGGATACTTTGTTGGGAGGGAAGATATGTACATGAGAGATGGCCTCCATCTTAGTGGAAAGGGGGCAGCAGTTTTCTCAGAGAATCTGCTGCAATCTGTTGACAGTGGGACAGGTTGCATCTATTTAAACTAGATTCGCAGGGGGGACTCACAGAAAAGCCTGAAAATGGAGGCATAGATAAAGACAGCACAAATAAATCAACAAATAACAGTCTGGAAAACTCTTCTGAAGCTGGATATAAATGTGTTTGTTTAAATGCAAGGAGTATAGTAAACAAAAGAAATGAACTAAACATTATGGTAGAGGATATTGACCCTCATATAATAGGTATAACCGAATCCTGGACCACCACCGATATATCAGATGCTGAATTGGGACTGACAGGATATGTAATGTTTAGAAAAGATAGAATAGGAAGAAAGGGAGGTGGAGTTATTTTATATATTAAAGAATCTATTCAGGCTTATGAAATAAAATTAGAAAGAGAAGCAGATTGCGAAGAAGCTGTTTGGTGTAACATAGTTACAGGAAACTCAACGTTGACGGTTGGGTTGGTTTATCGAAGTCCAAACATAAGCATAGAAGAGAATGAAAAAATACAAAACGCTATAAGGGAAGTAAGCAAACGGGACTGTATTATTATGGGGGATTTTAACCATGGGCATATACAATGGAAATCTCTACAGAGTATGGGGAGAGAGGACCACAAGTTTTTAGTTTTAGTTCAAGATACATTCCTTTCTCAACATGTGCTAGAACCAACCAGGGGTGAGAATGTGTTAGACATAGTTTTGTCCTCACAGAATGAATTAGTTGACAATGTCAAGATATGTGAGCCACTGGGGAGTAGCGATCACAACCAGATACATTTTACCATCAAAGTAAAATCAGAAAGGAATAGCAAAAAGCAGTATAGGAGAAATTTCCACAAAGGAAGGTATAAGGACATGAGGAAATATTTAGCAAAGATAGACTGGAATAAGACACTGAAAAATAAGACGGCAACAGAATGCTGGAATATATTAAAGAGTGAAATTAAGTGCATAATCGATAAATTTGTACCCTTCAAAAACCAAGGAAAACGGTCCAAAAAGAAACACTTATCGAAAGAAGCCATTAGAAAAATTAAGTATAAACAAATGATGTGGAAGTCATATAGATGTACTGGAAATGATGAAGACTACAACAATTATAAAGAAGCACTTAACCAAGCTACTGCTGAAATTAGAAATTCAAAGAGAAGCTATGAACAACAATTAGCTAGTAATATAAAACATGACAGCAAGAGTTTTTATGCGTATGTTCGAAGCAAACAGAAAGTTCAAGATAAGGTCGGTCCTCTAGAAGATAGTGCTGGAAATATGATATCAGAGGGATTCATAATGGCAGAAGACCTGAATGAGTACTTTAGTTCAGTGTTTACCAGGGAAGATATTAGTTCACTGCCAATACCAGAGGCTAAGTTCAAGGGGGCAGATTCAGACTATTTAGGACAATTAATTGTAACCCCGGAAATGGTAGCTAAGAAAATAAGGGCTATGAAGGAAAATAAATCACCTGGAGTGGATGGTATTCCACCCAAACTACTATTGGAAATTGTAGAACAAATTAGCATACCACTTGCAACAGTTTTCAACTTGTCATTAGAAGAGGGAGTGGTTCCTTTAGAATGGAAAGAAGCAAACATTATACCGTTATTCAAAAAAGGTTCGAGAAACAAGTCAGAGAACTATAGACCAGTGAGTTTAACATCAGTGATTTGTAAATTATTAGAAAGACTAATTAAAGATCACATGGTGGATTTTCTTGTTAAACAAAACTTGATAAACCCATCTCAACATGGTTTTTTTAAAGCGAGGTCATGCTTAACAAATATGTTATGTTTTTTGGAAGACATCACTAAGTGGGTAGATGAGGGAACACCAGTAGATATCGTCTACTTAGATTTTCAAAAAGCTTTTGACAAAGTACCACATCAAAGATTACTGCTTAAACTAAAGGCCCATGGCATAGGAAATGGTATAATAAACTGGATAGAACAATGGCTGATTGACAGAAGACAACGTGTAGTAGTTGATGGGGAGGCTTCAAACTGGAAATCGGTATTGAGTGGGGTACCACAGGGATCAGTATTAGGTCCTATATTATTCTTAATATACATCAACGATTTGGATGATGAAATAACAAGCAAGGTGTTGAAATTTGCGGATGATACAAAAGTGTTTAGAAGGATTAAAAGTGAAGGAGATAGACAGCATTTACAAGATGATCTTGACAGGTTGATGAAATGGTCTGAAAAATGGCAAATGATGTTCAATTTTGGGAAATGTAAATGCCTCCACATAGGACATGGGAACGAAGAGGTAGAATATACAATGGGGGGTACTGTACTAAGTACTACTGTAAAAGAAAAGGACTTAGGGTTAACCGTTAGTGCTGATATGAAGATTTCAGAGCAGTGCGGAATTGCAGCTTCAAAGGGAAATCAAATCCTTGGATTAATTAGGCGAAACATAACGTATAAGGAAAAAGAGCTAATAATACCGCTGTACAAAACAATAGTTAGGCCTCATTTAGAATATTGTATTCAAGCGTGGAGGCCATATCGCAGGAAGGACATAGATATGCTAGAAAGAGTGCAGAGGAGAGCAACTAAAATGATACCAAATCTGAGGGATCTTAGTTATGAAATACGCCTAAAAAAATGCGGTTTAACAACACTAGAGACCAGGAGATTGAGAGGAGATCAGATAGAAGTGTTTAAAATATTGAAGGGTTATGAAAATATTGATAGAAATATGTTTTTCTCAGTTAAGAAAGATAGAAGGACTAGAGGACATGATCTTGCATTAGCAAAGGAGCAGAGTAGATTGGATATAAGAAAGTTTTCATTTTCACAAAGGACTGTAAATGAATGGAACAGATTACCTGCTGATTGTGTGGGTGCTAGTAGCGTGAATATGTTTAAAAATAAAATCGACACATACTTCAGACGGGCGGGATACACATAGATAAAAAGGTCGGACTCTCGAAAAGCCAAGGGCTTCCTTGTCCACCTGCTACCTAGAGTTAATTCTCTGGGTGGCAATCTTGTTAAATCTTGTTAAATCTTGTTAAATTACACTCATGTGAAAGAGATTGAATGACCGTAGGCATTGTTTAAGTTCCGTAACTCGAAGTGGAAAATAGTACGATATACGCCGTACAGGTGGCCGCCACACAATATATTTATATTGAGTACGAGCACTACGACATATAATAGAACCAACAACACAAGAAAACAATTCTTCGCAATCTTCCTCAACACTCCCAGTTGATGCATCACTGAAACAAATAAACAAACAAACAAACATACAAACAAACAAACAAACAAACAAAGATAAAACACTTTTTTATACGATTTCACTAGAAACTGTGTCAATCGTTGTTCCGACGCATTGTTGACATTTGTATATGATTTATGTATTCGTAGAAGACGGTTATGTGCTGATATGTACTTTAGTTAACGTATTCTGTAGCCTATTTCTAATACAACAAAAACGACGGAGACGAACTGTACGAACACTGGATCGCCGTCTACATGAACGAGACCCGTCAAAGCGAGTATTTCGACTCGTACGTACTTCCGCCGCAACACGCCGCCTTCCGCACCTACTTGCTTCGGAACTGCGTGGACTGGACGTACAGTACAACGAACGGAGACTGCAGAGCGGGCTATCTAACGTATGCGGACAATGTTCCGTCGTTTATCTGCTCTTTCGATGCCGTTGTGTACCGATGAAGACCTTCCAGATGATGTTCGGGGACGATCTGGTGGACAACGACTGTCGTACATGTCGACTGGTTAAAACTGCATTTAACGTTTTCAGTGTATTGTTTAGTAAATATAAATAAATGAAAACGTACATTTGGTCACTCTATACGTACATACATAACAAGCCTAGATGGCCCACAACCAAGTATGTATGTGTGTATGTATGTATGTATGTATGTATGTATGTATGTATGTATGTATGTATGTATGTATGTATGCATGTATGCATGTATTTATGTATGTATGTATGTATGTATATATGTCGTGTTCACACTCTCTCTCTCTCACACACACACACACACACATACACACACACACAAACACACTCACGCACACACGCACACACTCACACACTCACACACTCACACACTCACACACTCACACACTCACACACTCACACACTCACACACTCACACACTCACACACTCACACACGCCCACGCTCACGCACACGCACACTGTTTACACGAGTATAGGTATCGTGCTGACCTTGTCTTCGAGGACCTGACGGTTAACGTAGGTCAACGAGTCCTTCATTTGAAATCCGCGATTCCACCCTCGTCCGCTTCGCCGACTCGTCAGCACGACGAGGAAGGTGTCCTTGTTGACTTCTTTCTGACGCTTGTTCAACACTTTCGTGCTGTTGCTACGAAGCAGTAGTAGGTATTGATGCAGAGTGCGACGATACCGCGACAGAACCATTCCTCCGTGAAGAGACTTGGCGCTCTCTTATCGTACGTCCGGCGAGCAACTTCTTGCCGGTGGTATCCCGGTCGGCACTGCATGTACGCCTCACGTGAGCGTGGCAGCACTCCGGCGGGGCCACCCGGTCCCGGAAGTAGTGCTCGCGTGTGGAGGGTTCAATGATGTCGTCGAGGGTTCAACGATTCCTAGGTAGGCCGAATCGGTGTCCATTTCACAGTTCTGGAACAGGTGTCAAAGTACGTAGGTATCGATGAAGTCGTAGTAGAACTGGAGCATGCGCAGCTTGGTATACTGGTACACGAATTACCCGATCTGGATAGGGAGACTGTAGGTGTCGGTCCTCTTGTTCAACGCCACCTCGTAGACGCTGTTGTAAACGACGACGTGGAATTGCCGAAAGCGCAGATCATTTTTCAAAGTCGAGGCAAATGAAGTGGTGCAGTACTTGACGTCCCTCTGAAGGTAGACCCGCTTGATCGTCTTCCCGTAACCGCTGTTGCCAAGAAGCTTAACCGTCACGGCGATGATGGCCTTGTCGGGGTCGGCGTCGCCCCGGCGACGGGCAGAGGACACCGACTTGTCGAAGCGGCGAAAACACGGGTCCGGGTCGTATTCGACGATCTGGTACACGTGGTTGGCGACGAGTCCGTGCTCCAGATACCACCGCAGTAGGGGGTGGTGAGAAGAATATTGGCTAAAACAAAAATTCCCACGATATTACGTTGAGGTCGGGTCAGGAGGTCGTGATCTTCTGCGTAGCGATGCATGAACGGACTGAGATCTTCGCGAGTGACGTAAGTGTTCTTGATGACGGGATGCATCTCGGCGAATCTATCGCTTTCTACGACAACGAAGAGGGTACCGTCGCGCACGTCCTTCAAGAAATGTGTCTGTTTAAGCTAACTGTCCGCAAGCTGTAAACGAGGAAAGGTCATCTCCAGAAAGAAGGCCGTCTCGTTCTTTTTTTATCTCTCTCTCTCTCCACTGACACACCAACATCTCGATGACGGTATTGAAGCGGCGAAGAAAAGCTGTGGTGGCGCACGTCTCGGCGTAGAGTTGAGCCATGGGTTTACGTTCAACTAATTCGTCTCCTTCCCAGTGCACAGACAGCCCTCGGAACTGGTACGCTGTCCGCGTCTCCCGGCACTATCCGTCGACGAGGTACATTCCTACTCGCTTCTCACGACCGTTCAGCTGGTGACGTAACGTAGTCACTTCCGCGCGGTTTCCTACGTCAACCACTCCACAGCCACACGGCCGTGCCGGTGCACCGGTTCCGGGCGAAAGGGGTTCTCCTTGCGACGGCGCGTGTGAGCTCAGAGCTAGAGGGCATTCGCGTCGTATCCGACGAGAGAGCGACTCGTCTGCGCGCCAACGCCGTAGTCGACCTGACGTAGCTTAGTGAAGTCAGTCTCGTGAAGTCGTGAAAAGATACTCGAGGGGCCTCCATCAACCTGGAATTGCACGAGTTGGTGCAGGTCCTTGTTCGGTTCGTTGAATAGGGTTAAGTGGGTGACTGTCGGGAGGTCGTTAAACAGGTAGACCAGCGTCAAACCCGACACGATGATGCTCTCCTTGAACATGTCGATACGTTGCTGTTGGTAGAAGTCGAACTCCTTGTCTACAGCCTCTAAGTCTGGGTCACGTCTCTGTTGTTCCAGGCCAGAAAGTCCCGCAGCGTCGTCATGCCTTCGTCGCTCTACACAGACTTACATCGCTCGTAAGCTTCGTCGGAGATACCGTCGCATTTCAGGTAACTGTATAAACCCTCGTTCGGAGGAAGCTCAGTGTCGCCTAGTTTCCGCAGGCAGTCCAGATATTAATAGGGAAAGGGAATTTTCATCAATTCGCATCTGTAGCCTTTCACGAACTTGTCGTAGCTACGACCAGGCGCGAGTTAGTCGTCGTTAGACACATAAAGTTGTTTTTACTCTTCATGACGAACACCGACAACACGGCCTGCTCCTCGTAATTGAGAAGGGGGTGAGGTTCTTCTAGACGACGTTCAGAGGACGGGAAGCAGGCGTAAGAACGCGCGCAGACGGTCAGCGAATGTGGTGTACTGGTTCGTATCCCCCTCTTGACACTTCTCTTTCCACTCGGCCTGAATGCGGTCAGTTCCTCGAAGATAGGATGGTATGAGGGTGCCAGCGCCTAGCGCTCCGCCTCGCTTGTCTCTTCCAGGGCCATCATGATGATCTTCGTGAGTTCGTTCGACTCACCTGCCGTGACGAAACACTGCGCCGTCTCGTACCCGGGGACGTCCAAGGCGAGTCTCACGCTGAGAAGCTCGTGCCTGGCTAGCCACTGGTGTTTGGTTCTGTCCGAGGGTAGTTGACTCTGTTCGAAGTAGCACTAGAAATCGAACGTTGCTCTGTACGGGTAGTAGCGCAGGGCTTCTTCCACGTAGATACTCTCGTCCTCCAACTGTTGGAACACGGACAATAGACACTGCCGGTGTAGAAATTCCTGACACCACACTCGCACGTAGCTTCTTGTGTCCGCAATTCCCACGCCGTTTTCCACAACGAGTCACCGCACTTGCCGCAACGTTAACTGTGACAGAACATGGACGCGTTCTGCACATACAAGTAGTGAGTGTCGTACAAATTCACGTTCATGGTAGTGGGGTATCGACCTACAGAGCGTCTGACCAGTTCGGCGGTCGTCTTCCCGTTCTCCACTTCCACCAGTCAGTACACGACCTCTTTCACTTGGAAGATATATGTGCTCACGCAGTCGATAGAGGTCGTTATTGAATAGGTCTTCTACCCTGATGTAATGCGTAGAGATATAGGTGCTCACGTGGTCTCTTGGGGTACTAGCGAGTGGATGGGTACTCGCGCGATAGCTAGACTTCTTCTACCTTGTAGTTATATGTAGCCAGCGTGAGTAAGTGACAGATTCGTGATGTTGTGGTCAACACCGTTCATCAGTTTTCAATTATTTATTTACGATGAATACAATGCGACTAACCTTTTATGCATACAAACAAAGAGGCTTACCGCTATTTTATAAGAGATTATTAATACAGCTGTAGCGTGAACACATATGTTTTAAAACAACTAAAATTGCATATACACTACCACTATTTCGGTTGTTAACCCCGATCTATCAAACAACATGAATATAGAGATATTTTTTTAATTCGATACAAAATTATGTTATTTGCACGAACAAAGAACGAGGTAATGCCTACTCCTTCGACTTAATTAGAAGGTCAAATGTCAAATGACAAATGTCAATATTAAAGGTTGAGGTCAAAGTCAAATATAAAATATCAAAGGTCAAGGTGATGATCAAGGTCAATGCCCTTTTAATGAGTAATTAGTTAATTTGTTCATTAATTACCCATTTTTATATGGCAAATCCCTTTGATCTTTTTGGCGCATTTGCCCTCTTTATATGCAAAATCTCGTTGATCTTTAACGCATTTGGATTAGCAGATCCTTGACTATCCTACTATGCACACCCCCCGGACTTTTTCCCCGACGTTCCCGCTGCCGCCAATAAATAAATAAAAAATAGAATGTCGCTACACGCACTAATGCACTGAAGTTGTCACTGTCCGGGAAACTACTGCTGCATGATGATGATGATGATGATGATGATGATGATGATGATGGCGGTGGTGGTGGTGGCAGCTAGAATTGTGCTGATACAAACATACTCAAAATGTGTTTCTACCACACTCCAGTAGCTCAATTAATTTGTACGTTTACTATCAATTAATTAAGGTACCTCTAATAACAATTACCTATATCTCTAAATCACTTTTATTCGTGGCAAATATGTGGAATTTTCATGCGATCAATGTCGATATTTTGCCATTTTATTTATTACTGAAAACGGGTGGACGGGCAGAAAAAGTCAATATATTACGCCTAGTGAAATGTATTACCTTTAAATGTGCTCCAAGTTATTTGGAGATCATTAAAACATATTGCATGACAAATATGTTGGTCAAAGACGAACCCAATCTACATTATTATTTTTGTATTGTTATGTCTGACCGGGGTGACACGTCATGGTGCCGATATTTGTGTATTGCATGTATACTCAATTGACTCATTATTTAGTGTGCATATATCATGAATATGTTACGTTACTAGGGCAGATTACATGAATAGGACTTAAAACCGATAGATAAGACATATACGTGATACGTCAGATAAATGTCCCGCATACATGCCTGCCAATACATTATAAGAGAACCCGATATATGCAGCTTCGCATGAGCAGTGGGGCGTGAGCACACAGTTGGATGTACTTGAATCTGAAATTCTCCTTCACTTATTTCAGAACACTGAAGTTTGCAGTTATATGGATTACATGAATCGAGTTGGTTGGGCTGTCAACTTGATTGCAACGTTGTACGGATGTCACATTTCCACGTCCGTATTTCGTTGATGACCAGACGTTGTAAAGTTAGGTTGAAAGTGATAACATAATATCACGCGTGTATAACCGTACATACCGTACTCACATTCACAGCAATCTAGACGTTTTCTGACGGTTAGTTTTCATTTATAGGGGATAATCAACACATAAAAACGTTGCCAAATGCTGAATAACGTTCAATTCAATGAAATAACATAACATTTCGGGTGTATAACCGTACAGCGCACATGCACAGCAATCTAGACGTTTTCTGGCGGTTTGTTTTCATTTATAACGGGTAATCAACAGTTACAAATGTTGCCAAATGCTGAATATCGTTCCCTTCAATCAGATAACATAACATTTAGCGTGTATAACCGTACAGCTCACATTCACAGCAATCTAGACTATTTCTGATGGATAGTTTTCATATATATATATATATATATGTACATACATAGATATGTACATATATATATATATATGATAGTCAACATTTCAAAACGTTGCCAAATGCTGACTATCGATGATTTGAAAGTGATAACATAATATTCCCCATGTATAACCGTACAACTCACATTCACAGCAATCTATACGTTTTCAGACGGTTAGTTTTCATTTATAAGGGATAATGGACAGTTCAAAACATTGTCAAATATTCAATATTAATCAATTCAAAGTGATAACTTAATATTTCACGTGTATGAGTTTACAGGTCACTACCAAAGCAATCTAGATTTTCCTGACGATTAGTTTTCATTGATAGTGTGTAAACAACAGTTAAAAACGTTCCCAAATGCTGAATACCGATCAACTGAAAGTTATATCATAATGTTTCGCTTGTGTGACTGTACAGTTCATTATTACAGCAATTCTCCCTCAGTTTTAATAAGTTTTATTTTGAATAACTTAATTATGCACATGCGATATGTACAAGAACAGTGCAATTACTACATTGGGTTGCTACATACTCTACTTAAACATGTCATATTCTCGTCTACAATCACATAGACGTTAACAAAAACGGCCTTCAAGTACATATTACCAAGAATACATGTCAAGGCCCGTCTGACAACACAACACTAGGCTGGCGGTGAAGTCCACATTGGCGGCAACTACTGGACGGCGGCTATAGCGATGCTGTAACCTGGCGACTTAGCTGTAGTTAGTTAGGTACGATTTGCTTTACATAATACACTCCTACTATCACTGTTCTACAACATTTGTTTTACACAATACATTCTTCCTACTATCAATATACTACAAAATAATCAGAATTACGTAACACTACAAAACGTGAGTTATAAAACTTGCAGTCCGCCTCATCACGCTGACAAACACAAGCAAGTGGACGTAGGTAGGCCTACTTGTTCTAAGAATATATCTGTCATGTGACAGTTGAAAACTCTTTAAAATTATTTTGAGCCTAAACAAATGTTATTTTTTTTACATGAATTTAATTAATCGTGTGCTAATCTTGGATGCATACAATTTGATTATCTCGACAATTGCGATAGACAACGCGGACTAACGGTTATTGTTTGATGCTGAGACGGTGCGTCGTCCAAAAACATCATATCATAAAGACAATTAATGACCAAGAACTGATAGTTGTTATCAAACATCTTATCGTATCTTATGGTATCAAAGGCAATCTATGAATCAAACAATGTAAACACCTTTCACCTTGATTGTCCATATTTAAAATTAGCATACATCATGGTGTTCTTTTAACTCGGCAGACTCTTTAGCGTCGGCAAGTTTGCAAGCTTGGTGTTATTGTATTCCATAAGCATTTGACGTGATATGGGACTAGTGGCAGTTTATGACAATAATTGTTTTCAAGTATTTTGGAAATTAAACTGAAATAGGACCGGTCACTAATTTCTTAATACCAAAGCATCAAAACGTGCGTCAGATGTTTATATTTGGGGAGGGGTTGAATAAGGGGAACTTCATCAGAACATGTTTTTCATCATTCCCACTTGCTGTACACGAAGTGTAAGCATTTGTTTATAAAATTATAAACATGGAAACTGATTGACAATAAATCCAAATTAATAATCTTAGCGAAGTATTGAAAGGTTGGGACCCGCGATCATGGGGGAGCTTTGAGCTGCCTCCTGTAACGTTGTTAATACTTATCATTCGTTTACTTTTTCGAGATCTTTTTCGAGAAGCAGGTCATGTTACTGACGACTTCACGACCAATTGAATAACTACGGACGACTAACGGCACGCCAAATCACGAGTATATGCATTTTAACCGATAAAATAGTGTTTAGTAAATATTTCGTGTTTGATTCTTTTCTTTATACAACGACCATACGTAGTGTAATGTTATTTGTAATATGATATTGACAATAACAGGTACATGTTCTGTTAATAACTGAAGCAGTTCTTGACCGATGCTGTCATAATTTTCAATAAAACTCGTTCTGTATGAACATTTGTGATCAGGCGCTCATGAGTCGGCCTCTACCAAGTCCGATGAGCCGGTTCATGGATGCCAAAATTGACTGGTGCAACTCCCCACATTTGTTTGCGTTCAATAGGGCATGTTGGTAGTGTTTGAGTATTTGTATATTATGATCCGTTAAGGTTAGAATGTCACAAATTAAACGGTTTCCTGTAAACCAGGAACGCAAAAATATCAAGCGTGAATAAATGTGAAATAAACAATGAATAAGTTCTTGATTGATTAAACATTAACATATCACTTATATGCTTAGGGCATCTATTATGTGTCAGTAGAACTGGTCTGTTCACAATCATCCAAGTTCCGGTTGACGCGGTTATTACTAACTGCTGCAAGGTCAATTATAAGACTGATTGTGTGACTTTTAAAATATATGCATTAGCCAATGGTGCCGCTTTAACGTGCATACGTATGACGAAGAACTGGTCTGATCGTTTTATACATATCAATTATAACTGCTCCGTTTACAGCCTCCATTATATGCCTAATCGCATGGAATATATCGTTTTCGCGGGCGGGTAATAGAGTAAATTTACGTAAACCGTTGCCGCTGTGAAATTTCCAGAAGAATGGCGTCGAGGATCCCTAAATACAGTTTTTAATACACAATACTCCCGCCGAGTGGACATCTCGACAGAGCTGCTCAAACACGTATGATGAAACTCGCAACGAGATACTCTCATCAATCAACAGAAATTAACGGTGCGAACAGAAAGGTTGGCGCACGGTGTATGCCATTCGGCCACACCTATCTAGCAAACACTGTTTTCTAATTAATGGTGTTTTAGTCACCTCTTCTGCAATCGCCATCACATGTGTGGCGGCAAACCTGCTTGGTAGTGCTTGTTGAACTTGGCGACAACGCTCAAGATTACATGATCTCGCAATTCGCACAGAAAAAAGGAAATTAAATGTTATTGTTGAGTCAGATAATTCCAATAATGGATTTTGCTATGTAATTGGCATTTCTGAATTGCGCATGTGTGTTGATACAACAACCAAAATAGGGTTGACATAATTACTCACTCTCTTCAAAATTTTTATTTTGTAGTGACGTTGTTTAGAAAATATATGGCGTGATACAAAGTGGTTTTCTCTGCTTAGACTGGTGTGTTTTATGTCACCACTTAACAAACTGCTTATAAAATAACTTGAGCTAATATGATTTACATGAAATAAAAAAGATGCTTCTGTATTCCGCCTCATAACGCTGGCAAACAAAGGCAAGAGAACGATGGTGCTTGTTCTAAGAAAAATTGTTTTCGCGTGACAGTTGAAAACACATACTGATTTTATCATTGTACATTCAATATATTTTACCAAACACATCCAACCATACATAGTCCCTGTTCATAAGCAAAGATACATGTCAACACCATTGTGAGAACACGTCACACGGCCGACGGTGAAGTCCGCATTGGCAGCACCTACTGGTCCGCGGCTACCTGGCGGCTTCGCAGTGGTCAATTAGACACGATTGGCTTTATACAATATACCCTTCCTACTACTCATGTACTATAAATCAATGATGATTTACATAAAACTACAAAAAGGTGGTTCCGTATTCCGCCTCATAACGCTGGCAAACCCAGACAAGTGAACGATAGTGCTTGTTGTAAGAACATCGTTTTCGTGTGACAGTTGAAAACACATCTATCTATGAATAATTAGTTTGACAATTGTTACTTTATTTTAACTAGTCGTGCGCTTGCTGTGGAAGCACAAAATCTACTTGGACTATGTTTCATTTATATCACCTGTTAAGACAGCGCGGGCTAACGGTTACTGTGTGATGTTGGGACGGTTTGTCGTCCAGACATATTAGATCTTAAAGATAATCAAATACCAACAATTGTGAGAACAAGGATTTAAAGATCGATTAGTAAAGTCTTTTATTGTATCAAACTCAATTGATAAACTAGGCAATCTAAATGTTATTTCTTTACATTGATTGCCCGTATTTAGGTATTGTCCATAATTAACTACTTTTAATCCAGCAGACTGTTTGGCATCACTCAAATTGTAAGCCGTTTGTGTATAGTTTTTTCTTGATAAGGGACTAGTGGCGGTTTGTAGCAATAATTTCATTTCAACAGTAAACTGAAATAGGACACCGGCCAGTAATTGATCAGTACTAAAGTATCACAACGTGCGTGAGGAATGTGATGAGATAAGAAATTGAATAAAACAGACTTCATGGAAAACTGTTTTTTAAACATGCCCACTTATTTAAAGCGAAAACTGCCCGACAAGAAATACCGTGAATCTATGTCTTCGCGCAGTAATTGCAACGTCGTTATAGGCTTCAAATAAAGTCTAGCTGGTATTGGAATGAACATATCTGCCGAGTGAAATGAAAACGGCATTAGCAATCTTACATACCGGATACAGAGCTATATAGTAACTGCCCATGCTGAATCTAAACACAATCTTGCAATTAAAGCAGTGTCCAGAAATATAATGATATTATTAATTTCATGTACCAACTCATATGCCAAATAGAGTAACAGTGTAACAGTTGTCTTAGTTTGCATCCATCTTGTTCGCCGGGATTTTGCTAATTGATTTTTTCACGAGGTAGACTGTACGACGTGTGTCCATCATGGCCACCCATATCAAGTCAGTAGATATTGCTCACCTGGCAGTCATCTAGGTGCCAGTTGACGCGGTAATTACTAGCTGCTGCACGGTAAATTATAAGACAGGGTTTATCAGGAAGGAGTGGCCGCTGGTATGTACCGTGTCGACTGTATAACTACTGGGTCATTTCATCTATAGTGGCTGATTGTAGAATTTTGTGTCGTGTGTGAGAGACTCTCTGTGTTAAACTGTCTTAGCAATGTCCGCCAAACGCAAAACAAAGATACCTCGTTCACCTGCACACATGTGACTGCGATCTGCTGTGATCGTGGATGGAGTTTTACATATCAATTATAATTGTTGTGACCACTGTTATTATTGGGCGTAATTGCAGGGAATGTGTTGCTTTCGCGAGCGGGTACGTAGTACGTCCAGTTGACGGATACAATTACATATATCAATATGACACAAGAGAAACACGTCAATGGTCGCTGAATACAGGTTTAAACTTGCTATACTCCCACCCAGTGAACATCATGACAGAACAACCCAAATATTTACGGTAACGCTTGCAACAATACTGTCATCAATCAATATAGATCATTGTCGCAGACAGACTGACGACTCGATATAAACGGAGTGGTCACACTTACCTAAAAATAGTTGTTTTCTAATTTGCATGCATTCTATACTTGAGAAAGGACGATAAAGATCGCTAAGTATAGGTTGGAAGACACAGTACTCACGTCTGTTGAGATCTCGACAGAGCAATCTAAAGACGAACGTGGCGCTTGTAACATAATACTGTCATCAATCAATACAGATCAAATGAGCCAGCTGACAGGACGACAACAAGGTGCATATTCACCGGCCACACCTAACGGGCAAACAATGTCTACTAATTAACCAGCCGTCAGTCACCTGGGCCGCAAAAACCCGCAAACGCGTAGACGTCAACAAAGGCGTCCTTCCGTACATATTACCAATCGGCTGACGTTGAAGACTGCATTGGCAGCACCTTCAGGACGGCGGCTACAGCGGTGCTGTCACCTGATGACTAAGCAGTAGTTGATTAGATACATTGAGGTTTATACAGTAAACCCCCGTAGTTAGCCCCTAGTATCACTGTACTAAAAAATTGTTCTAGTTACAGTGTGAAATATTCCACGAAAAAGACGAGCGATTACCATAAATATAATGATAGGTGGTGTCAAACATCTACAAATAATTCTTAATAGTTATATAATGGTATCAAAGGCAGTCGATAAATCAAACAATCTAAATGTTTTTCTTCACGTTGAATGTCTATAATTGTATTTAGAGATTGTCTACGTCATTGAGTACTGTTATATAAGCAGAGTTTTTAGCGTCAATCAGTTTGTAAGCTTATTGTTATTGTTGTCTAAAAGCTCGTGACTTGATATGGAACTATTGGAGTTTTTAACAATAATTCATTTAAACTATTTTGGAAATTAAATTGTGTAAGGAAACCGGTGCGTGACTGTTTAATACCAAAGCACCAAAACGTGCGTCAGGAGTGTGATTGTGGTGGGGGTAAATAGGGGAACTTCATGGAGAAATATTGTCATCATTCCCACTTGGTTAAAACGAAATGTATATATTTTTTTAATGATAAACATGGACAAAGTATCAATAATACATTCAAGATAATCTTTGTGCACTAATTATTACGACGATGCGTGCTTCGAATAGGAGTATAATTCGTATTGGCACAAAACAATCTGCCGAGTAAATTGCAAAACGCTATGAGCAATTCTGCATACTGGATACCGAGCTATACAATAACTGGCCCTGGTGAACTAAATACAAACTTGCAATTAATGCAACGTCCAGCATTATCACTGTGGCTAGTATGCATTCCATGTACACACACACAAAATCCAGTAACATTATCGTAATTTTCTTAGTTTGCAACAATCTTCCTTGCTGGGGTTAGGCTAATTGATTTTTTCGCTAGGTTCGTGTCGCACGGTATGTGCATACCAATCAGGCCATATTTAAAAAGCCAGAAGACATTGGTTAGTCTATAGTTATTAAAGTGCCAGTTGTTGCGGTAATTACTAGCTGCTGCAAGATAAATTATACGACAGGGTTTGTCAAGATGTCTTGGCTGCTGGTGTGTTCTTGTTCGACGACGTGGTTGATTTTATGAATATCCTTCGCTTTCGATACTCTCTGTGTTAAACATTTTTTGCAATGGCCGCCTAACGCTTTCAACAAATTACAATAGTATTACAATAACTGAAAAGAAGAAGCAGACAGTCTAGCGACACAATATATACTTAGTGTCACACCTGACTGATAAATGATGACTTCTAAATTATATGCGTCAGTCAGTAGTCACCTACATACGTGTGGCTGCGATATGATCTGGTCCTGGTTAGAATTTTACATATCCATTGTTATTGCTGTATCTGCTGCTGCTACTGGTGAGCCTAATTTCAGGGAATACTCATGTACGGGCGGGAAGTACGCCCAGTTGCTGAGTAGTATTGCAGACATCAAAATGATCGCTAAATACAGGTTTCATCAATTATAAATACTTTTATTCTTAACACTTTAACAGTTTTCTTAGTTTGTATGCAGCTTGTTCGCCGGAGTTTTGCTAATTGACTTTTTTGCGAGGTAGACTTACGATATGCGTCCACCATGGCCACCCATATCAAGTCAGTAGATATTGCTCACCTGGCAGTCATCCAGGTGCCGGTTGACGCAGTAATTGCTAGCTGTTGCACGGTAAATTATTAGACAGGGTTTTTCAGGAAGGGTTGGCCGCTGGTATGTACAGTGTCGACGGTATGACTAATGGGTCATTTCATATATAGTGATTGATTGAAGGAATTTTGTTGTCGTCTATGAGACTGTGTTAAACTCTCTTAGCAATGTCTGCCAAATGCTTCATTTCAACAAATTACTTTATCGTTAAAATATCTGAAAGGAAGAAGCAGACAGACTAGCGACACAAAATATAGTGGGTGTCATACCTGTTTGATAAATGATGCCTTCTAAATTATATGCATTAGACAAAGGTGCCGCGTTCACTTGCTCACGTGTGACTGCGAATTGGTATAATCGTAGATGGATTTTAACATATCAATAATTGTTGTGACTACTGCTATTCATGGGCATAATTGCAGGGCATGTGTTCCTTTCGCGACCGGGTAATACGTCAATTTGATAAATGCAATTGCAGCTGTCAATATGGCACAAGAGAAACACGTCAATGGTCGCTGAATAAATTGGTAGACAGTTGATTGCTTGCCACATGATGCACTACAAGAGCAGTGCCCATCTGTCCATGCATCAATCCGTCTTTGACTGAATGGCCCAAGAGGGGTGCTAACCAGTCTGTCATCCTGTGGTAACCCAATTTAAATTTGCTATATTCCCACCTACTGAACATCACGACAGAACGATTCAAATAAATACGGTAATGCTTGCGACAAGATACTATCATCAATCAATACAGGTCATAGTCGCAGGCGGACTAGCGACACGCTAACTACGGAGTGATCACACCTGCCTAACAAAGGTTCTCTTCTAATTTGCATGCATTCTATACTTGAAAATGGGCGATAAAGGTTGGGAGATACGGTATGAGACACAATACTCCCGTTAAGTTTAGGTATCGACAGAGGAACCCAAACACGAACGTGACGATTGTAACAGACAGACTAGCGACATAATATATATTGGGTGTCACACCTGTTTGATAAATGATGTCTTCTAAATTATATGCATTAGACAAAGTTGCTGCGTTCACCTGCACACGTGTGGCTGCAAACTGGTTTGACCGTGGATGGAGTTTTACGACTACTCCTATTCTTGGGCCTAATTGCCGGGAAGGTGTTCTTTCCCAAGCGAGTAATACGTCCAGTTGGCGGATAAAATTGCAGCTATCAATGCGACACAAGAGAAACACATCAATTGTCGCTGAATACATTTGATAATTTACTATATTCCCACCTACTAAACATCACGACAGAACGATCCAAATAAATAAGGTAATACTTCCAACAAGATACTATCATCAATCAATACACACCATAGTCAGAGACGGACGGGTGACACGTTATATTTAACAAGATTGCCATCCAGAAAATTACTCTGGATGGCAGTTGGACAAGGAAGCCTTTTGGCTTATCGAGAGTCCAATACTTTTTATCTACATGTATCCCGCCTTTTTAAGGTGTGTGTCGATTTTATTTTTAAACATATTCACGCTACTAGCACCAACACAATCAGGAGATAATCTGTTCCATTCATTTACAGTCCTTTGTGAGAATGAGAACTTTCTTATATCTAATCTACACTGCTCCTTTACTAATGTAGCTTCATGTCCTCTGGTCCTTCTATCTTTCTTAACTGAGAAAAAAATGTTTCTATCAATATTTTCATAACCATTCAATATTTTAAACACTTCTATGTGATCTCCTCTCAATCTCCTGGTCTCTAGAGTTGTTAAACCACATTCTTTTAGGCGTATTTCGTAACTAAGATCCCTCATATTTTGTATCATTTTAATCGCTCTCCTCTGTACTCTTTCTAGCATATCTATGTCCTTCTTACTATATGGCCTCCATGCTTGTATACAATATTCTAAATGAGGCCTCACTATTGTTTTGTACAGCGGTACTATTAATTCTTTTTTCTTATACGCTATATTTCGTCTAATTAATCCAAGGATTTGATTTCCCTTTGAATATACTGCCTAACAAAGGTTCTCTTCCAATTTGCATGCATTCTATAGTTGAGACTGGGCGATAAAGATCGCTAAGTAAAGGTTGGGAGACACGATAGGAGACACAGTACCCCTTCAAGTTAATGTCTCGACAGAGCAACACAAAGACGACCGTGACGCTTGTAACATGATACTGACATCAATCAACACAAATCACATGAGCCAGCAGACAGGATGACGACAAGGTTCATACCGAGCGGCCACACCTGACGGACAAACACTGTATTCTAATTAACCAGCCGTCAGTCACCTCTGGTCCGCAATCACCCGCACATATGTGCCTACAAGTTTGCTTTGTGATGTTTGGAGTTGGCTACAACGCTTAAGGAGACATTGTCTTATGCATGGGAACTAAACAGGAAATATGATGTAATTTTAAGTCAAAGCAGAGCCCACTTGTAAAAAACAATATTTTATAAATGTGAAATCGCGCTGTTAAATATATGTGAATTGCTCTTAACTGCTACGACGGTAATAAGCTGAATTCTTGCTAAATAAAAATAATTTTGAAATGTTTAAATTTATGTCACCAATCAACAAACTGATTACGAAATATGTATGTTATGTTTGTCTTGCCAAAACGCTAATATGAACAACTGTCGACATTCTACCCGTTGTTGGAATTCAATAGTTTACATAGGAGTCGGAACGTGGTGAATATTGGAGGGGCTGAGTTTAACCAAAACCTTCCATGTGCACCCCATTACCATTGAGACTCACCAAAAACATCCAACTCCACCCCCTTGACAAAATATTTGGGGCAATTGAGGGAGCTTAGACCCCTTCAACCCCCCGCTGATTCCGATGCCTGCGGTCTATGTAGCACATACCGTTATATAAATGTTAAGTGTTTCTATGGTCACATTCTCCCTCAGTTTTAATAAGTTTGATGTTGAATTAGTTAATTATGCATTTGAGACATGTACAAGAACAGTGCAATTACTATATTGGGTTGCTACATACTCTACTTAAACATGTCATATTCTCGTCTACAATCACATAGACGTTAACAAAACGGCCTTCCGTACATATTACCAAGAATACATGTCAAGGCCCGTCTGACAACACAACACTAGGCTGGCAGTGAAGTCCACATTGGCGGCAACTACTGGACGGCGGCTATAGCGATGCTGTCACCTGGCGACTTAGCTGCAGTTAGTTAGGTACGATTTGCTTTACATAATACACTCCTACTATCACTGTTCTACAACATTTGTTTTACACAATACATTCTTCCTACTATCAATATACTAAAAAATAATCAGAATTACGTAAAACTACAAAACGTGAGTTAAAAAACTTGCAGTCCGCCTCATCACGCTGACAAATACAAGCAAGTGGACGTAGGTAGGCCTACTTGTTCTAAGAATTCTAACTCTTTCAAATTATTTTGAGTCTAAAAATTTTTTTTTTTTTTACTTGAATTTAATTAATCGTGGGCTAATCTTGGATGCATACAATTTGATTATCTCGACAATTGCGATAGACAACGCGGAATAACGATTATTGTTTGCGTCGTCGTCCAAAAACATCATATCATAAAGACAATTAATGACCAAGAACTGATAGATGTTATCAAACATCTTATCGTATCTTATGGTATCAAAGGCAATCTATAAATCAAACAATGTAAACACCTTTCACCTTGATTGTCCATATTTAAAATTAGCATACATCGTGGTGTTCTTTTAACTCGGCAGACTCTTTAGCGTCGGCAAGTTTGCAAGCTTGGTGTTAATGTATTCCGTAAGCATTTGACGTGATATGGGACTAGTGGCAATTTATGACAATAATTGTTTTCAAGTATTATGGAAATTAAACTGAAATAGGACCGGTCACTAGTTTCTTAATACCAAAGCATCAAAACGTGCGTCAGATGTTTATATTTGGTGAGGGGTTGAATTAGGGGAACTTCATCAGAACATGTTTTTCATCATTCCCACTTGCTGTACACGAAGTGTAAGCATTTGTTTATAAAATTATAAACATGGAAACTGATTGACAATAAATCCAAATTAATAATCTTAGCGAAGAATTGAAAGGTTGGGACCCGCGATCATGGGGGAGCTTTGAGCCACCTGCTGTAACTTTTTTAATTCTTATCATTCGTTTAGTTTTTCGAGATCTGTAGAAGCAGGTCATGTTACTGACGACTTCACTGCCAATTGAATAATTACGGACGACTAACGGCGCGCCAAATCACAGGTAAATAACAATAACAGGTACATGTTCTGTTAATAACTGAAGCAGTTCTTGACCGATGCTGTCATAATTTTCAATAAAACTCGTTCCGTATGAACATTTGTGATCAGGCGCTCATGAGTCGGCCTCTACCAAATCCGATGAATGGATGCCAAAATTTACTGGTGCAACTCCCCACTAATGTTTGCGTTCAATAGGCCATGTTGGTAGTGTTTGAGTATTTGTATATTATGATCCGTTAAGATTAGAATGTCACAAATTAAACGGTGTCTTGTAAACCAGAAACGCAACAATATCAAGCGTGAATAAATGTGAAATAAACAATGAATAAGTTCTTGATTTATTAAACATTAACATATCACTTAGTTTTACATAATCATTATTAATAGCAAACGATCGTTGAACTATATTATTTCCAAGAAGATTGAATAATGTCCGAATAGCCGTTTGCTTAGGGTATCTATTATGTGTCAGTAGAACTGGTCTGTTCACAATCATCCAGGTTCCGGTTGACGCGGTTATTACTAACTGCTGCAAGGTCAATTATAAGACTGATTGTGAGACTTTTAAATTATATGCATTAGCCAATGGTGCCGCTTTAACTTGCACACGTGTGACTAAGAACTGGTCTGATCGTTTTTTACATATCAATTATAACTGCTCCGTTTACTGCCGCCATTATATGCCTAATCGCATGGAATATATCGTTTTCGCGGGCGGGTAATAAAATTATAGTCAATTTACGTAAACCATTGCCGCTGTCAAATTTCCAGAAGAATGGCGTCGAGGATCCCTAAATACAGTTTTTAATACACAATACTCCCGCCGAGTGGACATCTCGACAGAGCTGCTCAAACACGTATGATGAAACTCGCAACGATATACTCTCATCAATCAACAGAAATTAACGGTGCGAGCAGACAGGATGGCGACACGGTGTATGCCATTCGGCCATACCTATCTAGCAAACACTGTTTTCTAATTAATGGTGTTTTAGTCACCTCTTCTGCAATCGCCATCACATGTGTGGCGGCAAACCTGCTTGGTAGTGCTTGTTGAGCTTCGCGACAACGCTCAAGATTACATGATCTCGCGATTCGCACATAAAAAAGAAAATTAAATGTTATTGTTGAGTCAGATAACTTCCAATAATGGATTTTGCTATGTAATTGGCATTTCTAAATTGCGCATGTGTGTTGATACATCGACCAAAATAGGGTTGACATAATTACTCTCTCTTAACAAATTATATGTTGTTGTGACGTTGTTTAGAAAATATATGGCGTGATACAAAGTGGTTTTCTCTGTTTAGACTGGTGTGTTTTATGTCACCACTTAACAAACTGCTTATAAAATAACTTAAGCTAATATGATTTACATGAAATAAAAACAGATGCTTCTATATTCCGCCTCATAACGCTGGCAAACAAAGGCAATAGAACGATGGTGCTTGTTCTAAGAAAACACATTTCGCGTGACAGTTGAAAACACATACTGATTTTATCATTGTACATTCAAGATATTTTACCGAACACAACCAATCATACATATTCCATGTTCATAAGCAAAGATACATGTCAACACCATTGTGAGAACACGTCACACGGCCGACGGTGAAGTCCGCATTGGCAGCACCTACTGGTCCGCAGCTACCTGGCGGCTTGGCAGTGGTCAATTAGATACGATTGGCTTTATACAGTATACCCTTTCTACTACTCATGTACTATAAATCAATGATGATTTACGTAAAACTACAAAAAGGTGGTTCCGTATTCCGCCTCATAACGCTGGCAAACCCAGACAAGTGAACGATAGTGCTTGTTGTAAGAACATCGTTTTCGTGTGACAGTTGAAAACACATACAGATTATCTATGAATAATTAGTTTGACAATTGTTACTTTATTTTAACTAGTCGTGCGCTTGCTGTGGAAGCACAAAATCTACTTGGACTATGTTTCATTTATATCACCTGTTAAGACAGCGCGGGCTAACGGTTACTGTGTGATGTTGGGACGATTTGTCGTCCAGACAAATTATATCTTAAAGATAATCGAATACCAACAATTGTGAGAACAAGGATTTAAAGATCGATTAGTAAAGACTTTGATGGTATCAAACTCGGTTAATAAACTAAGCAATCTAAATGTCATTTCTTTACCTTGATTACGCGTATTTAGGAATTGAACATTGTAAAGTACTTTCAACACAGCACACTCTTTGGCGTCACTCAATTTGTAAGCCGTTTGTGTATAGTGTTTATTTGGTACGAGACTAGTGGCGGTTTGTAACAATAATTTATCTTCAACAGTAAACTGAAATAGGATACTTGCCAGTAGTTGTTTTGTACCAAAGCATCAAAACGTGCGTGAGGAATGTGATGAGGTATGAATAAAACATACGTCATGGAAAAACTCTTTTTAAACATGCCCACTTATTTGAAACGAAAACTGCCCGACAAGAAATCCCGTGAATTATGTCTTCTGGCAGTAATTGCGACGTCGTTATATGCTTCAAATAAAGTTCAGCTGGTACTGGAATGAACATATCTGCCGAGTGAAGGGTAAGACGGTATTAAGTGCGTCTTGTTTGCCAGATGGCATATTGTCACCTCCGAAGCATCGCGTTGATTAGGAAATGTCTTACCACTAATGCTTGCAGAACCATTGTGAACGCCGTAGTCGTGTCACGTATTGATTACGGCAACGCAATGTTATATGGTCTGCCGGAGACGCACTTGCGAAAGCTGCAGATGGTACATAATTCCGCAGCACGTCTCATAACCGGGACAAGGAGACGAGAACACATAACATCTGTTCTGTACCGTCTACACTGGTTGCCTATACGCCAGCGGATCGAATTCAAGCTGTTACTGCTGATATATCGTGCAGTGCACCATCTCGGCCCTGCGTACATTTCATCGCTCGTGACATCCTACACGCCGACCAGATCACTTAGATCGGCCGCACAAGGTCTGCTGACTGTTCCGAGATATTACCTTGAACATTATGGCCGTCGTTCCTTCTCGGTGGCTGACCCGATCCTGTGGAATGCCCTGCCTCATGCAGTCAGGCATGCAAACTGCGTTACCACTTTCAAATCAATCTTAAAGACATGCTTATTTCGATAGGCCTTCAAAGAACTTTGCAGTCCGCATCAGTGACATTTGTGCAATGTTGACATTCGATTATGTACTTAGGTTGCAGTTATTTATTTATTTAATATTATTATTTTGTAATTAGCATATTACATGTATTTTTTTTTAAGCACATTATTTATTTTAGGTATTTAAACGGCTAATTCACATATATATATATATTTATTTATTTATTTTTATTCAGGTTTATCTAACTGACATTTTATGTAATTTGTATATGCTATTTTTAAATCATTTTCTTTTATCTTTCTATTTAATATTTATATTTAATATGTTTAGGTCATTTACTGTATTTTACTTATACTTTACGATTGTCAGCGCCTTTGAGCAGATTTGTTATCCGGACACACGGCGCTCTATAAATGCTTTATAATAATAATAATAATATCAGCAATCTTATATACCGGATACGGACATATATAACAACTGTCCATGCTGAACCGAAATAAAATCTTACAATTAAAGCAGTGCCCAGAAATGTAATGATATTACGCATTTCATGTACCAACGCATATGCCAAATAGAGTAACACTGTAACAACTTTCTTATTTTGCATCCATCTTGTTCGCAGTTGTTTTGCTAATTGACTTTTTCGCGAGGTAGACTGTACGATGTGTGCCCACCAACGCCACCCATATCAGGTCAGTAGATGTTGCTCGGTAAATTATAAGACAGGGTTTCTCAGGATGGTATGTGCAGTGTCGACGGTATGACTACTGGGTCATTTCATCTAATGTGGATGACTGAAGGAATTTTTTTGTCGTCTATGAGACCACTGTCCGCAAACTGCCATATCTCAACAATATCTGAAAGGAACAAGCAGACAGAATAGCGACACAATATATACTGAGTGTCATACCTGTTTGATAAATTATGTCTTCTGAATCATATGCATTAAACAAAGGAAGCAGACGGACTGGCGACACGCTATTTACGGAGTGGTCATACCTGCCAAACAAAAGTCGTCTTCTAATTTCCATGCATTCTATACAGGAGACTGGGCGATAAAGATCGCTAAGTAAAGGTTGGGAGACACGGCAGGAGACACAATAATCCCATCAAATTGATATTTTGACAGAGCAAAACAAAGACGAACGGGACGCTTGTAACATAATACTATCATCAATCAACACAAATCAAATTAGCCAGCAGACGTGATGACGACAAAATGCATACCGAGCGGCCACACCTGACGGTTAAACACTTTCTTCTAATCAACTAGCCGTCAGTCACCTATGGACCGCGATCACGCGCACATACGTGCCTACAAGCCTGCTTGGTGATGATTGGAGGTGGCTACAACGCTTTAGAAGACATTGTCTTTTGCACGCGAACTAAATAGGAAATGTGACGTAACTTTAAGTGAAAGTAGAGCCCACCTATAAAACAATATTTTACTAATTTCAAAACGCACTCTTAAATACGTTTGAATTGCTCTTAATTGCTATGACGTTAATTAGTTGAATTATTTCTAGATACAAATAATTACGATAATGGATTTTGCTAAGTAATTGTCATTTCTTTATTGCGCATGTTTGTTTATTTGAAATGCTACGACCAAAATACGGTTGACATAGTTACTCACTCACGTCAAAAGCTCTATTTTGTAGTGACGATATTTAAAAAAAATTATGTGGTGATACAAAATGGTTTCCTCTGTTTAGATTGGTGTGTTTCATGTCACCACTTAACAAAACTGTTTGCAAATGTCAATATCCAACCCATTTTTTTAATTCAATAGGTTATGCAGCACAAATCGTTATGTTTTTTATATGGAACTTTCTGTAGCATCTTTCTCCATCCATCTTACTATATTTATGTGGTGTTGAGAATTAGCCTAATTTTATACTTGCCAGGTGTACAAGTATATGCTATCTAACACGTGCTTCTACACTTAATCCATGTTAATATTCAAGTATGTCAAGGCCCATTTGGAGATATAGAACACACCTGCCCTGAGTAATCCAGAGAAAGGATGATGTAATGTTGTCTCCTCTATAACGAGAGATTATTACAGTTTGGCTATCAAACCCATACACAGAAGCAATATCGGAGGTATGTAAAATATATGTTCTGTGTGCATTGTTAAATTTGTCAAAGGATGTGGTCAAGAATAAACGAATCTGGGTCAGCGCGGCGACACTGATGTCGCGAAGTTTATACGGGATAGCTAATCATCGCTCAGCTATGCGGTTGTTATGTAATAACGATGATCGAACGTAAATTGCAATATGGTTGTCACGGATGATATTCACGGATGCATAGGTTGATTAGAGTTAGAATACTTTTGGTGATGGGATTTTTTATGAAGACATATTGAATATTTTCTTCTGATATGTATACGTCGAATATATATCAAGGGCAACCTGGAACTCCTCGCGATATCGCTGGTGTTTCAGCCTGGCTGTGTTGAAGGCATTTCTGGTCGACTTTGGACGCTTGCGCTGAAGTGGGGCAATGTACAGCTGGAGGACTGTTCTGACAAATCGATGTCCAGCACTCTGCTCCCCGCATGGCCCTTGTGATCTTCACATCATGGATGTCCTGCCTTCTTAAGATGACACAGTCTATAATGTGCCATTGCATGGACCTGGGGTCCATCCAGGTTGTTGTGTACTTATCGGCCTGCCTGAACAGAGTGTTTGTGATAGCTAAGTCGTTCTCCGCAGACATGCTCAAAAGGAGGAAGCCATTGGTGTTTAGTCTTCCTACGCCGTGCTGTCCGATTATTCCCTTCCAGTTCTTGCTATCAGTTCCGACTCCAGCAATGAAATCCCCCAAGATGGTGAGCTTGTCGGTAGCAGGTGTTGACCTGACCAGGCTGTCGAGATCTTCATAGAATCTTTCTTTGGTCTCGTCGGAGCTTGTAAGGGTGGGTGCGTAGAAACGTGTGAAAGTGGCGTGGCACATGGCGTTCAGGGGGAAACGCGGCTACAGAAGCCTTTCGTTGATCTCTTTGGGCCGTAGGAGAGAAGTTTTCACTGCTATGCTAACTCATTGGATTATGGCCTCATTCTCTGCGTTGCCTTTCCAAAAGAAAGTGTAGCCGCCGCCTGGTTCCCTCACGCAGCCCTCCTCTGCAAGTATTGTCTCACTCATAGCCGCTATATCAACATTATATCGCTGCATCTCTCCTACAATAAACGCAGTCCTTCTTTCCGGTCTTGCAGTGTCAGCTTTATCCATAAGTTTGCGAACAATCCAAGCTCCGAGAAGGAGTCTTCTTGTGTTTCTTTGTTTTCGACCGCTAGAATGGGTTGAACTGTCAGCCGCGGTATGCTAGCCAGTTGTAGTAGGGCAGGAAATCTTTAGGCCACCTTTTCTAGGCCCCTCCCTTACAAAGGATGAGCAGTGCTGAAAAGGGCTGCTGAGTCGCCTGGGATGCTGCCGGACTCCTCTGCAGCCCTACAAAGTCAAACGACATATTGTCCACAGGCCACCTGCCTGTAGGTTTGGGACTACGACTCCCAGTGATCACCTCCACCTGTCGCTTTGCCCCTCCCCCATCGCCGCAGGGCTTGATAAAGAAATTATGATAGATGAGATGGTGTCGAATGATGAGTAGCACACACCTTTGCGTGAATGCTTTTTAAAGTGGGAAGGCCGCTGCACAGGGGTGGTCTCACTCTCTCAGCCGCAGAAGCCGGGTTTCAATGGTCCAGAAGGTTGGTACGACTGAAGACTTCCTTGATTGCAGTAAATGGCCATGGCATCTTCCGTGCTCTGTGTAATCCACAGTGCTCTGCTGCTCCGCCTTCTTCACCGGTGAATCTAAACTTGATTTACTCCGCCCAATCCGCCGCAATTTCGCATGCTCCCTGACACCCCATTCACCCCTGACACCCCATACACAATTAATACAAGTAATATCGGCTTCACAGACGCACTGACTTTGACACATCATGTAATCCACTTGCTAGACAAGATATACAATTACCCGCAAGTGCTACTTAACCGCTTTACTCCAACGGCACTTCCAGATGTAATTGTTATTTTGTTTACATATTCGTTTGTGCTGAATCATATAGAAAACGATATTGCTCAAGTCTCAATAAATTTAGTTTTGTTACAGCCGTGCTACGATGTATCAGAATGGATTGAGGAAAGGCGAATGTGTTTTTGGAGGACGATCGTTCAGATGGGACCACATTGACGATATGTTGCAAGACAACAGTGTGGTCTATGGAAGTTCCTCAACACATCAACAATAAACTATTGAAGAAGTATCGGTTTACCTAACGTATTCATTGTAAATGCGGAAAAATTAAATTGTCACATAAGTATGTACGGTATTAGCCGTATGCATAGCCATATTAATTAGCATCGCACGTTTTGATTTCGTAAACACATTATATAATACGTAAATTATATAGGTATATATATATATATATTGTTGTAAACAAAAAACACATTAAACATAGTGTTGCATTCATATGGTTTTGCTTTAAAGTGTTAAATCGTTAAAGCGATGAATCATACTTTACTTTCATAAGGTATACATTATACACAACAAAGCACATATATTTAACTGGTTGTTAAAGTATTTATGTATTATTGCATAAACAGGTTAGCACACTCAACAAGACAACTATTCAACTCTGTACATTTATTGGTAGACATGTATGATATATTTCATATTTCCATAGTGATAATTCAACTTGTTATCGCGGAATATGCCCTAAAACATAGTGCTATTTTCTTTGACATGATGCTAAACAGAAACAATTGAGTCTTCCCATTACACGTATATTGTTTTAAGTGTGTACTGGAATATAGAAGATCATAACGAATTTATTTAATACTGAATCGCTACTCACATTTATTACATACTCAAATATATTTAAAACCTACTTCATTTACATTTTTTCTTTTACTTCTTGTGTTACATAAATATAATTTTAGCATTTCCAGTAGCCGTGAGCATGTGCAACATAGAAATTAGTGCTTATTTAAACTTGAAAGTACCTGCTTTAATGTTGCAACCCAAGCGTAGTAAATTACTTGTCTGCGCCTTAAGCCAAGTCTTTGCAGAATGCGTTTTAACGTCTGCACACAGCACAACATTAAGTCGTTTATACACACATCTTGCATTACGCAGGCTTGCTATTAAATAATTGTGTAGATTGAATGCATTATTTATTTTACAATAACTCTCTCTCCCCCTGTCTCCCTGTCTCCCTGTCTCCCTGTCTCCCTGTCTCCCTGTCTCTCCCTCTCTCTCTCTCTCTCTCTCTCTCTCTCTCTCTCTCTCTCTCTCTCTCTCTCTCTCTCTCTCTCTCTCTCTCTCTCTCTCTCTCTCTCTCTCTCTCTCTCTCTCTCTCTCTCTCTCTCTCTCTCTCTCTCTCTCTCTCTCTCTCTCTCTCTCTCTCTCTCTCTCTCTCTCTCTCTCTCTCTCTCTCTCTCTCTCCCTCTCTCTCTCCCTCCCTCTCTCTCCCTCTCTCCCTCTCTCCCTCACTCCCTCTCTCCCTTTCTCCATTCATCCCTCCCTTCTTCCCTTCCTCCCTTCATCATTCCCTCCGTCCCTCTTTCCCTCCCTTCCTAACAACTTACCTTGGTGTGCGTGTGCATGTGTGTACATGTGAATTTATTTGTAAACATAAATTAATTAATGCGTTCAATATGCATGGTTTGTTAATTAATACGTTTGCAGCATACTCAACAACATACCGTCATTCTCTTTACAAAGAGCGAAAGGAAGGGCAACATATATTTAAACAATTGAGTAGTAGGGGCCTAAGCGACAAATACAATTTGAAAGAGTATCCTCTATCATCCTCGCAAGCCAGGTCGATGACAACGTACACTACCCCTGGAAGATATCCTATGCAATGTATGGACGTCAGTTAATTCAAACTAGTAATTAGCTTCGCCGTAACTGTACCACCCGTGAGAACAGTGCAGACACCCGCCCGAACCGCACCAGAATTCTAAGACGAAGCCAGTGACTTAATGGAATCACAACATTCTCACGAGGGGCTGAGCTGTATTGTGTATTCAAATAATTACTTCTACTTCCCCAACAATACACATCACATTAGCAAACTTATGTGGCTGAAATTAAAATCACCGGAATTTGTTGGCAAGCGATATGATTGGTTTAGCTTATATTCCGAGTTTCGCAACGCGATCTGCCAAGGGGTTCATATGTAATCAGCACCGCCCCCTGGCGCGCCTGGATGCTATCTATGAACACATTATGCTTTTTACTCAGATTATTATATTATTACCATAATAATATTATATTTATATAAATAACACACCTGATGGATATTCCGTTGTGGCTGAGTATCGCAGAGAGTTCAACATTAGTGTATCCTGCCACAAAACATTGTCTTATTAAATTGTTAACTGAAATGGAACATATGTACACCTTTTGCGATATGCATGCATCACGAAAAAATACAACAAGTTTGCAACATTTAGCTTAATTTGACCTGGCAATGATCCTACAACTGTATTTACAACAATACAACTGACACACATACATGCTATACTTGTAGGTTTATAATCACATACGCACGCACGCACACATACACACACGTGAATATATTATAAACCTATTTTCCATGGTTGACATTTACTGGGGGTACGCAAGATAGGCAATTCATAGATTGACTGTCTTCACGGTACTTCCTTATCAGGGAACCGACTGTCACATACAAGGTATTCATACTGTGTGACAATCGTTGGAAAAAAATTCACTGTATGCTGTTCTAAAGAATATGTCTGGTTTCACTAGTGGCACCTATTTCAAAATAATAATTGTACCCACATCAATGCAGTTGCCTACACACAACTATGACCAGACAATCTCAATAATATATAAATAAATAAATATTTGCAATAAGCGAAAGTTGAAAAAATGCACTTTCAAGTTGTTGTCTCTTCCCATGTATACAACATAAGTTTTATATTTTCTACCAAGGGTATCCAGACGGAAACAATTTAACAAATACAATCTGAGCGGTAGAAGAGGTACATATATGTCATGTTATAAAATAGTTTTGCCACAGACTTTTGTTACAACATTTAGAAGTACGAACACAACTAATTCTTTGTGCAAAACACACGTATGTTTAGCTGTATACGTCATCAGCCATCATAACGTGATCTGAACACAAATAGGAATGTGTTTAATAAAATATAAATGACTGCCTAAGTCTCGTTTTCGGCATACGCATGCTTATTTCGGCATCTTTTTAATGTAGATCATCGCATCGCGCATCGCGTATCGCATCGCGCATCGCATCGCGCCTCGTCCATAGCATCGCTCATCACATCGCGCTGTTTCTAATTATCAAACGTGGTCGTTTTATCAGATAAATCGCCGCTGAATGTGCACTATCCTTTAGCAAGGCGGACGGCGGTGCGGCCTGTTGTTTCAGACTGTACATGAAATTGCAATCGCGTAATTGAATATTTTATATCACCATCAAGATAATAATCTTATCCACAGGATTGTCGCTGGATGTACATAGGAATTGTGTTATTTAGTTTTGTTATTGGCGTTTGAACTTCGCGAATGCGCAACCTTGCATTTTATCCGCTGCCGCGTATACATTGCAGGATTAAGCACTCAAAAAAATTAAAATAAATCCGCGGAACATCCAGCGACAAACTTGTAGATACGATTATTATCTTTACTGTGATATAAAATAATATTAAATTCCATTGCAAGTTTGAGCATTCGCAATGTTCTAACGGCAATAACTCAAAACAATTAACATAAAACCTGTATACACCCAGCGACACATTTGTAGGTAAGATTATTATCTTTACGGTGATATAACAAAATATTAAATTCCGCGATGTTAATTTTAGGTACGGCCTGAAACACCAACCCGCAAAGATGCGCGCCATGCTAAATCCTAGCGGCGTTAGCTGCGGTGACGTCACAACGACCGTTAGACGTCGCAACAAACTGTGCAGAAGATGTACATAAAAGCGCGAGCAAAAGGTGCCTTGAAAGGGTGACAGAGGGGGCTAAGAAATTATTGAATATCTATTATAATATATATTTAATATTTTTCTAAGAACACTATTTTTAAATTATATTTAATTCATATTTAAGTATTTTCAAAACAAAACAGTGTACTTTGTTACCAAAGGTGGCGGGTGTCGTAATAAATATCACCAATAAGTGTTTTAAAGAGTACGATTTTCTGGCGGACGCCACAAAAATTCGTTGAAGTGGCGTTCACAATATCTTAGGTCTATGAACTACACTATGCTATCTATCGGAAAACATCAGAAATGTTACAGTTATACATTTTCATTTTTCGGTTTGATTTGTTCAGTTTAGAAAAAAATGTTGCCCATAAATGTATCACAATAATTCATATACACATTAGTTACAACCTGAGAGTTGTCGTAGCAAATACTACTTTGTTAAATATGAGAAATGGGCAAAGTTGTTAGGTTCTGTTTCCAACAGCTCCTATTCTTAAATCTTGGAAGCCATATAATTGAGTGCGAACTAGGCCCAATTCAATATGTAAATCAAGTGATCTACAATTACATAATGCTATTAGATATTAATCTGTTTCTATACGGCTGACTTTATTCGACCAGTGTATGGCTCTTCTCCTTGACGTGAATGCCGAGAGGTTTGCTGTTATGGACGAAACGATGCAGACTTACAAAACTGAACTCATTGACGGGAACTCGTTTGTCTCTCACCATAAAGAAAACTCGACGAGATACTTACACAAACTTCAGCGTCACTCACGTGGAGGTGATACACTGGGCTCCGTACCCTGTTTCAGCCTCTCTCTGCTGCCATCCCTGCCGATGTGACAACTTCCGCCGACACGGTCGATGTGACAACTTCCGCCGACACGACCGATGTGGCAAGTTCCGCTCCTGACGATGTGACAATTTCTACTCACGCAACCAATGTGACAAGTGCCGCTCCTGTCGCCACTGGTCCGAACTTTACCCTTCAGTTTCCGGCGATGGAAATGAAGAAGACGATTGCACGTCACATAGCATGTGCCATCGTTGAACTCTCGAGACGACAGTGTTTCGCTTGCGAGATAGACGATCCTAGTCAATTTCATCACGATTGTATGTTACCTGATGACATTCTAATGTATATGCACTTTGACGAGGCTGTGGAGGCCATTAATTCAACTGCAGTGATGAAAGACTAGTTGTGTGTTTTGTTAGACGCAGGTTTGAAGCTATCCGACCTGACGTCCGATCACTTGTGTACTATCGGGAGTTGGTTGCAAGAACCGTTTTCAGAGAAGTGGCGAAACAAATTAAAGCAAATTGTTCTGGCAGTAATGGAGGAGGATCTGTAAATCTGTCTTGTGGTTTCATGAGACCCTTGGTGAGAGTAATTCAACTGCAGAGAATGGAGCGCGACTTGTAAATACGTTTGTGTTGTACACGAATAAAATGTTCAAACCTTATATTGTGTCATTTTTTGAAGTATAAGTAGTATAAGTACCGTGCATCTTAGTCTGTTTCATCAGTTGCGTAAAGTATGGACACGAGGCAACAGTTTTCAACTTGTCATTAGAAGAGGGAGTGGTTCCTTTAGAATGGAAAGAAGCAAACATTATACCGTTATTTAAAAAAGGTTCGAGAAACAAGTCAGAGAACAATAGACCAGTGAGTTTACCGTCAGTGATTTGCAACTTATTAGAAAGATAACTAAAGATCACATGGTGGATTTTCTTGTTAAACATAACTTGATAAACCCATCTCAACTTGTTTTTTTTTAAGCGAGGTCATGCTTAACAAATATGTTATGTTTTTTGGAACATATCACTAAGTGGGTAGATGGTGGATCACCAGCAGATATCATCTACTTAGATTTTCAAAAAGCTTTCGACAAAGTGCCACATCAAAGATTACTACTTAAACTAAAGGCCCATGGCATAGGAAATTGTATAATTAACTGGATAGAAAAATTGCTAATTGACAGAATACAACGGGTAGTAGTTGATGGGGAGGCTTCAAACTGGAAATAAGTTTTTAGTGGGGTACCATGTAGATCAGTACTGGGATCTATATTATTCTTAATCTATAGTCACGATTACAAAATTGTTTACAATGATTATACATGATGAAGATAGACAGGATTTACAGGGTGATCTTGACAGGTTGATAAAATGGACTGAAAAATGGCAAATGTTGTTCAATTTTGGGAAATGTTAATGCCTCCACACAGGACATTGGAACGGAGATGTACAATATTATTAGTTATTTTTATTGTAAAGCATTTATAGAGCGCCGTTTGTCCGGATATCAAATCTGCTCAAAGGCGTTGACAATCGTAGAGTATAAATAAAATACATTAAATGACCTAAAACATATTAAATAGAAAGGTAAACGTATATGATTTAAAAGTAGCATATGAAAATTACATAAAATGTCAGTTAGATAAACCTGAATAAAAATAAATATATATATTTACAAGTGTATATAAGTACATAACCGAATGTCAACTCTGCACAAATGTCACTGATGCGGACTGCAAAGTTCTTTGAAGGTCTGTCGAAATAAGTGTGTCTTTAAGAGTTATTTGAATGTGGCAACGCAGTTTGCATGCCTGACTGCATGAGGCAGGGCATTCCACAGGATCGGGTCAGCCACCAAGAAGGAACGACGGCCATAATGTTCAAGGTGATATCTCAGAACAGTCAGCAGAACTTGTTCGGCCGATCTAAGTGATCTTGTCGGCGTGTAGGATGTCACGAGCGATGGAATAATGTACGCAGGGCCGAGATAGTGCACTGCACGATATACCAGCAGTAACAACTTGAATTCGATCCACTGGCGTATAGGCAACCAGTGTAGACGGTACAGAACAGGTGTTATGTGCTCTCGTCTCCTTGTCCCGAGACGTGCTGCGGAATTCTGTAACATCCGCAGCTTTCGCAAGTGCGTCTCCGGTAGACCATATAACACGGCGTTGCCGTAATCAATATGTGACATGACTAAGGCGTTCACAATGGTTCTGCAGGCATTAGTGTTAAGACATTTCCGAATCAACGCGATGCTTCAGAGGTGACAATATGCCACCAGGCAAACACGATGCACTTGATTTGTCATCGACATAGTGTTATAGAGTAGAACGCCGATGTCGCGGATAACAGCACATCCACATACATCAATGACTTGGTCAACAGGCGGGTGAACAAGTTTCTGATTGTTCACTGCAGATATGACGATCACCTCGGTTTTGTTCTCGTTAAGCTGGAGATTGTGGAAATACATCCACGCTTTCACATCCGTGGTACAACGAGATCGGTGGCCATTGTAAGTGGCTGGTCACGGGGAAAGTCCACATATAATGGCGTATCATCAGCATACATACAATATACAATAGGAGGTTCTGTACAAAGTACTATTGTAAGAGAAAAGGACTTTCAAATCATTGGATTAATTAGGCGAAACATAACGTCTAAGAAACAGGAGCTAATAATACCGCTCTACAAAACAACAGTTATGCCTCATTTAGAATGTTTCATTCAAGCGGGGAGGCCATATTGCAAGAAGGACATACATATACTAGAAAGAGTACAAAGGAGAGCAACTAAAATAATACCAAAATTGAGGGATCGTAGTTACGAAATACGCCTAAAATGTGGTTTAACAACACTAGAGACCAGGAGATTGAGAGGAGATCAGATAGAAGTGTTTAAAATATTGAATGGTTATTAAAATATTGATTTAAATATTTGTTTCTCAGTTAAGAAAGATAGAAAGACCAGAAGACATAAAGTTACATTAGTAAAGGAGCAGTGTAGATTAGATATAAGAAATTTATCATTCTCACAAATGACTTTAACTGAATGGAACAGATTATCTTCTGATTGTGTTGTTGTTAGTATCGTGATTATATTTTAAAATAAACTTGACACATACCTTAAAAGGGCGTGATACACCTAGATAAAAAGTATTGGACTCTCGATATACCAAAAGGCTGCCATGTCCACCTGCCATCTATAATTTCGTAAATTAATTTTCTGGATGACAATCTTGTTAAATGTTGTTAAATCTAACTTTAAATATAGCGGGGTAGTCGAACAATGTTCATCCCTTATTAAGAGGAATGTTTCAAACTTACGAGAGAAGCAGGTACAGTCCGTAATATGCAGCCATGTAAGATGCAGCTTCGGACACCGAAATCCACTTTCTTCTTGCGTCTTCTGTCCCTCCTGCAATTGAACATTCTTGTTGATCAATTCCTCCAATGCTATTTGGTCGATTGGGTTGCCTCCTCTGAATTATACGGAAATACGAAAAGGTAACGTCCTACGAAATGTTGATATATCATTGAAGACTCTTTTCAAGCTGTGTCATCAGAGCGTAATAGACGTATAGGTTCCTTTGGTACTTCACCTTGCCCAATGCGAGGCACCAGAGGATGCATGCCAAGTAAAGATTGGCGTTGCCATCCCTGTCACCTTGCAACAGCCCAAGTAGGATGCCCACCATGTAGATGTACGTCATCCACAATCGTGACACGGCCACGATATTGACGCAGAATATCCAGATAGGCCAAGAACAAGTACAGGATCTTTGTACATCAAACAGCGATCACGGCAGCAACAACAGGTTTGCTGTAGGTGTTCGTATGAATACTTTGTAGCATGCGAAATATTTTGTTAAACTTGGGACAATCGTCAGGATGATCCAACTCCACCCATTCCTGAAATTCTTTCAATGCGAATCACATCAAAGCTTCAAATGGAAATTGCCCATCATGAGAACAATTATCTTTTACAGGTTGGGACGCTTCGATGTTATTATAGTGGTCTTTGCAAACAGAGCAAAACTGTACAACGTTTTCAAGCTGAAGGAAGGCATTATGTCCAAGATGTTGCATTTCTTGGACAGTTTACTCTGCAAAAGGTACAGATGAATCAGCTGGTTTAGATGTAGGTGGGCCTTCTGTTTTCCTAACGCTGTAGACTGGGAGCAATTTCCAGGATAGCTGGATTGATCGTTTCTTGTCTGTTTTAGCAACTGTAAATGTGGTCTGGGACGGCATGCACGTCAACATCTTTCAGTGGAGAATGATACCAGTGACTGGATGTGATTTTCCTCCTCCAGTCAGAGATTCCTCTTGCCTATTGATGTTGTCGAACGCCAACATTATTGGCATAGAATAAGGTATGTATGGAAGGCAGTGAGAACTAATTATTGTGAAAAGTTGACAGTTTATCAATGCACAGCACTGTGTCAAATTCTTCCTGACTGAAATAAGAGCACCCATGCCCGAGAGGCTGCAGGCTTTTGATTACCTCAATCTTACCTGCGAAAGCGTTGGTAATTTACAAAAGTAACACGTGTTTGGATGTCTTCCCAGCACCAACCTCACAACAGTAATACATTCCTGGGTTATTCGCCTTACCAACCAGTTAACGAGAGCAGAACCGCCCTCACTTGCACTGAGGAAGACCCAAAGAAATGTATGCAGAGATGCCGGAACAGTAACATGATTAGTTTGTCAGTTCGAAATACCATTACCGCTACCTCAAAATAATTCGCGGCATTCTCTTTGTAGTTTACATACATTATAACTTAGAATATATTTTAGCTAACTAGAAGTTACGCCTACTTACCTAGTGTAACAACTGGACGAAAGCATATGCTGAAGTAAAGGGCGGTTAAAATTGATTAACAAAAATGCCCATCACCTGATGGAATGCCTTTACAGTCGTGATAATATTATATATGAAATGTTATAAAACACAATGATTCGTTACATAAAAACCATAACGTGCTTGCAGATAGGTATATACTCGTTGTTTGTTCAAAATTAAAAAGGTCAAATGGCCATACGTTTGAAAAAGATTAATATGTAATAGCATTATGTAATTGTAGATCACTTGCTTTACATATTGAATTGGGCCCAGTTCGAGGTATCCGAACACAATCAATTATATGGCTTCCAAGATTTAAGAATAGGAGCTCTTGGAAACAAAACCTAACAACTTTGACCATTTCTCATATTTAACACAGTAGTATTTGTTATGACACCTCTCAGGTTGTAAATAATGTGTATATTAATTATTGTGATACATATATGGGCAACATTTTTTTCTAAACTGAACAAATCAAACCGAAAAATGAAAATGTATAACTGTAACATTTCTGATGTTTTCCGATATATAGCATAGTGTAGTTCATAGACCTAAGATATTGTGAACGCCACTTCAAAGATTTTTTGTGGCGTCCGCCAGAAAATCGTACTCTTTAAAACACTTATTGGTGATATTTATTACGACACCCGCCACTTTTGGTAACAAAGTACACTGTTTTGTTTTGAAAATACTTAAATATGAATTAAATATTATCTAAAAATAGTGTTCTTAGAAAGATATTAAATATATATTATAATATATATTCAATAATTTCATAGCCCCCTCTGTCACCCTTTCAAGGCACCTTTTGGTTGCGCTTTTATGTACATCTTCTGCACAGTTTGTTGCGACATCTAACGGTCGTTGTGACATCACCGCAGCTAACGCCGCTAGGATTTAGCATGGCGCGCATCTTTGCGGGTTGGTCTTTCAGGCCGTACCTAAAATTAACATCGCGGAATTTAATATTTTGTTATATCACCGTAAAGATAATAATCTTACCTACAAATGTATCGCTGGGTGTATACAGGTTTTATGTTAACTGTTTTGAGTTATTGCCGTTAGAACATTGCGAATGCTCAAACTTGCAATGGAATTTAATATTATTTTATATCACAGTAAAGATAATAATCGTATCTACAAGTTTGTCGCTGGATGTTCCGCGGATTTGTTTTTATTTTTTTGAGTGCTTAATCCTGCAATGTATAGGCGGCAGCGGATAAAATGCAAGGTTGCGCATTCGCGAAGTTCAAATGCCAATAACAAAACAAAATAACACAATTCCTATGTACATCCAGTGACAATCCTGTGGATAAGATTATTATCTTTTTGGTGATATAAAATATTCAATTCCGCGATTGCAATTTCATGTACAGTCTGAAACAACAGGCCGCACCGCCGTCCGCCTTGCTAAAGGATAGTGCACATTCAGCGGCGATTTATCTGATAACATCAGCAACACCTGACGGGCTGTGACATGCAAACGACCCCGTTTGATCGAGCTTAGTGACATGAGTTCGCAGTGAGCAGGCTTCATATTTGGCCAATTACTTGACAAGATTATTTCGTTTGTGTATACGAACTTTCAAAGACATTAACAATTTCATTTCATATAGCCTTTAAAATGAAAGTTTCTTGGAAAAAACACAACCAAATGAGCTTATTCTCGTTTTCATAACTAATCGGTTTAATAACTTTGCATTAGTTGACTTCTTGTAGCTTAATCTAACTCGTACTGGTGACAAATAAGACAAGCAATAAATAGTTTATGAAAAACTGGATATCGTATATGAAGCATTTTCAATGTCAAATGACGCATTTTCATTTAAAACGTAATGGCATACTGGCAAGTTGCATTTCAATAACATTTTAAAGAAGCCCATTTCTGTTCAGAAAAGTAATATATTATTTCACATTCTACGAAATATTTAAAATATCACATTGTTATGATATGTGCATCTAAATAATACTGTTTGATGGTGTGGTTAACTTTTCTAACAACATTTATTTGTGCAATATTTGTCACACAGTAATAACCGTACATAATCAATTTACGTAATAAAATAATTCCTGTCATACAATTACGTATAAATGACTGGCTGTTTCTAATGCAGCAGTGCTTATAAGTTAACAAATGTAAATTATACAAGCAATTGTGAATGTTCAAATCACTTATGCTTTTCCACTATAACAAATGTTGCTCAACCATAAGCTAATGCTATAAATGACGCCATCCAACGATGATTGTTAAAACTACGAAACGCATATATTGAGCCAGCGTAACGAAGAATGTTTTTATTCCTTCGAGTTTTTGTTCGAAACCAGACTCTATATACTTATGCGTGTTCTAAAGATGTGAAAACTACATTTAAGTAGCAACATGTATTTAAGATGCTTAGCGGACAGCAAGACAACAATCGCGAATTGGTTTATATAAGAATAAGAATACATTTATTATTATTTGCAACTTTTCAGTTGGATTGTACATACATTCACCATAAAAGCCCCAAATCACACAAATTTCATAATGTTACAAGTTACAATACGACACAACATTATGTTACAATACTCATAAAACATGTTGTACTAAATAAAATAACGCAACACCAAAGATACTGTTAAGTAAATTACACAAAATCGCCCCGTGACGCAACAAACTCAGTATGAGGCGCTTTATATTAAAACGTGTACATTGCATTACTATCTTTCATTAAAAAATAATATACTTTAAATACACTAAAATTAAATCATATAGTTTAAATATTAAAATTGAATGTTGACATACACTAAAATCATTAAGTGTTATGGCAGTGTACTAAGCACCATGGAATTAATGAGTTTTTGTAGCGATTTGTGTTTGCCGTTGGGACGGGGAACTCATTGAATGATCTTAGTGTATACGGCACATTTCGAATATTTGGTAGTAGCGTATTCAGTTTGTGGTCACTATGCTTCATTCTAGCGAAATAAGTTTTACACAATTCATTGCGTCTATCATGCAGCGTTGGTAAGTTTACCATCTCCAGAATATCCTCTTACACACAACCAGGAAATAAAGTTTTGAGACACCTTTTTTGAATTATCTCGATGTTGTCCGATAAATATTTAGGCAAGTTCGTGTGCCATACCGGGCAGGCATATTCAACTACTGGTCTAATCACAGATACATATATTCTAACCAAGTCATTTTGGTTGATACCAGCACGTTTCAACTGATAGATCATATACACTCTCTTTCTTGCCTTTGATACTATTTCATCTACGTGTGCATTCCAACTTAAATCCGATGATATAGTTACGCCGATAACTTTTGCTTGAGTAACTCTCTCAATATCTGTCCCATTTATATCAATATACGGCAGAGATTCTACAAATGTTTTATCTTTACCGAAACATATAACCATTTCTTTTGTCTTACTCGTATTGATGCGCATGTCATTACTACTAGACCATCGCTCAATAATGTTGGCAGAATCCTGTATAACAGATATCATACTTTGATTGCATATTTCAAATATGGTGCAATCGTCAACATATTTAAACATAGGACAAGATGTTTGCAAATCATTGATATGAACCACAAAGTGTTTTGGTCCTGACAAAGTTCCATGGGGAACGCCCCCATTAGGGTAGCCTGGCTTTGACACCGCGTCGCCGATTTTTACTCTCTGTTCGCGGTCTAGTAGAAACGCTGCCATCCATCGGACCAAGTGTGGTGGTACTTCCATTGCAATCAGTTTCTGTATTAGTATATCAGAGTTAATTAGATCAAATGCTTTACTGTAATCGAGAAATAGCACTCTTACAAAATTGCCCTTTACATCGGTGGTTTCGTACCATTTGTGAAGCATTCCAACAAGGGCGTCCGTGGTACCAGTCCCTAACATATCCCCAAACTGCTTGTCGTCTATTTGTGGTTTAACATAAACATCGACCCACTTTAGCACTAGAGATTCAAAAACCTTAGCCAGAATTGGTGTAAGCGATATAGATCTAATGTCATTTTCAACTGTCACTGGAGGGTGTTTCTTCGACAACGGAATAACGGTTGCTGATTTCCACAATTTTGGCAATACACCTTCCCTGAGCGAGCTGTTGAATATTGCAGTGACCGGTGCTGCAAGAAGGTGCGAACAGTTTTTCAAAGCCCATGGTGGTATATGTCCGGACCCGTGGCTTTGTTCACTTTGACCTTACTAAGTGACAACTTAGTGTCAGTAAAGCTGATGGTGAATTCATCTGGCAGTGGTTCCTTAATGTCAAAGATCGGGTGGGAAGTCTGCAATCTCGGTAAATCTTCACTCACTGACACGAAGAACGCATTCATGGATTTGACTAAGCTGACTATATCTCCACCAGTAATTTTATTTGCAAGCCCCAGCATCTCGTTGCGACTGCCATATGCTTTTCCCATGAGTGACTTCATGTGCTTTATATGTTCGCGCGTTCCGCCCGCGTCCCTGTTTACGTCAGTTGGCATGACTCCATGAGGTTGCATGGGAGTTACGACACTTCGTAGCAATTTGCCTTGTGCTGCGTAAAAAAACCTGCTTCATTATTCCACCATCAGTACCGTCAACTAATAATCGTGTTTGTTTCAAAATGTCGCCAATGAAGTCACTATCGTTTACGGTATCGGTGATTCTATTCTTTCAGTTCACTATCACAGTAGTCTAGACATTTTCTGACGGTTAGTTTTCATTTATAGGGGGTAAAGAAAAGTTAAAAACGTTGCCAAATGCTGAATATCGTTCATTTCAATGATATAACATAATATTTCGTATGTATCACCGTTCGGCTTACAATCACAGCATTGTAGACGTTTTCTGATGGTTAGTTTTCATTTATAGGGGGTAATCAACACTTTAAAACGATGCAAAATTCTGAATATCGTTCAATTCAATGGCATAACATAACGTTTCTCGTGTATAACCGTACAGCTCACATTCACAGCAATGTAGACGTTTTCTGACGGTTATTTTTCATTTATAGGGGGTAATCAACAGTTAAAAACGTTCCCAAATGCTGAGTATCGATCAATTCGAAGTGATAGCATAATATTTCGCTTGTTTGACACTTCAGGGGTCACTATTACAGCAATTTAGACGTTTTCTGACGGTTAGTTTTAATTTACAGCGGGTAATCAACAGTTAAAAACGATCCCAAATGCTGAGTTTCAATCAATTCAAACTGATAGCATAATATTTCTCTTGCATGAACGAACAGTTCTCTACGACAGTAATCTAGACATTTTCTGACGGTTAGTTTTCATTTACAGCGGGTAATCAACAGTTAAAAACGATCCCAAATGCTGAGTTTCAATCAATTCAAACTGATAGCTTAATATTTCTCTTGCATGAACGTACAATTCTCTACGACAGTAATCTATACATTTTCTGACGGTTAGTTTTCATATATAAGGAGTAATCAAAAGTTAAAAACGTAACCATATGCTGAATATCGTTCAATTCAATGATATAACATAATATTTCGTATGTTTCACCGTACGGCTTACATTCAGAGCATTCTAGACGTTTTCTGAAGGTTAGTTTTCATTTATAGGGGGTAATCAACACTTTAAAATGATGCAAAATGCTGAATATTGTTCAATTCAATGGCATAACATAATATTTCGCGTGTATAACCGTATAGCTCACATTTACAGCAATGTACACGTTTTCTGACGGTTTGTTTTCATTTATAGGGGGTAATCAACAGTTAAAAACGTTCCCAAATGCTGAGTATGAATCAATTCGAAGTGATAGCATAATATTTCTCTTGTATGAACGTACAGTTCACTATCACAGTAGTCTAGACATTTTCTGACGGTTAGTTTTCATTTATAGGGGGTAAAAAAAGTTAAAAACGTTGCCAAATGCTGAATATCGTTCATTTCAATGATATAACATAATATTTCTTATGTATCACCGTTCGGCTTACAATCACAGCATTGTAGACGTTTTCTGATGGTTAGTTTTCATTTATAGGGGGTAATCAACACTTTAAAACGATGCAAAATTCTGAATATCGTTCAATTCAATGGCATAACATAACGTTTCTCGTGTATAACCGTACAGCTCACATTCACACCAATGTATACGTTTTCTGACGGTTATTTTTCATTTATAGGGGGTAATCAACAGTTAAAAACGTTCCCAAATGCTGAGTATCGATCAATTCGAAGTGATAGCATAATATTTCGCTTGTTTGACACTTCAGGTCACTATTACAGCAATCTAGAAGTTTTCTGACGGTTAGTTTTCATTTACAGCGGGTAATCAACAGTTAAAAACGATCCCAAATGCTGAGTTTCAATCAATTCAAACTGATAGCATAATATTTCTCTTGCATGAACGTACAGTTCTCTACGACAGTAATCTAGACATTTTCTGACGGTTAGTTTTCATATATAAGGGGTAATCAAAAGTTAAAACCGTTACCATATGCTGAATATCGTTCAATTCAATGATATAACATAATGTTTCGTATGTTTCACCGTACGGCTTACATTCAGAGCATTCTAGACGTTTTCTGACGGTTAGTTTTCATTTATAGGGGGTAATCAACACTTTAAAATGATGCAAAATGCTGAATATTGTTCAATTCAATGGCATAACATAATATTTCGCGTGTATAACCGTACAGCTCACATTTACAGCAATGTACACGTTTTCTGACGGTTTGTTTTCATTTATAGGGTGTAATCAACAGTTAAAAACGTTCCCAAATGCTGAGTATGAATCAATTCGAAGTGATAGCATAATATTTCTCTTTTATGAAAGTACAGTTCACTATCACAGTAGTCTATACATTTTCTGACGGTTAGTTTTCATTTATAGAGGGTAAAGAAAAGTTAAAAACTTGCCAAATGCTGAATATCGTTCATTTCAATGATATAACATAATAGTTCTTATGTATCACCGTTCGGCTTACAATCACAGCATTGTAGACGTTTTCTGATGGTTAGTTTTCATTTATAGGGGGTAATCAACACTTTAAAACGTTGCAAAATTCTGAATATCGTTCAATTCAATGGCAAAACATAACGTTTCTCGTGTATAACCGTACAGCTCACATTCACAGCAATGTATACGTTTTCTGACGGTTATTTTTCATTTATAGGCGGTAATCAACAGTTAAAAACGTTCCCAAATGCTGAGTATCGATCAATTCGAAGTGATAGCATAATATTTCGTTTGTTTGACACTTCAGGGGTCACTATTACAACAATCTAGACGTTTTCTGACGGTTAGTTTTCATTTACAGCGGGTAATCAACAGTTAAAAACGATCCCAAATGCTGAGTTTCAAAAAATTCAAACTGATAGCATAATATTTCTCTTGCATGAACGAACAGTTCTCTACGACAGTAATCTAGACATTTTCTGACGGTTAGTTTTCATATATAAGGGGTAATCAAAAGTTAAAAACGTAACCATATGCTGAATATCGTTCAATTCAATGATATAACATAATATTTCGTATGTATCACCGTTCGGCTTACAATCACAGCATTGTAGACGTTTTCTGATGGTTAGTTTTCATTTATAGGGGGTAATCAACACTTTAAAACGATGCAAAATTCTGAATATCGTTCAATTCAATGGCATAACATAACGTTTCTCGTGTATAACCGTACAGCTCACATTCACAGCAATGTAGACGTTTTCTGACGGTTATTTTTCATTTATAGGGGGTAATCAACAGTTAAAAACGTTCCCAAATGCTGATTATCGATCAATTCGAAGTGATAGCATAATATTTCGCTTGTTTGACACTTCAGGGGTCACTATTACAGCAATTTAGACGTTTTCTGACGGTTAGTTTTAATTTACAGCGGGTAATCAACAGTTAAAAACGATCCCAAATGCTGAGTTTCAATCAATTCAAACTGATAGCATAATATTTCTCTTGCATGAACGAACAGTTCTCTACGACAGTAATCTAGACATTTTCTGACGGTTAGTTTTCATATATAAGGGCTAATCAAAAGTTAAAAACGTAACCATATGCTGAATATCGTTCAATTCAATGATATAACATAATATTTCGTATGTTTCACCGTACGGCTTACATTCAGAGCATTCTAGACGTTTTCTGACGGTTAGTTTTCATTTATAGGGGGTAATCAACACTTTAAAATGATGCAAAATGCTGAATATTGTTCAATTCAATGGCATAACATAATATTTCGCGTGTATAACCGTATAGCTCACATTTACAGCAATGTACACGTTTTCTGACGGTTTGTTTTCATTTATAGGGGGTAATCAACAGTTAAAAACGTTCCCAAATGCTGAGTATGAATCAATTCGAAGTGATAGCATAATATTTCTCTTGTATGAACGTACAGTTCACTATCACAGTAGTCTAGACATTTTCTGACGGTTAGTTTTCATTTATAGGGGGTAAAAAAAAGTTAAAAACGTTGCCAAATGCTGAATATCGTTCATTTCAATGATATAACATAATATTTCTTATGTATCACCGTTCGGCTTACAATCACAGCATTGAAGACGTTTTCTGATGGTTAGTTTTCATTTATAGGGGGTAATCAACACTTTAAAACGATGCAAAATTCTGAATATCGTTCAATTCAATGGCATAACATAACGTTTCTTGTGTATAACCGTACAGCTCACATTCACAGCAATGTATACGTTTTCTGACGGTTATTTTTCATTTATAGGGGGTAATCAACAGTTAAAAACGTTCCCAAATGCTGAGTATCGATCAATTCGAAGTGATAGCATAATATTTCGCTTGTTTGACACTTCAGGTCACTATTACAGCAATCTAGAAGTTTTCTGACGGTTAGTTTTCATTTACAGCGGGTAATCAACAGTTAAAAACGATCCCAAATGCTGAGTTTCAATCAATTCAAACTGATAGCATAATATTTCTCTTGCATGAACGTACAGTTCTCTACGACAGTAATCTAGACATTTTCTGACGGTTAGTTTTCATATATAAGGGGTAATCAAAAGTTAAAACCGTTACCATATGCTGAATATCGTTCAATTCAATGATATAACATAATGTTTCGTATGTTTCACCGTACGGCTTACATTCAGAGCATTCTAGACGTTTTCTGACGGTTAGTTTTCATTTATAGGGGGTAATCAACACTTTAAAATGATGCAAAATGCTGAATATTGTTCAATTCAATGGCATAACATAATATTTCGCGTGTATAACCGTACAGCTCACATTTACAGCAATGTACACGTTTTCTGACGGTTTGTTTTCATTAATAGGGTGTAATCAACAGTTAAAAACGTTCCCAAATGCTGAGTATGAATCAATTCGAAGTGATAGCATAATATTTCTCTTTTATGAAAGAACAGTTCACTATCACAGTAGTCTATACATTTTCTGACGGTTAGTTTTCATTTATAGAGGGTAAAGAAAAGTAAAAAACTTGCCAAATGCTGAATATCGTTCATTTCAATGATATAACATAATAGTTCTTATGTATCACCGTTCGGCTTACAATCACAGCATTGTAGACGTTTTCTGATGGTTAGTTTTCATTTATAGGGGGTAATCAACACTTTAAAACGTTGCAAAATTCTGAATATCGTTCAATTCAATGGCAAAACATAACGTTTCTCGTGTATAACCGTACAGCTCACATTCACAGCAATGTATACGTTTTCTGACGGTTATTTTTCATTTATAGGCGGTAATCAACAGTTAAAAACGATCCCAAATGCTGAGTATCGATCAATTCGAAGTGATAGCATAATATTTCGTTTGTTTGACACTTCAGTGGTCACTATTACAACAATCTAGACGTTTTCTGACGGTTAGTTTTCATTTACAGCGGGTAATCAACAGTTAAAAACGATCCCAAATGCTGAGTTTCAATCAATTCAAACTGATAGCATAATATTTCTCTTGCATGAACGAACAGTTCTCTACGACAGTAATCTAGACATTTTCTGACGGTTAGTTTTCATATATAAGGGGTAATCAAAAGTTAAAAACGTAACCATATGCTGAATATCGTTCAATTCAATGATATAACATAATATTTCGTATATTTCACCGTACGGCTTACATTCAGAGCATTCTAGACGTTTTCTGACGGTTAGTTTTCATTTATAGGGGGTAATCAACACTTTAAAATGATGCAAAATGCTGAATATTGTTCAATTCAATGGCATAACATAATATTTCCGGTATATAACCGTACAGCTCACATTTACAGCAATGTACACGTTTTCTGTCGGTTTGTTTTCATTTATAAGGGGTAATCAACAGTTAAAAACGTTCCCAAATGCTGAGTATCAATCAATTCGAAGTGATAGCATAATATTTCTCTTTTATGAACAAACAGTTCACTATCACAGTAGTCTATACATTTTCTGACGGTTAGTTTTCATTTATAGGGGGTAAAGAAAAGTTAAAAACTTGCCAAATGCTGAATATCGTTCATTTCAATGATATAACATAATAGTTCTTATGTATCACCGTTCGGCTTACAATCACAGCATTGTAGACGTTTTCTGATGGTTAGTTTTCATTTATAGTTGGTAATCAACACTTTAAAACGATGTAAAATTCTGAATATCGTTCAATTCAATGGCATAACATAACGTTTCTCGTGTATAACCGTACAGCTCACATTCACAGCAATGTATACGTTTTCTGACGGTTATTTTTCATTTATAGGGGGTAATCAACAGTTAAAAACGTTCCCAAATGCTGAGTATCGATCAATTCGAAGTGATAGCATAATATTTCGCGTGTTTGACACTTCAGGTCACTATTACAGCAATCTAGACGTTTTCTGACCGTTAGTTTTCATTTACAGCGGGTAATCAACAGTTAAAAACAATCCCAAATGCTGAGTTTCAATCAATTCAAACTAATAGCATAATATTTCTCTTGCATGAACGTACAGTTCTCTACGACAGTAATCTAGACATTTTCTGACGGTTAGTTTTCATATATAAGGGGTAATCAAAAGTTAAAAACGTTACCATATGCTGAATATCGTTCAATTCAATGATAAAACATAATATTTCGTATGTTTCACCGTACGGCTTACATTCAGAGCATTCTAGACGTTTTCTGACTGTTAGTTTTCATTTATAGGGGGTAATCAACCCTTTAAAATGATGTAAAATGCTGAATATTGTTAATTCAATGGCATAACATAATATTTCGCGTGTATAACCGTACAGCTCACATTTATAGCAATGTACACGTTTTCTGACGGTTATTTTTCATTTATAGGGGGTAATCAACAGTTAAAAACGTTCCCAAATGCTGAGTATCGATCAATTCGAAGTGATAGCATAATATTTCTCTTGTATGAACGTACACTTCACTATCACAATAGTCTAGACATTTTCTGACGGTTAGTTTTCATTTATATGGGGTAAAGAAAAGTTAAAAACGTTGCCAAATGCTGAATATCGTTCATTTCAATGACATAACATAATATTTCGTATGTATCACCGTTCGGCTTACAATCACAGCATTGTAGACGTTTTCTGCTGGTTAGTTTTCATTTATAGGGGGTAATCAACACTTTAAAACGATGCAAAATTCTGAATATCGTTCAATTCAATGGCATAACTTAACGTTTCTCGTGTATAGCCGTACAGCTCACATTCACAGCAATGTAGACGTTTTCTGACGGTTATTTTTCATTGATAGGGGGTAATAAAGAGTTAAAAACGTTCCCAAATGCTGAGTATCGATCAATTCGAAGTGATAGCATAATATTTCGCTTGTTTGACACTTCAGGGGTCACTATTACAGCAATCTAGACGTTTTCTGACGGTTAGTTTTCATTTACAGCGGGTAATCAACAGTTAAAAACGATCCCAAATGCTGAGTTTCAATCAATTCAAACTGATAGCATAATATTTCTCTTGCATGAACGAACAGTTCTCTACGACAGTAATCTATACATTTTCTGACGGTTAGTTTTCATATATAAGGGGTAATCAAAAGTTAAAAACGTTACCATATGCTGAATATCGTTCAATTGAATGATATAACATAATATTTCGTATGTTTCACCGTACGGCTTACATTCAGAGCATTCTAGACGTTTTCTGACGGTTAGTTTTCATTTATAAGGGGTATTCAACACTTTAAAATGATGTGAAATGCTGAATATTGTTCAATTCAATGGCATAACATAATATTTCGCGTGTATAACCGTACAGCTAACATTTACAGCAATGTACACGTTTTCTGACGGTTTGTTTTCATTTATAGGGTGTAATCAACAGTTAAAAACGTTCCCAAATGCTGAGTATGAATCAATTCGAAGTGATAGCATAATATTTCTCTTGTATGATCGTACAGTTCACTATCACAGTAGTCTAGACATTTTCTGACGGTTACTTTTCATTTATAGGGGGTAAAAAAAAGTTAAAAACGTTGCCAAATGCTGAATATCGTTCATTTCAATGATATAACATAATATTTCTTATGTATCACCGTTCGGCTTACAATCACAGCATTGTCGACGTTTTCTGATGGTTAGTTTTCATTTATAGGGGGTAATCAACACTTTAAAACGATGCAAAATTCTGAATATCGTTCAATTCAATGGCATAACATAACGTTTCTCGTGTATAACCGTACAGCTCACATTCACAGCAATGTATACGTTTTCTGACGGTTATTTTTCATTTATAGGGGGTAATCAACAGTTAAAAACGTTCCCAAATGCTGAGTATCGATCAATTCGAAGTGATAGCATAATATTTCGCTTGTTTGACACTTCAGGTCACTATTACAGCAATCTAGAAGTTTTCTGACGGTTAGTTTTCATTTACAGCGGGTAATCAACAGTTAAAAACGATCCCAAATGCTGAGTTTCAATCAATTCAAACTGATAGCATAATATTTATCTTGCATGAACGTACAGTTCTCTACGACAGTAATCTAGACATTTTCTGACGGTTAGTTTTCATATATAAGGGGTAATCAAAAGTTAAAACCGTTACCATATGCTGAATATCGTTCAATTCAATGATATAACATAATGTTTCGTATGTTTCACCGTACGGCTTACATTCAGAGCATTCTAGACGTTTTCTGACGGTTAGTTTTCATTTATAGGGGGTAATCAACACTTTAAAATGATGCAAAATGCTGAATATTGTTCAATTCAATGGCATAACATAATATTTCGCGTGTATAACCGTACAGCTCACATTTACAGCAATGTACACGTTTTCTGACGGTTTTTTTCATTTATAGGGTGTAATCAACAGTTAAAAACGTTCCCAAATGCTGAGTATGAATCAATTCGAAGTGATAGCATAACATTTCTCTTTTATGAAAGTACAGTTCACTATCACAGTAGTCTATACATTTTCTGACGGTTAGTTTTCATTTATAGGGGGTAAAGAAAAGTTAAAAACTTGCCAAATGCTGAATATCGTTCATTTCAATGATATAACATAATAGTTCTTATGTATCACCGTTCGGCTTACAATCACAGCATTGTAGACGTTTTCTGATGGTTAGTTTTCATTTATAGGGGGTAATCAACACTTTAAAACGTTGCAAAATACTGAATATCGTTCAATTCAATGGCAAAACATAACGTTTCTCGTGTATAACCGTACAGCTCACATTCACAGCAATGTATACGTTTTCTGACGGTTATTTTTCATTTATAGGCGGTAATCAACAGTTAAAAACGTTCCCAAATGCTGAGTATCGATCAATTCGAAGTGATAGCATAATATTTCGTTTGTTTGACACTTCAGGGGTCACTATTACAACAATCTAGACGTTTTCTGACGGTTAGTTTTCATTTACAGCGGGTAATCAACAGTTAAAAACGATCCCAAATGCTGAGTTTCAATCAATTCAAACTGATAGCATAATATTTCTCTTGCATGAACGAACAGTTCTCTACGACAGTAATCTATACATTTTCTGACGGTTAGTTTTCATATATAAGGGGTAATCAAAAGTTAAAAACGTAACCATATGCTGAATATCGTTCAATTCAATGATATAACATAATATTTCGTATGTATCACCGTTCGGCTTACAATCACAGCATTGTAGACGTTTTCTGATGGTTAGTTTTCATTTATAGGGGGTAATCAACACTTTAAAACGATGCAAAATTCTGAATATCGTTCAATTCAATGGCATAACATAACGTTTCTCGTGTATAACCGTACAGCTCACATTCACAGCAATGTAGACGTTTTCTGACGGTTATTTTTCATTGATAGGGGGTAATAAAGAGTTAAAAACGTTCCCAAATGCTGAGTATCGATCAATTCGAAGTGATAGCATAATATTTCGCTTGTTTGACACTTCAGGGGTCACTATTACAGCAATCTAGACGTTTTCTGACGGTTAGTTTTCATTTACAGCGGGTAATCAACAGTTAAAAACGATCCCAAATGCTGAGTTTCAATCAATTCAAACTGATAGCATAATATTTCTCTTGCATGAACGAACAGTTCTCTACGACAGTAATCTATACATTTTCTGACGGTTAGTTTTCATATATAAGGGGTAATCAAAAGTTAAAAACGTTACCATATGCTGAATATCGTTCAATTGAATGATATAACATAATATTTCGTATGTTTCACCGTACGGCTTACATTCAGAGCATTCTAGACGTTTTCTGACGGTTAGTTTTCATTTATAAGGGGTATTCAACACTTTAAAATGATGTGAAATGCTGAATATTGTTCAATTCAATGGCATAACATAATATTTCGCGTGTATAACCGTACAGCTAACATTTACAGCAATGTACACGTTTTCTGACGGTTTGTTTTCATTTATAGGGTGTAATCAACAGTTAAAAACGTTCCCAAATGCTGAGTATGAATCAATTCGAAGTGATAGCATAATATTTCTCTTGTATGATCGTACAGTTCACTATCACAGTAGTCTAGACATTTTCTGACGGTTACTTTTCATTTATAGGGGGTAAAAAAAAGTTAAAAACGTTGCCAAATGCTGAATATCGTTCATTTCAATGATATAACATAATATTTCTTATGTATCACCGTTCGGCTTACAATCACAGCATTGTCGACGTTTTCTGATGGTTAGTTTTCATTTATAGGGGGTAATCAACACTTTAAAACGATGCAAAATTCTGAATATCGTTCAATTCAATGGCATAACATAACGTTTCTCGTGTATAACCGTACAGCTCACATTCACAGCAATGTATACGTTTTCTGACGGTTATTTTTCATTTATAGGGGGTAATCAACAGTTAAAAACGTTCCCAAATGCTGAGTATCGATCAATTCGAAGTGATAGCATAATATTTCGCTTGTTTGACACTTCAGGTCACTATTACAGCAATCTAGAAGTTTTCTGACGGTTAGTTTTCATTTACAGCGGGTAATCAACAGTTAAAAACGATCCCAAATGCTGAGTTTCAATCAATTCAAACTGATAGCATAATATTTATCTTGCATGAACGTACAGTTCTCTACGACAGTAATCTAGACATTTTCTGACGGTTAGTTTTCATATATAAGGGGTAATCAAAAGTTAAAACCGTTACCATATGCTGAATATCGTTCAATTCAATGATATAACATAATGTTTCGTATGTTTCACCGTACGGCTTACATTCAGAGCATTCTAGACGTTTTCTGACGGTTAGTTTTCATTTATAGGGGGTAATCAACACTTTAAAATGATGCAAAATGCTGAATATTGTTCAATTCAATGGCATAACATAATATTTCGCGTGTATAACCGTACAGCTCACATTTACAGCAATGTACACGTTTTCTGACGGTTTTTTTCATTTATAGGGTGTAATCAACAGTTAAAAACGTTCCCAAATGCTGAGTATGAATCAATTCGAAGTGATAGCATAACATTTCTCTTTTATGAAAGTACAGTTCACTATCACAGTAGTCTATACATTTTCTGACGGTTAGTTTTCATTTATAGGGGGTAAAGAAAAGTTAAAAACTTGCCAAATGCTGAATATCGTTCATTTCAATGATATAACATAATAGTTCTTATGTATCACCGTTCGGCTTACAATCACAGCATTGTAGACGTTTTCTGATGGTTAGTTTTCATTTATAGGGGGTAATCAACACTTTAAAACGTTGCAAAATACTGAATATCGTTCAATTCAATGGCAAAACATAACGTTTCTCGTGTATAACCGTACAGCTCACATTCACAGCAATGTATACGTTTTCTGACGGTTATTTTTCATTTATAGGCGGTAATCAACAGTTAAAAACGTTCCCAAATGCTGAGTATCGATCAATTCGAAGTGATAGCATAATATTTCGTTTGTTTGACACTTCAGGGGTCACTATTACAACAATCTAGACGTTTTCTGACGGTTAGTTTTCATTTACAGCGGGTAATCAACAGTTAAAAACGATCCCAAATGCTGAGTTTCAATCAATTCAAACTGATAGCATAATATTTCTCTTGCATGAACGAACAGTTCTCTACGACAGTAATCTATACATTTTCTGACGGTTAGTTTTCATATATAAGGGGTAATCAAAAGTTAAAAACGTAACCATATGCTGAATATCGTTCAATTCAATGATATAACATAATATTTCGTATGTATCACCGTTCGGCTTACAATCACAGCATTGTAGACGTTTTCTGATGGTTAGTTTTCATTTATAGGGGGTAATCAACACTTTAAAACGATGCAAAATTCTGAATATCGTTCAATTCAATGGCATAACATAACGTTTCTCGTGTATAACCGTACAGCTCACATTTACAGCAATGTAGACGTTTTCTGACGGTTATTTTTCATTTATAGGGGGTAATCAACAGTTACAAACGTTCCCAAATGCTGAGTATCGATCAATTCGAAGTGATAGCATAATAGTTCGCTTGTTTGACACTTCAGGGGTCACTATTACAGCAATTTAGACGTTTTCTGACGGTTAGTTTTAATTTACAGCGGGTAATCAACAGTTAAAAACGATCCCAAATGCTGAGTTTCAATCAATTCAAACTGATAGCATAATATTTCTCTTGCATGAACGAACAGTTCTCTACGACAGTAATCTAGACATTTTCTGACGGTTAGTTTTCATATATAAGGGGTAATCAAAAGTTAAAAACGTAACCATATGCTGAATATCGTTCAATTCAATGATATAACATAATATTTCGTATGTTTCACCGTACGGCTTACATTCAGAGCATTCTAGACGTTTTCTGACTGTTAGTTTTCATTTATAGGGGGTAATCAACCCTTTAAAATGATGTAAAATGCTGAATATTATTAATTCAATGGCATAACATAATATTTCGCGTGTATAACCGTACAGCTCACATTTATAGCAATGTACACGTTTTCTGACGGTTATTTTTCATTTATAGGGGGTAATCAACAGTTAAAAACGTTCCCAAATGCTGAGTATCGATCAATTCGAAGTGATAGCATAATATTTCTCTTGTATGAACGTACAGTTCACTATCACAATAGTCTATACATTTTCTGACGGTTAGTTTTCATTTATATGGGGTAAAGAAAAGTTAAAAACGTTGCCAAATGCTGAATATCGTTCATTTCAATGACATAACATAATATTTCGTATGTATCACCGTTCGGCTTACAATCACAGCATTGTAGACGTTTTCTGCTGGTTAGTTTTCATTTATAGGGGGTAATCAACACTTTAAAACGATGCAAAATTCTGAATATCGTTCAATTCAATGGCATAACTTAACGTTTCTCGTGTATAGCCGTACAGCTCACATTCACAGCAATGTAGACGTTTTCTGACGGTTATTTTTCATTGATAGGGGGTAATAAAGAGTTAAAAACGTTCCCAAATGCTGAGTATCGATCAATTCGAAGTGATAGCATAATATTTCGCTTGTTTGACACTTCAGGGGTCACTATTACAGCAATCTAGACGTTTTCTGACGGTTAGTTTTCATTTACAGCGGGTAATCAACAGTTAAAAACGATCCCAAATGCTGAGTTTCAATCAATTCAAACTGATAGCATAATATTTCTCTTGCATGAACGAACAGTTCTCTACGACAGTAATCTATGCATTTTCTGACGGTTAGTTTTCATATATAAGGGGTAATCAAAAGTTAAAAACGTTACCATATGCTGAATATCGTTCAATTGAATGATATAACATAATATTTCGTATGTTTCACCGTACGGCTTACATTCAGAGCATTCTAGACGTTTTCTGACGGTTAGTTTTCATTTATAAGGGGTATTCAACACTTTAAAATGATGTGAAATGCTGAATATTGTTCAATTCAATGGCATAACATAATATTTCGCGTGTATAACCGTACAGCTCACATTTACAGCAATGTACACGTTTTCTGACGGTTTGTTTTCATTTATAGGGTGTAATCAACAGTTAAAAACGTTCCCAAATGCTGAGTATGAATCAATTCGAAGTGATAGCATAATATTTCTCTTGTATGATCGTACAGTTCACTATCACAGTAGTCTAGACATTTTCTGACGGTTAGTTTTCATTTATAGGGGGTAAAAAAAAGTTAAAAACGTTGCCAAATGCTGAATATCGTTCATTTCAATGATATAACATAATATTTCTTATGTATCACCGTTCGGCTTACAATCACAGCATTGTAGACGTTTTCTGATGGTTAGTTTTCATTTATAGGGGGTAATCAACACTTTAAAACGATGCAAAATTCTGAATATCGTTCAATTCAATGGCATAACATAACGTTTCTCGTGTATAACCGTACAGCTCACATTCACAGCAATGTAGACGTTTTCTGACGGTTATTTTTCATTTATAGGGGGTAATCAACAGTTAAAAACGTTCCCAAATGCTGAGTATCGATCAATTCGAAGTGATAGCATAATATTTCGCTTGTTTGACACTTCAGGGGTCACTATTACAGCAATTTAGACGTTTTCTGACGGTTAGTTTTAATTTACAGCGGGTAATCAACAGTTAAAAACGATCCCAAATGCTGAGTTTCAATCAATTCAAACTGATAGCATAATATTTCTCTTGCATGAACGAACAGTTCTCTACGACAGTAATCTAGACATTTTCTGACGGTTAGTTTTCATATATAAGGGGTAATCAAAAGTTAAAAACGTAACCATATGCTGAATATCGTTCAATTCAATGATATAACATAATATTTCGTATGTTTCACCGTACGGCTTACATTCAGAGCATTCTAGACGTTTTCTGACGGTTAGTTTTCATTTATAGGGGGTAATCAACACTTTAAAATGATGCAAAATGCTGAATATTGTTCAATTCAATGGCATAACATAATATTTCGCGTGTATAACCGTACAGCTCACATTTACAGCAATGTACACGTTTTCTGACGGTTTGTTTTCATTTATAGGGGGTAATCAACAGTTAAAAACGTTCCCAAATGCTGAGTATGAATCAATTCGAAGTTATAGCATAATATTTCTCTTGTATGAACGTACAGTTCACTATCACAGTAGTCTAGACATTTTCTGACGGTTAGTTTTCATTTATAGGGGGTAAAAAAAAGTTTAAAACGTTGCCAAATGCTGAATATCGTTCATTTCAATGATATAACATAATATTTCTTATGTATCACCGTTCGGCTTACAATCACAGCATTGTAGACGTTTTCTGATGGTTAGTTTTCATTTATAAAGGGTAATCAACACTTTAAAACGATGCAAAATTCTGAATATCGTTCAATTCAATGGCATAACATAACGTTTCTCGTGTATAACCGTACAGCTCACATTCACAGCAATGTATACGTTTTCTGACGGTTATTTTTCATTTATAGGGGGTAATCAACAGTTAAAAACGTTCCCAAATGCTGAGTATCGATCAATTCGAAGTGATAGCATAATATTTCGCTTGTTTGACACTTCAGGTCACTATTACAGCAATCTAGAAGTTTTCTGACGGTTAGTTTTCATTTACAGCGGGTAATCAACAGTTAAAAACGATCCCAAATGCTGAGTTTCAATAAATTCAAACTGATAGCATAATATTTCTCTTGCATGAACGTACAGTTCTCTACGACAGTAATCTATACATTTTCTGACGGTTAGTTTTCATATATAAGGGGTAATCAAAAGTTAAAACCGTTACCATATGCTGAATATCGTTCAATTCAATGATATAACATAATGTTTCGTATGTTTCACCGTACGGCTTACATTCAGAGCATTCTAGACGTTTTCTGACGGTTAGTTTTCATTTATAGGGGGTAATCAACACTTTAAAATGATGCAAAATGCTGAATATTGTTCAATTCAATGGCATAACATAATATTTCGCGTGTATAACCGTACAGCTCACATTTACAGCAATGTACACGTTTTCTGACGGTTTGTTTTCATTAATAGGGTGTAATCAACAGTTAAAAACGTTCCCAAATGCTGAGTATGAATCAATTCGAAGTGATAGCATAATATTTCTCTTTTATGAAAGTACAGTTCACTATCACAGTAGTCTATACATTTTCTGACGGTTAGTTTTCATTTATAGGGGGTAAAGAAAAGTTAAAAACTTGCCAAATGCTGAATATCGTTCATTTCAATGATATAACATAATAGTTCTTATGTATCACCGTTCGGCTTACAATCACAGCATTGTAGACGTTTTCTGATGGTTAGTTTTCATTTATAGGGGGTAATCAACACTTTAAAACGTTGCAAAATTCTGAATATCGTTCAATTCAATGGCAAAACATAACGTTTCTCGTGTATAACCGTACAGCTCACATTCACAGCAATGTATACGTTTTCTGACGGTTATTTTTCATTTATAGGCGGTAATCAACAGTTAAAAACGTTCCCAAATGCTGAGTATCGATCAATTCGAAGTGATAGCATAATATTTCGTTTGTTTGACACTTCAGGGGTCACTATTACAACAATCTAGACGTTTTCTGACGGTTAGTTTTCATTTACAGCGGGTAATCAACAGTTAAAAACGATCCCAAATGCTGAGTTTCAATCAATTCAAACTGATAGCATAATATTTCTCTTGCATGAACGAACAGTTCTCTACGACAGTAATCTAGACATTTTCTGACGGTTAGTTTTCATATATAAGGGGTAATCAAAAGTTAAAAACGTAACCATATGCTGAATATCGTTCAATTCAATGATATAACATAATATTTCGTATATTTCACCGTACGGCTTACATTCAGAGCATTCTAGACGTTTTCTGACGGTTAGTTTTCATTTATAGGGGGTAATCAACACTTTAAAATGATGCAAAATGCTGAATATTGTTCAATTCAATGGCATAACATAATATTTCGCGTATATAACCGTACAGCTCACATTTACAGCAATGTACACGTTTTCTGTCGGTTTGTTTTCATTTATAAGGGGTAATCAACAGTTAAAAACGTTCCCAAATGCTGAGTATGAATCAATTCGAAGTGATAGCATAATATTTCTCTTTTATGAACAAACAGTTCACTATCACAGTAGTCTATACATTTTCTGACGGTTAGTTTTCATTTATACGGGGTAAAGAAAAGTTAAAAACTTGCCAAATGCTGAATATCGTTCATTTCAATGATATAACATAATAGTTCTTATGTATCACCGTTCGGCTTACAATCACAGCATTGTAGACGTTTTCTGATGGTTAGTTTTCATTTATAGTTGGTAATCAACACTTTAAAACGATGCAAAATTCTGAATATCGTTCAATTCAATGGCATAACATAACGTTTCTCGTGTATAACCGTACAGCTCACATTCACAGCAATGTATACGTTTTCTGACGGTTATTTTTCATTTATAGGCGGTAATCAACAGTTAAAAACGTTCCCAAATGCTGAGTATCGATCAATTCGAAGTGATAGCATAATATTTCGCTTGTTTGACACTTCAGGGGTCACTATTACAGCAATCTAGACGTTTTCTGAAGGTTAGTTTTCATTTACTGCGGGTAATCAACAGTTAAAAACGATCCCAAATGCTGAGTTTCAATCAATTCAAACTGATAGCATAATATTTCTCTTGCATCAACGAATAGTTCTCTACGACAGTAATCTAGACATTTTCTGACGGTTAGTTTTCATATATAAGGGGTAATCAAAAGTTAAAAACGTAACCATATGCTGAATATCGTTCAATTCAATGATATAACATAATATTTCGTATGTTTCACAGTACGGCTTACATTCAGAGCATTCTAGACGTTTTCTGACGGTTAGTTTTCATTTATAGGGGGTAATCAACACTTTAAAATGATGCAAAATGCTGAATATTGTTCAATTCAATGGCATAACATAATATTTCGCGTATATAACCGTACAGCTCACATTTACAGCAATGTACACGTTTTCTGACGGTTTGTTTTAATTTATAAGGGGTAATCAACAGTTAAAAACGTTCCCAAATGCTGAGTATGAATCAATTCGAAGTGAGAGCATAATATTTCTCTTGTATGAACGTACAGTTCACTATCACAGTAGTCTAGACATATTCTGACGGTTAGTTTTCATTTATAGGGGGTAAAGAAAAGTTAAAAACGTTGCCAAATGCTGAATATCGTTCATTTCAATGATATGACATAATATTTCTTATGTATCACCGTTCGGCTTACAATCACAGCATTGTAGACGTTTTCTGATGGTTAGTTTTCATTTATAGGGGGTAATCAACACTTTAAAACGATGCACAATATTGAATATCGTTCAATTCAATGGCATAACATAACGTTTCTCGTTTATAACCGTACAGCTCACATTCACAGTAATGTTGACGTTTTCTGACGGTTATTTTTCATTTATAGGGGGTAATCAACAGTTAAAAACGTTCCCAAATGCTGAGTATCGATCAATTCGAAGTGATAGCATAATATTTCGCGTGTTTGACACTTCAGGTCACTATTACAGCAATCTAGACGTTTTCTGACGGTTAGTTTTCATTTACAGCGGGTAATCAACAGTTAAAAACAATCCCAAATGCTGAGTTTCAATCAATTCAAACTAATAGCATAATATTTCTCTTGCATGAACGTGCAGTTCTCTACAAAAGTAATCTAGAAATTTTCTGACGGTTAGTTTTCATATATAAGGGGTAATCAAAAGTTAAAAACGTTACCATATGCTGAATATCGTTCAATTGAATGATATAACATAATATTTCGTATGTTTCACCGTACGGCTTACATTCATAGCATTCTAGACGTTTTCTGACGGTTAGTTTTCATTTATAAGGGGTATTCAACACTTTAAAATGATGTGAAATGCTGAATATTGTTCAATTCAATGGCATAACATAATATTTCGCGTGTATAACCGTACTGCTCACATTTACAGCAATGTACACGTTTTCGGACGGTTTGTTTTCATTTATAGGGTGTAATCAACACTTTAAAACGATGCACAATATTGAATATCGTTCAATTCAATGGCATAACATAACGTTTCTCGTGTATAACCGTACAGCTCACATTTACAGCAATGTACACGTTTTCTGACGGTTTGTTTTCATTTATAGGGGGTAATCAACAGTTAAAAACGTTCCCAAATGCTGAGTATGAATCAATTCGAAGTGATAGCATAATATTTCTCTTGTATGAACGTACAGTTCACTATCACAGTAGTCTAGACATTTTCTGACGGTTAGTTTTCATTTATAGGGGGTAAAGAAAAGTTAAAAACGTTACCAAATGCTGAATATCGTTCATTTCAATGATATAACATAATATTTCGTATGTATCACCGTTCGGCTTACAATCACAGCATTGTAGACGTTTTCTGATGGTTAGTTTTCATTTATTGGGGGTAATCAACATTTTAAAACGATGCAAAATGCTGAATATTGTTCAATTCAATGGCATAACATAATATTTCGCGTGTATAACCGTACAGCTCACATTTACAGCAATGTACACGTTTTCTGACGGTTTGTTTTCATTTATAGGGGGTAATCAACAGTTATAAACGTTCCCAAATGCTGAGTATGAATCAATTCGAAGTGATAGCAAAATATTTCTCTTGTATGAACGTACATTTCACTATCACAGTAGTCTAGACATTTTCTGACGGTTAGTTTTCATTTATAGGGGTAAAGAAAAGTTAAAAACGTTGCCAAATGCTGAATATCGTTCATTTCAATGATATAACATAATATTTCGTATGTATCACCGTTCGTCTTACATTCACAGCATTGTAGACGTTTTCTGATGGTTAGTTTTCATTTATAGGGGGTAATCAACAGTTAAAAACGTTCCCAAATGCTGAGTATCGATCAATTCGAAGTGATAGCATAATATTTCGCTTGTTTGACACTTCAGGTCACTATTACAGCAATCTAGACGTTTTCTGACGGTTAGTTTTTATTTACAGCGGGTAATCAACAGTTAAAAACGATCCCAAATGCTGAGTTTCAATCAATTCAAACTGATAGCATAATATTTCTCTTGCATGAACGAACAGTTCTCTACGACAGTAATCTAGACATTTTCTGACGGTTAGTTTTCATATATAAGGGGTAATCAAAAGTTAAAAACGTAACCATATGCTGAATATCGTTCAATTCAATGATATAACATAATATTTCGTATATTTCACCGTACGGCTTACATTCAGAGCATTCTAGACGTTTTCTGACGGTTAGTTTTCATTTATAGGGGGTAATCAACACTTTAAAATGATGCAAAATGCTGAATATTGTTCAATTCAATGGCATAACATAATATTTCGCGTATATAACCGTACAGCTCACATTTACAGCAATGTACACGTTTTCTGTCGGTTTGTTTTCATTTATAAGGGGTAATCAACAGTTAAAAACGTTCCCAAATGCTGAGTATGAATCAATTCGAAGTGATAGCATAATATTTCTCTTGTATGAACGTACAGTTCACTATCACAGTAGTCTAGACATTTTCTGACGGTTAGTTTTCATTTAAAGGGGGTAAAGAAAAGTTAAAAACGTTGCCAAATGCTGAATATCGTTCAATTCAATGGCATAACATAATATTTCGCGCGTATAACCGTACAGCTAACATTTACAGCAATGTACACGTTTTCTGACTGTTTGTTTTCATTTACAGGGGGTAATCAACAGTTAAAAACGTTCCCAAATGCTGAGTATGAATCAATTCGAAGTGATAGCATAATATTTCTCTTTTATGAACAAACAGTTCACTATCACAGTAGTCTATACATTTTCTGACGGTTAGTTTTCATTTATACGGGGTAAAGAAAAGTTAAAAACTTGCCAAATGCTGAATATCGTTCATTTCAATGATATAACATAATAGTTCTTATGTATCACCGTTCGGCTTACAATCACAGCATTGTAGACGTTTTCTGATGGTTAGTTTTCATTTATAGTTGGTAATCAACACTTTAAAACGATGCAAAATTCTGAATATCGTTCAATTCAATGGCATAACATAACGTTTCTCGTGTATAACCGTACAGCTCACATTCACAGCAATGTATACGTTTTCTGACGGTTATTTTTCATTTATAGGCGGTAATCAACAGTTAAAAACGTTCCCAAATGCTGAGTATCGATCAATTCGAAGTGATAGCATAATATTTCGCTTGTTTGACACTTCAGGGGTCACTATTACAGCAATCTAGACGTTTTCTGAAGGTTAGTTTTCATTTACTGCGGGTAATCAACAGTTAAAAACGATCCCAAATGCTGAGTTTCAATCAATTCAAACTGATAGCATAATATTTCTCTTGCATCAACGAATAGTTCTCTACGACAGTAATCTAGACATTTTCTGACGGTTAGTTTTCATATATAAGGGGTAATCAAAAGTTAAAAACGTAACCATATGCTGAATATCGTTCAATTCAATGATATAACATAATATTTCGTATGTTTCACAGTACGGCTTACATTCAGAGCATTCTAGACGTTTTCTGACGGTTAGTTTTCATTTATAGGGGGTAATCAACACTTTAAAATGATGCAAAATGCTGAATATTGTTCAATTCAATGGCATAACATAATATTTCGCGTATATAACCGTACAGCTCACATTTACAGCAATGTACACGTTTTCTGACGGTTTGTTTTAATTTATAAGGGGTAATCAACAGTTAAAAACGTTCCCAAATGCTGAGTATGAATCAATTCGAAGTGAGAGCATAATATTTCTCTTGTATGAACGTACAGTTCACTATCACAGTAGTCTAGACATATTCTGACGGTTAGTTTTCATTTATAGGGGGTAAAGAAAAGTTAAAAACGTTGCCAAATGCTGAATATCGTTCATTTCAATGATATGACATAATATTTCTTATGTATCACCGTTCGGCTTACAATCACAGCATTGTAGACGTTTTCTGATGGTTAGTTTTCATTTATAGGGGGTAATCAACACTTTAAAACGATGCACAATATTGAATATCGTTCAATTCAATGGCATAACATAACGTTTCTCGTTTATAACCGTACAGCTCACATTCACAGTAATGTTGACGTTTTCTGACGGTTATTTTTCATTTATAGGGGGTAATCAACAGTTAAAAACGTTCCCAAATGCTGAGTATCGATCAATTCGAAGTGATAGCATAATATTTCGCGTGTTTGACACTTCAGGTCACTATTACAGCAATCTAGACGTTTTCTGACGGTTAGTTTTCATTTACAGCGGGTAATCAACAGTTAAAAACAATCCCAAATGCTGAGTTTCAATCAATTCAAACTAATAGCATAATATTTCTCTTGCATGAACGTGCAGTTCTCTACAAAAGTAATCTAGACATTTTCTGACGGTTAGTTTTCATATATAAGGGGTAATCAAAAGTTAAAAACGTTACCATATGCTGAATATCGTTCAATTGAATGATATAACATAATATTTCGTATGTTTCACCGTACGGCTTACATTCATAGCATTCTAGACGTTTTCTGACGGTTAGTTTTCATTTATAAGGGGTATTCAACACTTTAAAATGATGTGAAATGCTGAATATTGTTCAATTCAATGGCATAACATAATATTTCGCGTGTATAACCGTACTGCTCACATTTACAGCAATGTACACGTTTTCGGACGGTTTGTTTTCATTTATAGGGTGTAATCAACACTTTAAAACGATGCACAATATTGAATATCGTTCAATTCAATGGCATAACATAACGTTTCTCGTGTATAACCGTACAGCTCACATTTACAGCAATGTACACGTTTTCTGACGGTTTGTTTTCATTTATAGGGGGTAATCAACAGTTAAAAACGTTCCCAAATGCTGAGTATGAATCAATTCGAAGTGATAGCATAATATTTCTCTTGTATGAACGTACAGTTCACTATCACAGTAGTCTAGACATTTTCTGACGGTTAGTTTTCATTTATAGGGGGTAAAGAAAAGTTAAAAACGTTACCAAATGCTGAATATCGTTCATTTCAATGATATAACATAATATTTCGTATGTATCACCGTTCGGCTTACAATCACAGCATTGTAGACGTTTTCTGATGGTTAGTTTTCATTTATTGGGGGTAATCAACATTTTAAAACGATGCAAAATGCTGAATATTGTTCAATTCAATGGCATAACATAATATTTCGCGTGTATAACCGTACAGCTCACATTTACAGCAATGTACACGTTTTCTGACGGTTTGTTTTCATTTATAGGGGGTAATCAACAGTTATAAACGTTCCCAAATGCTGAGTATGAATCAATTCGAAGTGATAGCATAATATTTCTCTTGTATGAACGTACATTTCACTATCACAGTAGTCTAGACATTTTCTGACGGTTAGTTTTCATTTATAGGGGTAAAGAAAAGTTAAAAACGTTGCCAAATGCTGAATATCGTTCATTTCAATGATATAACATAATATTTCGTATGTATCACCGTTCGTCTTACATTCACAGCATTGTAGACGTTTTCTGATGGTTAGTTTTCATTTATAGGGGGTAATCAACAGTTAAAAACGTTCCCAAATGCTGAGTATCGATCAATTCGAAGTGATAGCATAATATTTCGCTTGTTTGACACTTCAGGTCACTATTACAGCAATCTAGACGTTTTCTGACGGTTAGTTTTTATTTACAGCGGGTAATCAACAGTTAAAAACGATCCCAAATGCTGAGTTTCAATCAATTCAAACTGATAGCATAATATTTCTCTTGCATGAACGTACAATTCTCTACGACAGTAATCTAGACATTTTCTGACGGTTAGTTTTCATATATAAGGGGTAATCAAAAGTTAAAACCGTTACCATATGCTGAATATCGTTCAATTCAATGATATAACATAATATTTCGTATGTTTCACCGTACAGCTTACATTCAGAGCATTCTAGACGTTTTCTGACGGTTTGTTTTTATTTATAGGGGGTAATCAACACTTTAAAACGATGCAAAATGCTGAATATTGTTCAATTCAATGGCATAACAAAATATTTCGCGTGTATAACCGTACAGCTCACATTTACAGCAATGTACACGTTTTCTGACGGTTTGTTTTCATTAATAGGGGGTAATCAACAGTTAAAAACGTTCCCAAATGCTGAGTATGAATCAATTCGAAGTGATAGCATAATATTTATCTTGTATGAACGTACAGTTCACTATCACAGTAGTCTAGACATTTTCTGACGGTTAGTTTTCATTTATAGGGGGTAAAGAAAAGTTAAAAACGTTGCCAAATGCTGAATATCGTTCATTTCAATGATATAACATAATATTTCGTATGTATCACCGTTCGGCTTACATTCACAGCATTGTAGACGTTTTCTGATGGTTAGTTTTCATTTATAGGGGGTAATTAACTCTTTAAAACGATGCAAAATTCTGAATATCGTTCAATTCAATGGCATAACATAATGTTTCTCGTGTATAACCGTACAGCTCACATTCACAGCAATGTAGACGTTTTCTGACGGTTATTTTTCATTTATAGGGGGTAATCAACAGTTAAAAACGTTCCCAAATGCTGAGTATCGATCAATTCGAAGTGATAGCATAATATTTCGCTTGTTTGACACTTCAGGTCACTATTACAGCAATCTAGACGTTTTCTGACGGTTAGTTTTCATTTACATCGGGTAATCAACAGTTAAAAACGATCCCAAATGCTGAGTTTCTATCAATTCAAACTGATAGCATAATATTTCTCTTGCATGAACGAACAGTTCTCTACGACAGTAATCTAGACATTTTCTGCCGGTTAGTTTTCATATATAAGGGGTAATCAAACGTTAAAAACGTTACCATATGCTGAATATCGTTAAATTCAATGATATAACATAATATTTCATATGTTTCACCGTATGGCTTACATTCAGAGCATTCTAGACGTTTTCTGACGGTTAGTTTTCATTTATAGGGGGTAATCAACAGTTAAAAACGTTCCGAAATGCTGAGTATCGATCAATTCGAAGTGATAGCATAATATTTCGCTTGTTTGACACTTCAGGTCACTATTACAGCAATCTAGACGTTTTCTGACGGTTAGTTTTCATTTACAGCGGGTAATCAACAGTTAAAAACGATCCCAAATGCTGAGTTTCAATCAATTCAAACTGATAGCATAATATTTCTCTTGCATGAACGTACAATTCTCTACGACAGTAATCTAGACATTTTCTGACGGTTAGTTTTCATATATAAGGGGTAATCAAAAGTTAAAACCGTTACCATATGCTGAATATCGTTCAATTCAATGATATCACATAATATTTCGTATGTTTCACCGTACGGCTTACATTCAGAGCATTCTAGACGTTTTCTGACGGTTAGTTTTCATTTATAGGGGGTAATCAACACTTTAAAATGATGCAAAATGCTGAATATTGTTCAATTCAATGGCATAACATAATATTTCGCGTATATAACCGTACAGCTCACATTTACAGCAATGTACACGTTTTCTGACGGTTTGTTTTAATTTATAAGGGGTAATCAACAGTTAAAAACGTTCCCAAATGCTGAGTATGAATCAATTCGAAGTGAGAGCATAATATTTCTCTTGTATGAACGTACAGTTCACTATCACAGTAGTCTAGACATATTCTGACGGTTAGTTTTCATTTATAGGGGGTAAAGAAAAGTTAAAAACGTTGCCAAATGCTGAATATCGTTCATTTCAATGATATGACATAATATTTCTTATGTATCACCGTTCGGCTTACAATCACAGCATTGTAGACGTTTTCTGATGGTTAGTTTTCATTTATAGGGGGTAATCAACACTTTAAAACGATGCACAATATTGAATATCGTTCAATTCAATGGCATAACATAACGTTTCTCGTGTATAACCGTACAGCTCACATTCACAGTAATGTTGACGTTTTCTGACGGTTATTTTTCATTTATAGGGGGTAATCAACAGTTAAAAACGTTCCCAAATGCTGAGTATCGATCAATTCGAAGTGATAGCATAATATTTCGCGTGTTTGACACTTCAGGTCACTATTACAGCAATCTAGACGTTTTCTGACGGTTAGTTTTCATTTACAGCGGGTAATCAACAGTTAAAAACAATCCCAAATGCTGAGTTTCAATCAATTCAAACTAATAGCATAATATTTCTCTTGCATGAACGTGCAGTTCTCTACGACAGTAATCTAGACATTTTCTGACGGTTAGTTTTCATATATAAGGGGTAATCAAAAGTTAAAAACGTTACCATATGCTGAATATCGTTCAATTGAATGATATAACATAATATTTCGTATGTTTCACCGTACGGCTTACATTCATAGCATTCTAGACGTTTTCTGACGGTTAGTTTTCATTTATAAGGGGTATTCAACACTTTAAAATGATGTGAAATGCTGAATATTGTTCAATTCAATGGCATAACATAATATTTCGCGTGTATAACCGTACAGCTCACATTTACAGCAATGTACACGTTTTCGGACGGTTTGTTTTCATTTATAGGGTGTAATCAACACTTTAAAACGATGCACAATATTGAATATCGTTCAATTCAATGGCATAACATAACGTTTCTCGTGTATAACCGTACAGCTCACATTCACAGTAATGTTGACGTTTTCTGACGGTTATTTTTCATTTATAGGGGGTAATCAACAGTTAAAAACGTTCCCAAATGCTGAGTATCGATCAATTCGAAGTGATAGCATAATATTTCTCGTGTTTGACACTTCAGGTCACTATTACAGCAATCTAGACGTTTTCTGACGGTTTGTTTTCATTTATAGGGGGTAATCAACAGTTAAAAACGTTCCCAAATGCTGAGTATGAATCAATTCGAAGTGATAGCATAATATTTCTCTTGTATGAACGTACAGTTCACTATCACAGTAGTCTAGACATTTTCTGACGGTTAGTTTTCATTTATAGGGGGTAAAGAAAAGTTTAAAACGTTACCAGATGCTGAATATCGTTCATTTCAATGATATAACATAATATTTCGTATGTATCACCGTTCGGCTTACAATCACAGCATTGTAGACGTTTTCTGATGGTTAGTTTTCATTTATTGGGGGTAATCAACATTTTAAAACGATGCAAAATGCTGAATATTGTTCAATTCAATGGCATAACATAATATTTCGCGTGTATAACCGTACAGCTCACATTTACAGCAATGTACACGTTTTCTGACGGTTTGTTTTCATTTATAGGGGGTAATCAACAGTTATAAACATTCCCAAATGCTGAGTATGAATCAATTCGAAGTGATAGCAAAATATTTCTCTTGTATGAACGTACATTTCACTATCACAGTAGTCTAGACATTTTCTGACGGTTAGTTTTCATTTATAGGGGTAAAGAAAAGTTAAAAACGTTGCCAAATGCTGAATATCGTTCATTTCAATGATATAACATAATATTTCGTATGTATCACCGTTCGTCTTACATTCACAGCATTGTAGACGTTTTCTGATGGTTAGTTTTCATTTATAGGGGGTAATCAACAGTTAAAAACGTTCCCAAATGCTGAGTATCGATCAATTCGAAGTGATACCATAATATTTCGCTTGTTTGACACTTCAGGTCACTATTACAGCAATCTAGACGTTTTCTGACGGTTAGTTTTTATTTACAGCGGGTAATCAACAGTTAAAAACGATCCCAAATGCTGAGTTTCAATCAATTCAAACTGATAGCATAATATTTCTCTTGCATGAACGTACAATTCTCTACGACAGTAATCTAGACATTTTCTGACGGTTAGTTTTCATATATAAGGGGTAATCAAAAGTTAAAACCGTTACCATATGCTGAATATCGTTCAATTCAATGATATAACATAATATTTCGTATGTTTCACCGTACAGCTTACATTCAGAGCATTCTAGACGTTTTCTGACGGTTTGTTTTCATTTATAGGGGGTAATCAACACTTTAAAACGATGCAAAATGCTGAATATTGTTCAATTCAATGGCATAACAAAATATTTCGCGTGTATAACCGTACAGCTCACATTTACAGCAATGTACACGTTTTCTGACGGTTTGTTTTCATTAATAGGGAGTAATCAACAGTTAAAAACGTTCCCAAATGCTGAGTATGAATCAATTCGAAGTGATAGCATAATATTTCTCTTGTATGAACGTACAGTTCACTATCACAGTAGTCTAGACATTTTCTGACGGTTAGTTTTCATTTATAGGGGGTAAAGAAAAGTTAAAAACGTTGCCAAATGCTGAATATCGTTCATTTCAATGATATAACATAATATTTCGTATGTATCACCGTTCGGCTTACATTCACAGCATTGTAGACGTTTTCTGATGGTTAATTTTCATTTATAGGGGGTAATTAACTCTTTAAAACGATGCAAAATTCTGAATATCGTTCAATTCAATGGCATAACATAATGTTTCTCGTGTATAACCGTACAGCTCACATTCACAGCAATGTAGACGTTTTCTGACGGTTATTTTTCATTTATAGGGGGTAATCAACAGTTAAAAACGTTCCCAAATGCTGAGTATCGATCAATTCGAAGTGATAGCATAATATTTCGCTTGTTTGACACTTCAGGTCACTATTACAGCAATCTAGACGTTTTCTGACGGTTAGTTTTCATTTACATCGGGTAATCAACAGTTAAAAACGATCCCAAATGCTGAGTTTCTATCAATTCAAACTGATAGCATAATATTTCTCTTGCATGAACGAACAGTTCTCTACGACAGTAATCTAGACATTTTCTGCCGGTTAGTTTTCATATATAAGGGGTAATCAAACGTTAAAAACGTTACCATATGCTGAATATCGTTAAATTCAATGATATAACATAATATTTCGTATGTTTCACCGTACAGCTTACATTCAGAGCATTCTAGACGTTTTCTGACGGTTTGTTTTCATTTATAGGGGGTAATCAACACTTTAAAACGATGCAAAATGCTGAATATTGTTCAATTCAATGGCATAACAAAATATTTCGCGTGTATAACCGTACAGCTCACATTTACAGCAATGTACACGTTTTCTGACGGTTTGTTTTCATTAATAGGGGGTAATCAACAGTTAAAAACGTTCCCAAATGCTGAGTATGAATCAATTCGAAGTGATAGCATAATATTTCTCTTGTATGAACGTACAGTTCACTATCACAGTAGTCTAGACATTTTCTGACGGTTAGTTTTCATTTATAGGGGGTAAAGAAAAGTTAAAAACGTTGCCAAATGCTGAATATCGTTCATTTCAATGATATAACATAATATTTCGTATGTATCACCGTTCGGCTTACATTCACAGCATTGTAGACGTTTTCTGATGGTTAGTTTTCATTTATAGGGGGTAATTAACTCTTTAAAACGATGCAAAATTCTGAATATCGTTCAATTCAATGGCATAACATAACGTTTCTCGTGTATAACCGTACAGCTGACATTCACAGCAATGTATACGTTTTCTGACGGTTATTTTTCATTTATAGGCGGTAATCAACAGTTAAAAACGTTCCCAAATGCTGAGTATCGATCAATTCGAAGTGATAGCATAATATTTCGCTTGTTTGACACTTCAGGGGTCACTATTACAGCAATCTAGACGTTTTCTGAAGGTTAGTTTTCATTTACTGCGGGTAATCAACAGTTAAAAACGATCCCAAATGCTGAGTTTCAATCAATTCAAACTGATAGCATAATATTTCTCTTGCATCAACGAATAGTTCTCTACGACAGTAATCTAGACATTTTCTGACGGTTAGTTTTCATATATAAGGGGTAATCAAAAGTTAAAAACGTAACCATATGCTGAATATCGTTCAATTCAATGATATAACATAATATTTCGTATGTTTCACAGTACGGCTTACATTCAGAGCATTCTAGACGTTTTCTGACGGTTAGTTTTCATTTATAGGGGGTAATCAACACTTTAAAATGATGCAAAATGCTGAATATTGTTCAATTCAATGGCATAACATAATATTTCGCGTATATAACCGTACAGCTCACATTTACAGCAATGTACACGTTTTCTGACGGTTTGTTTTAATTTATAAGGGGTAATCAACAGTTAAAAACGTTCCCAAATGCTGAGTATGAATCAATTCAAACTGATAGCATAATATTTCTCTTGCATGAACGTACAGTTCTCTACGACAGTAATCTAGACATTTTCTGACGGTTAGTTTTCATATATAAGGGGTAATCAAAAGTTAAAACCGTTACCATATGCTGAATATCGTTCAATTCAATGATATAACATAATGTTTCGTATGTTTCACCGTACGGCTTACATTCAGAGCATTCTAGACGTTTTCTGACGGTTAGTTTTCATTTATAGGGGGTAATCAACACTTTAAAATGATGCAAAATGCTGAATATTGTTCAATTCACTGGCATAACATAATATTTCGCGTGTATAACCGTACAGCTCACATTTACAGCAATGTACACGTTTTCTGACTGTTTGTTTTCATTTATAGGGGGTAATCAACAGTTAAAAACGTTCCCAAATGCTGAGTATGAATCAATTCGAAGTGATAGCATAATATTTCTCTTTTATGAAAGTACAGTTCACTATCACAGTAGTCTATACATTTTCTGACGGTTAGTTTTCATTTATAGGGGGTAAAGAAAAGTTAAAAACTTCCCAAATGCTGAATATCGTTCATTTCAATGATATAACATAATAGTTCTTATGTATCACCGTTCGGCTTACAATCACAGCATTGTAGACGTTTTCTGATGGTTAGTTTTCATTTATAGGGGGTAATCAACACTTTAAAATGATGCAAAATGCTGAATATTGTTCAATTCAATGGCATAACATAATATTTCGCGTATATAACCGTACAGCTCACATTTACAGCAATGTACACGTTTTCTGTCGGTTTGTTTTCATTTATAAGGGGTAATCAACAGTTAAAAACGTTCCCAAATGCTGAGTATGAATCAATTCGAAGTGATAGCATAATATTTCTCTTTTATGAACGTACAGTTCACTATCACAGTAGTCTATACATTTTCTGACGGTTAGATTTCATTTATAGGGGGAAAAGAAAAGTTAAAAACTTGCCAAATGCTGAATATCGTTCATTTCAATGATATAACATAATAGTTCTTATGTATCACCGTTCGGCTTACAATCACAGCATTGTAGACGTTTTCTGATGGTTAGTTTTCATTTATAGGGGGTAATCAACACTTTAAAACGATGCAAAATTCTGAATATCGTTCAATTCAATGGCATAACATAACGTTTCTCGTGTATAACCGTACAGCTCACATTCACAGCAATGTATACGTTTTCTGACGGTTATTTTTCATTTATAGGCGGTAATCAACAGTTAAAAACGTTCCCAAATGCTGAGTATCGATCAATTCGAAGTGATAGCATAATATTTCGCTTGTTTGACACTTCAGGGGTCACTATTACAGCAATCTAGACGTTTTCTGAAGGTTAGTTTTCATTTACTGCGGGTAATATAATATTGTTCAATTCAATGGCATAACATAATATTTCGCGTATATAACCGTACAGCTCACATTTACAGCAATGTACACGTTTTCTGACGGTTTGTTTTAATTTATAAGGGGTAATCAACAGTTAAAAACGTTCCCAAATGCTGAGTATGAATCAATTCGAAGTGAGAGCATAATATTTCTCTTGTATGAACGTACAGTTCACTATCACAGTAGTCTAGACATATTCTGACGGTTAGTTTTCATTTATAGGGGGTAAAGAAAAGTTAAAAACGTTGCCAAATGCTGAATATCGTTCATTTCAATGATATGACATAATATTTCTTATGTATCACCGTTCGGCTTACAATCACAGCATTGTAGACGATTTCTGATGGTTATTTTTCATTTATAGGGGGTAATCAACAGTTAAAAACGTTCCCAAATGCTGAGTATCGATCAATTCGAAGTGATAGCATAATATTTCGCTTGTTTGACACTTCAGGTCACTATTACAGCAATCTAGACGTTTTCTGACGGTTAGTTTTTATTTACAGCGGGTAATCAACTGTTAAAAACGATCCCAAATGCTGAGTTTCAATCAATTCAAACTGATAGCATAATATTTCTCTTGCATCAACGTACAATTCTCTACGACAGTAATCTAGACATTTTCTGACGGTTAGTTTTCATATATAAGGGGTAATCAAAAGTTAAAACCGTTACCATATGCTGAATATCGTTCAATTCAATGATATAACATAATATTTCGTATGTTTCACCGTACAGCTTACATTCAGAGCATTCTAGACGTTTTCTGTCGGTTTGTTTTCATTTATAGGGGGTAATCAACCCTTTAAAACGATGCAAAATGCTGAATATTGTTCAATTCAATGGCATAACAAAATATTTCGCGTGTATAACCGTACAGCTCACATTTACAGCAATGTACACGTTTTCTGACGGTTTGTTTTCATTAATAGGGGGTAATCAACAGTTAAAAACGTTCCCAAATGCTGAGTATGAATCAATTCGAAGTGATAGCATAATATTTCTCTTGTATGAACGTACAGTTCACTATCACAGTAGTCTAGACATTTTCTGAAGGTTAGTTTTCATTTATAGGGGGTAAAGAAAAGTTAAAAACGTTGCCAAATGCTGAATATCGTTCATTTCAATGATATAACATAATATTTCGTATGTATCACCGTTCGGCTTACATTCACAACATTGTAGACGTTTTCTGATGGTTAGTTTTCATTTATAGGGGGTAATCAACACTTTAAAACGATGCAAAATCCTGAATATCGTTTAATTCAATGGCATAACATAACGTTTCTCGTGTATAACCGTACAGCTCATATTCACAGCAATGTAGACGTTTTCTGACGGTTATTTTTCATTTATAGGGGGTAATCAACAGTTAAAAACGTTCCCAAATGCTGAGTATCGATCAATTCGAAGTGATAGCATAATATTTCGCTTGTTTGACACTTCAGGTCACTATTACAGCAATCTAGACGTTTTCTGACGGTTAGTTTTCATTTACATCGGGTAATCAACAGTTAGAAACGATCCCAAATGCTGAGTTTCTATCAATTCAAACTGATAGCATAATATTTCTCTTGCATGAACGAACAGTTCTCTACGACAGTAATCTAGACATTTTCTGACGGTTAGTTTTCATATATAAGGGGTAATCAAAAGTTAAAAACGTAACCATATGCTGAATATCGTTCAATTCAATGATATAACATAATATTTCGTATGTTTCACCGTACGGCTTACATTCAGAGCATTCTAGACGTTTTCTGACGGTTAGTTTTCATTTATAGGGGGTAATCAACACTTTAAAATGATGCAAAATGCTGAATATTGTTCAATTCAATGGCATAACATAATATTTCGCGTGTATAACCGTACAGCTCACATTTACAGCAATGTACACGTTTTCTGACTGTTTGTTTTCATTTATAGGGGGTAATCAACAGTTAAAAACGTTCCCAAATGCTGAGTATGAATCAATTCGAAGTGATAGCATAATATTTCTCTTGTATGAACGTACAGTTCACTATCACAATAGTCTAGACATTTTCTGACGGTTAGTTTTCATTTATAGTGGGTAAAGAAGAGTTAAAAACGTTGCCAAATGCTGAATATCGTTCATTTCAATGATATAACATAATATTTCTTATGTATCACCGTTCGGCTTACAATCACAGCATTGTAGACGTTTTCTGATGGTTAGTTTTCTTTTATAGGGGGAAATCAACACTTTAAAACGATGCAATATTCTGAATATCGTTCAATTCAATGGCATAACATAACGTTTCGCGTGTATAACCGTACAGCTCATATTCACAGCAATCTAGACGTTTTCTGACGGTTAGTTTTCATTTACAGCGGGTAATCAACAGTTAAAAACGATCCCAAATGCTGAGTTTCAATCAATTCAAACTGACAGCATAATATTTCTCTTGCATGAACGTACAGTTCTCTACGACAGTAATCTAAACATTTTCTGACGGTTAGTTTTCATTTATAGGGGGTAAAGAAAAGTTAAAAACGTTGCCAAATGCTGAATATCGTTCATTTCAATGATATAACATAATATTTCGTATATATCACCGTTCGGCTTACAATCACAGCATTGTAGACGTTTTCTGATGGTTAGTTTTCATTTATAGGGGGTAATCAACACTTTAAAACGATGCAAAATTCTGAATTTCGTTCAATTCAATGGCATAACATAACGTTTCTCGTGTATAACCGTACAGCTCACATTCACAGCAATGTATACGTTTTCTTACGGTTATTTTTCATTTATAGGCGGTAATCAACAGTTAAAAACGTTCCCAAATGCTGAGTATCGATCAATTCGAAGTGATAGCATAATATTTCGCTTGTTTGACACTTCAGGTCACTATTACAGCAATCTAGACGTTTTCTGACGGTTAGTTTTCATTTACAGCGGGTAATCAACAGTTAAAAACGATCCCAAATGCTGAGTTTCAATCAATTCAAACTGATAGCATAATATTTCTCTTGCATGAACGTACAGTTCTCTACGACAGTAATCTAGACATTTTCTGACGGTTAGTTTTCATATATAAGGGGTAATCAAAAGTTAAAACCGTTACCATATGCTGAATATCGTTCAATTCAATGATATAACATAATGTTTCGTATGTTTCACCGTACGGCTTACATTCAGAGCATTCTAGACGTTTTCTGACGGTTAGTTTTCATTTATAGGGGGTAATCAACACTTTAAAATGATGCAAAATGCTGAATATTGTTCAATTCAATGGCATAACATAATATTTCGCGTGTATAACCGTACAGCTCACATTTACAGCAATGTACACGTTTTCTGACTGTTTGTTTTCATTTATAGGGGATAATCAACAGTTAAAAACGTTCCCAAATGCTGAGTATGAATCAATTCGAAGTGATAGCATAATATTTCTCTTTTATGAAAGTACAGTTCACTATCACAGTAGTCTATACATTTTCTGACGGTTAGTTTTCATTTATAGGGGGTAAAGAAAAGTTAAAAACTTCCCAAATGCTGAATATCGTTCATTTCAATGATATAACATAATAGTTCTTATGTATCACCGTTCGGCTTACAATCACAGCATTGTAGACGTTTTCTGATGGTTAGTTTTCATTTATAGGGGGTAATCAACACTTTAAAACGTTGCAAAATTCTGAATATCGTTCAATTCAATGGCAAAACATAACGTTTCTCGTGTATAACCGTACAGCTCACATTCACAGCAATGTATACGTTTTCTGACGGTTATTTTTCATTTATAGGCGGTAATCAACAGTTATAAACGTTCCCAAATGCTGAGTATCGATCAATTCGAAGTGATAGCATAATATTTCGTTTGTTTGACACTTCAGGGGTCACTATTACAACAATCTAGACGTTTTCTGACGGTTAGTTTTCATTTACAGCGGGTAATCAACAGTTAAAAACGATCCCAAATGCTGAGTTTCAATCAATTCGAAGTGATAGCATAATATTTCTCTTTTATGAAAGTACAGTTCACTATCACAGTAGTCTATACATTTTCTGACGGTTAGTTTTCATTTATAGGGGGTAAAGAAAAGTTAAAAACTTCCCAAATGCTGAATATCGTTCATTTCAATGATATAACATAATAGTTCTTATGTATCACCGTTCGGCTTACAATCACAGCATTGTAGACGTTTTCTGATGGTTAGTTTTCATTTATAGGGGGTAATCAACACTTTAAAATGATGCAAAATGCTGAATATTGTTCAATTCAATGGCATAACATAATATTTCGCGTATATAACCGTACAGCTCACATTTACAGCAATGTACACGTTTTCTGACGGTTTGTTTTAATTTATAAGGGGTAATCAACAGTTAAAAACGTTCCCAAATGCTGAGTATGAATCAATTCAAACTGATAGCATAATATTTCTCTTGCATGAACGTACAGTTCTCTACGACAGTAATCTAGACATTTTCTGACGGTTAGTTTTCATATATAAGGGGTAATCAAAAGTTAAAACCGTTACCATATGCTGAATATCGTTCAATTCAATGATATAACATAATGTTTCGTATGTTTCACCGTACGGCTTACATTCAGAGCATTCTAGACGTTTTCTGACGGTTAGTTTTCATTTATAGGGGGTAATCAACACTTTAAAATGATGCAAAATGCTGAATATTGTTCAATTCATTGGCATAACATAATATTTCGCGTGTATAACCGTACAGCTCACATTTACAGCAATGTACACGTTTTCTGACTGTTTGTTTTCATTTATAGGGGGTAATCAACAGTTAAAAACGTTCCCAAATGCTGAGTATGAATCAATTCGAAGTGATAGCATAATATTTCTCTTTTATGAAAGTACAGTTCACTATCACAGTAGTCTATACATTTTCTGACGGTTAGTTTTCATTTATAGGGGGTAAAGAAAAGTTAAAAACTTCCCAAATGCTGAATATCGTTCATTTCAATGATATAACATAATAGTTCTTATGTATCACCGTTCGGCTTACAATCACAGCATTGTAGACGTTTTCTGATGGTTAGTTTTCATTTATAGGGGGTAATCAACACTTTAAAATGATGCAAAATGCTGAATATTGTTCAATTCAATGGCATAACATAATATTTCGCGTATATAACCGTACAGCTCACATTTACAGCAATGTACACGTTTTCTGTCGGTTTGTTTTCATTTATAAGGGGTAATCAACAGTTAAAAACGTTCCCAAATGCTGAGTATAAATCAATTCGAAGTGATAGCATAATATTTCTCTTTTATGAACGTACAGTTCACTATCACAGTAGTCTATACATTTTCTGACGGTTAGTTTTCATTTATAGGGGGAAAAGAAAAGTTAAAAACTTGCCAAATGCTGAATATCGTTCATTTCAATGATATAACATAATAGTTCTTATGTATCACCGTTCGGCTTACAATCACAGCATTGTAGACGTTTTCTGATGGTTAGTTTTCATTTATAGTTGGTAATCAACACTTTAAAACGATGCAAAATTCTGAATATCGTTCAATTCAATGGCATAACATAACGTTTCTCGTGTATAACCGTACAGCTGACATTCACAGCAATGTATACGTTTTCTGACGGTTATTTTTCATTTATAGGCGGTAATCAACAGTTAAAAACGTTCCCAAATGCTGAGTATCGATCAATTCGAAGTGATAGCATAATATTTCGCTTGTTTGATACTTCAGGGGTCACTATTACAGCAATCTAGACGTTTTCTGAAGGTTAGTTTTCATTTACTGCGGGTAATCAACAGTTAAAAACGATCCCAAATGCTGAGTTTCAATCAATTCAAACTGATAGCATAATATTTCTCTTGCATCAACGAATAGTTCTCTACGACAGTAATCTAGACATTTTCTGACGGTTAGTTTTCATATATAAGGGGTAATCAAAAGTTAAAAACGTAACCATATGCTGAATATCGTTCAATTCAATGATATAACATAATATTTCGTATGTTTCACAGTACGGCTTACATTCAGAGCATTCTAGACGTTTTCTGACGGTTAGTTTTCATTTATAGGGGGTAATCAACACTTTAAAATGATGCAAAATGCTGAATATTGTTCAATTCAATGGCATAACATAATATTTCGCGTATATAACCGTACAGCTCACATTTACAGCAATGTACACGTTTTCTGACGGTTTGTTTTAATTTATAAGGGGTAATCAACAGTTAAAAACGTTCCCAAATGCTGAGTATGAATCAATTCAAACTGATAGCATAATATTTCTCTTGCATGAACGTACAGTTCTCTACGACAGTAATCTAGACATTTTCTGACGGTTAGTTTTCATATATAAGGGGTAATCAAAAGTTAAAACCTTTACCATATGCTGAATATCGTTAAATTCAATGATATAACATAATGTTTCGTATGTTTCACCGTACGGCTTACATTCAGAGCATTCTAGACGTTTTCTGACGGTTAGTTTTCATTTATAGGGGGTAATCAACACTTTAAAATGATGCAAAATGCTGAATATTGTTCAATTCAATGGCATAACATAATATTTCGCGTGTATAACCGTACAGCTCACATTTACAGCAATGTACACGTTTTCTGACTGTTTGTTTTCATTTATAGGGGGTAATCAACAGTTAAAAACGTTCCCAAATGCTGAGTATGAATCAATTCGAAGTGATAGCATAATATTTCTCTTTTATGAAAGTACAGTTCACTATCACAGTAGTCTATACATTTTCTGACGGTTAGTTTTCATTTATAGGGGGTAAAGAAAAGTTAAAAACTTCCCAAATGCTGAATATCGTTCATTTCAATGATATAACATAATAGTTCTTATGTATCACCGTTCGGCTTACAATCACAGCATTGTAGACGTTTTCTGATGGTTAGTTTTCATTTATAGGGGGTAATCAACACTTTAAAACGTTGCAAAATTCTGAATATCGTTCAATTCAATGGCAAAACATAACGTTTCTCGTGTATAACCGTACAGCTCACATTCACAGCAATGTATACGTTTTCTGACGGTTATTTTTCATTTATAGGCGGTAATCAACAGTTAAAAACGTTCCCAAATGCTGAGTATCGATCAATTCGAAGTGATAGCATAATATTTCGTTTGTTTGACACTTCAGGGGTCACTATTACAACAATCTAGACGTTTTCTGACGGTTAGTTTTCATTTACAGCGGGTAATCAACAGTTAAAAACGATCCCAAATGCTAAGTTTCAATCAATTCAAACTGATAGCATAATATTTCTCTTGCATCAACGTACAATTCTCTACGACAGTAATCTAGACATTTTCTGACGGTTAGTTTTCATATATAAGGGGTAATCAAAAGTTAAAACCGTTACCATATGCTGAATATCGTTCAATTCAATGATATAACATAATATTTCGTATGTTTCACCGTACAGCTTACATTCAGAGCATTCTAGACGTTTTCTGACGGTTTGTTTTCATTTATAGGGGGTAATCAACACTTTAAAACGATGCAAAATGCTGAATATTGTTCAATTCAATGGCATAACAAAATAATTCGCGTGTATAACCGTACAGCTCACATTTACAGCAATGTACACGTTTTCTGACGGTTTGTTTTCATTAATAGGGGGTAATCAACAGTTAAAAACGTTCCCAAATGCTGAGTATGAATCAATTCGAAGTGATAGCATAATATTTCTCTTGTATGAACGTACAGTTCACTATCACAGTAGTCTAGACATTTTCTGACGGTTAGTTTTCATTTATAGGGGGTAAAGAAAAGTTAAAAACGTTGCCAAATGCTGAATATCGTTCATTTCAATGATATAACATAATATTTCGTATGTATCACAGTTCGGCTTACATTCACAGCATTGTAGACGTTTTCTGATGGTTAGTTTTCATTTATAGGGGGTAATTAACTCTTTAAAACGATGCAAAATTCTGAATATCGTTCAATTCAATGGCATAACATAATGTTTCTCGTATATAACCGTACAGCTCACATTCACAGCAATGTAGACGTTTTCTGACGGTTATTTTTCATTTATAGGGGGTAATCAACAGTTAAAAACGTTCCCAAATGCTGAGTATCGATCAATTCGAAGTGATAGCATAATATTTCGCTTGTTTGACACTTCAGGTCACTATTACAGCAATCTAGACGTTTTCTGACGGTTAGTTTTCATTTACATCGGGTAATCAACAGTTAAAAACGATCCCAAATGCTGAGTTTCTATCAATTCAAACTGATAGCATAATATTTCTCTTGCATGAACGAACAGTTCTCTACGACAGTAATCTAGACATTTTCTGCCGGTTAGTTTTCATATATAAGGGGTAATCAAACGTTAAAAACGTTACCATATGCTGAATATCGTTAAATTCAATGATATAACATAATATTTCATATGTTTCACCGTACGGCTTACATTCAGAGCATTCTAGACGTTTTCTGACGGTTAGTTTTCATTTATAGGGGGTAATCAACAGTTAAAAACGTTCCGAAATGCTGAGTATCGATCAATTCGAAGTGATAGCATAATATTTCGCTTGTTTGACACTTCAGGTCACTATTACAGCAATCTAGACGTTTTCTGACGGTTAGTTTTCATTTACAGCGGGTAATCAACAGTTAAAAACGATCCCAAATGCTGAGTTTCAATCAATTCAAACTGATAGCATAATATTTCTCTTGCATGAACGTACAATTCTCTAAGACAGTAATCTAGACATTTTCTGACGGTTAGTTTTCATATATAAGGGGTAATCAAAAGTTAAAACCGTTACCATATGCTGAATATCGTTCAATTCAATGATATAACATAATATTTCGTATGTTTCACCGTACGGCTTACATTCAGAGCATTCTAGACGTTTTCTGACGGTTAGTTTTCATTTATAGGGGGTAATCAACACTTTAAAATGATGCAAAATGCAGAATATTGTTCAATTCAATGGCATAACATAATATTTCGCGTGTATAACCGTACAGCTAACATTTACAGCAATGTACACGTTTTCTGACGGTTTGTTTTCATTTATAGGGTGTAATCAACAGTTAAAAACGTTCCCAAATGCTGAGTATGAATCAATTCGAAGTGATACCATAATATTTCTCTTGTATGAACGTACAGTTCACTATCACAGTAGTCTAGACATTTTCTGACGGTTAGTTTTCATTTATAGGGGGTAAAGAAAAGTTAAAAACGTTGCCAAATGCTGAATATCGTTCATTTCAATGATATAACATAATATTTCGTATGTATCACCGTTCGGCTTACATTCACAGCATTGTAGACGTTTTCTGATGGTTAGTTTTCATTTATAGGGGGTAATCAACACTTTAAAACGATGCAAAATTCTGAATATCGTTTAATTCAATGGCATAACATAATGTTTCTCGTGTATAACCGTACAGCTCATATTCACAGCAATGTAGACGTTTTCTGACGGTTATTTTTCATTTATAGGGGGTAATCAACAGTTAAAAACGTTCCCAAATGCTGAGTATCGATCAATTCGAAGTGATAGCATAATATTTCGCTTGTTTGACACTTCAGGTCACTATTACAGCAATCTACACGTTTTCTGACGGTTAGTTTTCATTTACATCGGGTAATCAACAGTTAAAAACGATCCCAAATGCTGAGTCTCTATCAATTCAAACTGATAGCATAATATTTCTCTTGCATGAACGAACAGGTCTCTACGACAGTAATCTAGACATTTTCTGACGGTTAGTTTTCATATATAAGGGGTAATCAAAAGTTAAAAACGTTACCATATGCTGAATATCGTTAAATTCAATGATATAACATAATATTTCGTATGTTTCACCGTACGGCTTACATTCAGAGCATTCTAGACGTTTTCTGACGGTTAGTTTTCATTTATAGGGGGTAAAGAAAAGTTAAAAACGTTGCCAAATGCTGAATATCGTTCATTTCAATGATATAACATAATATTTCGTATGTATCACCGTTCGGCTTACATTCACAGCATTGTAGACGTTTTCTGATGGTTAGTTTTCATTTATAGGGGGTAATCAACACTTTAAAACGATGCAAAATTCTGAATATCGTTTAATTCAATGGCATAACATAATGTTTCTCGTGTATAACCGTACAGCTCATATTCACAGCAATGTAGACGTTTTCTGACGGTTATTTTTCATTTATAGGGGGTAATCAACAGTTAAAAACGTTCCCAAATGCTGAGTATCGATCAATTCGAAGTGATAGCATAATATTTCGCTTGTTTGACACTTCAGGTCACTATTACAGCAATCTAGACGTTTTCTGACGGTTAGTTTTCATTTACATCGGGTAATCAACAGTTAAAAACGATCCCAAATGCTGAGTTTCTATCAATTCAAACTGATAGCATAATATTTATCTTGCATGAACGAACAGTTCTCTACGACAGTAATCTAGACATTTTCTGACGGTTAGTTTTCATATATAAGGGGTAATCAAAAGTTAAAAACGTTACCATATGCTGAATATCGTTAAATTCAATGATATAACATAATATTTCGTATGTTTCACCGTACGGCTTACATTCAGAGCATTCTAGACGTTTTCTGACGGTTAGTTTTCATTTATAGGGGGTAATCAACACTTTAAAATGATGCAAAATGCAGAATATTGTTCAATTCAATGGCATAACATAATATTTCGCGTGTATAACCGTACAGCTAACATTTACAGCAATGTACACGTTTTCTGACGGTTTGTTTTCATTTATAGGGTGTAATCAACAGTTAAAAACGTTCCCAAATGCTGAGTATCGATCAATTCGAAGTGATAGCATAATATTTCGCTTGTTTGACACTTCAGGTCACTATTACAGCAATCTACACGTTTTCTGACGGTTAGTTTTCATTTACATCGGGTAATCAACAGTTAAAAACGATCCCAAATGCTGAGTCTCTATCAATTCAAACTGATAGCATAATATTTCTCTTGCATGAACGAACAGGTCTCTACGACAGTAATCTAGACATTTTCTGACGGTTAGTTTTCATATATAAGGGGTAATCAAAAGTTAAAAACGTTACCATATGCTGAATATCGTTAAATTCAATGATATAACATAATATTTCGTATGTTTCACCGTACGGCTTACATTCAGAGCATTCTAGACGTTTTCTGACGGTTAGTTTTCATTTATAGGGGGTAATCAACACTTTAAAATGATGCAAAATGCAGAATATTGTTCAATTCAATGGCATAACATAATATTTCGCGTGTATAACCGTACAGCTAACATTTACAGCAATGTACACGTTTTCTGACGGTTTGTTTTCATTTATAGGGGGTAATCAACAGTTAAAAACGTTCCCAAATGCTGAGTATGAATCAATTCGAAGTGATACCATAATATTTCTCTTGTATGAACGTACAGTTCACTATCACAATAGTCTAGACATTTTCTGACGGTTAGTTTTCATTTATAGGGGGTAAAGAAAAGTTAAAAACGTTGCCAAATGCTGAATATCGTTCATTTCAATGATATAACATAATATTTCGTATGTATCACCGTTCGGCTTACATTCACAGCATTGTAGACGTTTTCTGATGGTTAGTTTTCATTTATAGGGGGTAATCAACACTTTAAAACGATGCAAAATTCTGAATATCGTTTAATTCAATGGCATAACATAATGTTTCTCGTGTATAACCGTACAGCTCATATTCACAGCAATGTAGACGTTTTCTGACGGTTATTTTTCATTTATAGGGGGTAATCAACAGTTAAAAACGTTCCCAAATGCTGAGTATCGATCAATTCGAAGTGATAGCATAATATTTCGCTTGTTTGACACTTCAGGTCACTATTACAGCAATCTACACGTTTTCTGACGGTTAGTTTTCATTTACATCGGGTAATCAACAGTTAAAAACGATCCCAAATGCTGAGTCTCTATCAATTCAAACTGATAGCATAATATTTCTCTTGCATGAACGAACAGGTCTCTACGACAGTAATCTAGACATTTTTTGACGGTTAGTTTTCATATATAAGGGGTAATCAAAAGTTAAAAACGTTACCATATGCTGAATATCGTTAAATTCAATGATATAACATAATATTTCGTATGTTTCACCGTACGGCTTACATTCAGAGCATTCTAGACGTTTTCTGACGGTTAGTTTTCATTTATAGGGGGTAATCAACACTTTAAAATGATGCAAAATGCTGAATATTGTTCAATTCAGTGGCATAACATAATATTTTGCTTGTATAACCGTACAGCTAACATTTACAGCAATGTACACGTTTTCTGACGGTTTGTTTTCATTTATAGGGGTTAATCAACAGTTAAAAACGTTCCCAAATGCTGAGTATGAATCAATTCGAAGTGATAGCATAATATTTCTCTTGTATGAACGTACAGTTCACTATCACAGTAGTCTAGACATTTTCTGACGGTTAGTTTTCATTTATAGGGGGTAAAGAAAAGTTAAAAACGTTGCCAAATGCTGAATATCGTTCATTTCAATGATATAACATAATATTTCGTATGTATCACCGTTCGGCTTACATTCACAGCATTGTAGACGTTTTCTGATGGTTAGTTTTCATTTATAGGGGGTAATCAACACTTTAAAACGATGCAAAATTCTGAATATCGTTTAATTCAATGGCATAACATAATGTTTCTCGTGTTTAACCGTACAGCTCATATTCACAGCAATGTAGACGTTTTCTGACGGTTATTTTTCATTTATAGGGGGTAATCAACAGTTAAAACCGTTCCCAAATGCTGAGTATGAATCAATTCGAAGTGATAGCATAATATATCTCTTGTATGAACGTACAGTTCACTATCACAGTAGTCTAGACATTTTCTGACGGTTATTTTTCATTTATAGGGGGTAATCAACAGTTAAAAACGTTTCCAAATGCTGAGTATCGATCAATTCGAAGTGATAGCATAATATTTCTCTTGTATGAACGTACAGTTCACTATCACAATAGTGTAGACATTTTCTGACGGTTAGTTTTCATTTATATGGGGTAAAGAAAAGTTAAACACGTTGCCAAATGCTGAATATCGTTTATTTCAATGACATAACATAATATTTCGTATGTATCACCGTTCGGCTTACAATCACAGCATTGTAGACGTTTTCTGATGGTTAGTTTTCAATTATAGGGGTTAATCAACACTTTAAAACGATTCAAAATTCTGAATATCGTTCAATTCAATGGCATAACATAATATTTCGCGTGTATAACCGTACAGCTCACATTTACAGCAATGTACACGTTTTCTGACGGTTTGTTTTCATTTATAGGGGGTAATCAACAGTTAAAAACGTTCCCAAATGATGAGTATGAATCAATTCGAAGTGATAGAATAATATTTCTCTTGTATGAACGTACAGTTCACTGTCACAGTAGTCTAGACATTTTCTGACGGTTAGTTTTCATTTATAGGGGGTAAAGACGTTGCCAAATGCTGAATATCGTTCATTTCAATGATATAACATAATATTTCTTATGTATCACCGTTCGGCTTACAATCACAGCATTGTAGACGTTTTCTGATGGTTATTTTTCATTGATAGGGGGTAATAAACAGTTAAAAACGTTCCCAAATGCTGAGTATCGATCAATTCGAAGTGATAGCATAATATTTCGCTTGTTTGACACTTCAGGGGTCACTATTACAGCAATCTAGACGTTTTCTGACGGTTAGTTTTCATTTACAGCGGGTAATCAACAGTTAAAAACGATCCCAAATGCTGAGTTTCAATCAATTCAAACTGATTGCATAATATTTCTCTTGCATGAACGAACAGTTCTCTACGACAGTAATCTATACATTTTCTGACGGTTAGTTTTCATATATAAGGGGTAATCAAAAGTTAAAAACGTTACCATATGCTGAATATAGTTCAATTGAATGATATAACATAATATTTCGTATGTTTCAACGTACGGCTTACATTCAGAGCATTCTAGACGTTTTCTGACGGTTAGTTTTCATTTATAAGGGGTATTCAACACTTTAAAATGATGCAAAATGCTGAATATTGTTCAATTCAATGGCATAACATAATATTTCGCGTGTATAACCGTACAGCTCACATTTACAGCAATGTACACATTTTCTGACGGTTTGTTTTCATTTATAGGGGGTAATCAACAGTTAAAAACGTTCCCAAATGCTGAGTATGAATCAATTCGAAGTGATAGCATAATATTTCTCTTGTATGAACGTACAGTTCACTATCACAGTAGTCTAGACATTTTCTGACGGTTAGTTTTCATTTACAGCGGGTAATCAACAGTTAAAAACGATCCCAAATGCTGAGTTTCAATCAATTCAAACTAATAGCATAATATTTCTCTTGCATGAACGTACAGTTCTCTACAACAGTAAACTAGACATTTTCTGACGGTTAGTTTTCATATATAAGGGGTAATCAAAAGTTAAAAACGTTACCATATGCGGAATATCGTTCAATTCAATGATATAACATAATATTTCGTATGTTTCACCGTACGGCATACATTCAGAGCATTCTAGACGTTTTCTGACGGTTAGTTTTCATTTATAGGGGGTAATCAACACTTTAAAATGATATAAAATGCTGAATATTGTTCAATTCAATGGCATAACATAATATTTCGCGTGTATAACCGCACAGCTCACATTTACAGCATTGTAGACGTTTTCTGCTGGTTAGTTTTCATTTATAGGGGGTAATCAACACTTTAAAATGATGCAAAATGATGAATATTGTTCAATTCAATGGCATAACATAATATTTCGCGTGTATAACCGTACAGCTCACATTTACAGCAATGTACACGTTTTCTGACGGTTTGTTTTCATTTATAGGGGGTAATCAACAGTTAAAAACGTTCCCAAATGCTGAGTATCGATCAATTCGAAGTGATAGCATAATATTTCTCTTGTATGATCGTACAGTTCACTATCACAGTAGTCTAGACATTTTCTGACGGTTAGTTTTAATTTATAGGGGGTAAAGAAAAGTTTAAAACGTTGCCAAATGCTGAATATCGTTCATTTCAATGATATAACATAATATTTCTTATGTATCACCGTTCGGCTTACAATCACAGCATTGTAGACGTTTTCTGCTGGTTAGTTTTCATTTATAGGGGGTAATCAACACTTTAAAATGATGCAAAATACTGAATATTGTTCAATTCAGTGGCATAACATAATATTTTGCTTGTATAACCGTACAGCTAACATTTACAGCAATGTACACGTTTTCTGACGGTTTGTTTTCATTTATAGGGGGTAATCAACAGTTAAAAACGTTCCCAAATGCTGAGTATCGATCAATTCGAAGTGATAGCATAATATTTCGCTTGTTTGACACTTCAGGTCACTATTACAGCAATCTACACGTTTTCTGACGGTTAGTTTTCATTTACATCGGGTAATCAACATTTAAAAACGATCCCAAATGCTGAGTCTCTATCAATTCAAACTGATAGCATAATATTTCTCTTGCATGAACGAACAGGTCTCTACGACAGTAATCTAGACATTTTTTGACGGTTAGTTTTCATATATAAGGGGTAATCAAAAGTTAAAAACGTTACCATATGCTGAATATCGTTAAATTCAATGATATAACATAATATTTCGTATGTTTCACCGTACGGCTTACATTCAGAGCATTCTAGACGTTTTCTGACGGTTAGTTTTCATTTATAGGGGGTAATCAACACTTTAAAATGATGCAAAATGCTGAATATTGTTCAATTCAGTGGCATAACATAATATTTTGCTTGTATAACCGTACAGCTAACATTTACAGCAATGTACACGTTTTCTGACGGTTTGTTTTCATTTATAGGGGTTAATCAACAGTTAAAAACGTTCCCAAATGCTGAGTATGAATCAATTCGAAGTGATAGCATAATATTTCTCTTGTATGAACGTACAGTTCACTATCACAGTAGTCTAGACATTTTCTGACGGTTAGTTTTCATTTATAGGGGGTAAAGAAAAGTTAAAAACGTTCCCAAATGCTGAATATCGTTCATTTCAATGATATAACATAATATTTCGTATGTATCACCGTTCGGCTTACATTCACAGCATTGTAGACGTTTTCTGATGGTTAGTTTTCATTTATAGGGGGTAATCAACACTTTAAAACGATGCAAAATTCTGAATATCGTTTAATTCAATGGCATAACATAATGTTTCTCGTGTTTAACCGTACAGCTCATATTCACAGCAATGTAGACGTTTTCTGACGGTTATTTTTCATTTATAGGGGGTAATCAACAGTTAAAACCGTTCCCAAATGCTGAGTATGAATCAATTCGAAGTGATAGCATAATATATCTCTTGTATGAACGTACAGTTCACTATCACAGTAGTCTAGACATTTTCTGACGGTTATTTTTCATTTATAGGGGGTAATCAACAGTTAAAAACGTTCCCAAATGCTGAGTATCGATCAATTCGAAGTGATAGCATAATATTTCTCTTGTATGAACGTACAGTTCACTATCACAATAGTGTAGACATTTTCTGACGGTTAGTTTTCATTTATATGGGGTAAAGAAAAGTTAAACACGTTGCCAAATGCTGAATATCGTTTATTTCAATGACATAACATAATATTTCGTATGTATCACCGTTCGGCTTACAATCACAGCATTGTAGACGTTTTCTGATGGTTAGTTTTCAATTATAGGGGTTAATCAACACTTTAAAACGATTCAAAATTCTGAATATCGTTCAATTCAATGGCATAACATAATATTTCGCGTGTATAACCGTACAGCTCACATTTACAGCAATGTACACGTTTTCTGACGGTTTGTTTTCATTTATAGGGGGTAATCAACAGTTAAAAACGTTCCCAAATGATGAGTATGAATCAATTCGAAGTGATAGAATAATATTTCTCTTGTATGAACGTACAGTTCACTGTCACAGTAGTCTAGACATTTTCTGACGGTTAGTTTTCATTTATAGGGGGTAAAGACGTTGCCAAATGCTGAATATCGTTCATTTCAATGATATAACATAATATTTCTTATGTATCACGTTCGGCTTACAATCACAGCATTGTAGACGTTTTCTGATGGTTATTTTTCATTGATAGGGGGTAATAAACAGTTAAAAACGTTCCCAAATGCTGAGTATCGATCAATTCGAAGTGATAGCATAATATTTCGCTTGTTTGACACTTCAGGGGTCACTATTACAGCAATCTAGACGTTTTCTGACGGTTAGTTTTCATTTACAGCGGGTAATCAACAGTTAAAAACGATCCCAAATGCTGAGTTTCAATCAATTCAAACTGATTGCATAATATTTCTCTTGCATGAACGAACAGTTCTCTACGACAGTAATCTATACATTTTCTGACGGTTAGTTTTCATATATAAGGGGTAATCAAAAGTTAAAAACGTTACCATATGCTGAATATAGTTCAATTGAATGATATAACATAATATTTCGTATGTTTCAACGTACGGCTTACATTCAGAGCATTCTAGACGTTTTCTGACGGTTAGTTTTCATTTATAAGGGGTATTCAACACTTTAAAATGATGCAAAATGCTGAATATTGTTCAATTCAATGGCATAACATAATATTTCGCGTGTATAACCGTACAGCTCACATTTACAGCAATGTACACATTTTCTGACGGTTTGTTTTCATTTATAGGGGGTAATCAACAGTTAAAAACGTTCCCAAATGCTGAGTATGAATCAATTCGAAGTGATAGCATAATATTTCTCTTGTATGAACGTACAGTTCACTATCACAGTAGTCTAGACATTTTCTGACGGTTAGTTTTCATTTACAGCGGGTAATCAACAGTTAAAAACGATCCCAAATGCTGAGTTTCAATCAATTCAAACTAATAGCATAATATTTCTCTTGCATGAACGTACAGTTCTCTACAACAGTAAACTAGACATTTTCTGACGGTTAGTTTTCATATATAAGGGGTAATCAAAAGTTAAAAACGTTACCATATGCGGAATATCGTTCAATTCAATGATATAACATAATATTTCGTATGTTTCACCGTACGGCATACATTCAGAGCATTCTAGACGTTTTCTGACGGTTAGTTTTCATTTATAGGGGGTAATCAACACTTTAAAATGATATAAAATGCTGAATATTGTTCAATTCAATGGCATAACATAATATTTCGCGTGTATAACCGCACAGCTCACATTTACAGCATTGTAGACGTTTTCTGCTGGTTAATTTTCATTTATAGGGGGTAATCAACACTTTAAAATGATGCAAAATGATGAATATTGTTCAATTCAATGGCATAACATAATATTTCGCGTGTATAACCGTACAGCTCACATTTACAGCAATGTACACGTTTTCTGACGGTTTGTTTTCATTTATAGGGGGTAATCAACAGTTAAAAACGTTCCCAAATGCTGAGTATCGATCAATTCGAAGTGATAGCATAATATTTCTCTTGTATGATCGTACAGTTCACTATCACAGTAGTCTAGACATTTTCTGACGGTTAGTTTTAATTTATAGGGGGTAAAGAAAAGTTTAAAACGTTGCCAAATGCTGAATATCGTTCATTTCAATGATATAACATAATATTTCTTATGTATCACCGTTCGGCTTACAATCACAGCATTGTAGACGTTTTCTGATGGTTAGTTTTCATTTATAGGGGGTAATCAACACTTTAAAACGATGCAAAATTCTGAATATCGTTCAATTCAATGGCATAACATAACGTTTCTCGTGTGTAACCGTACAGCTCACATTCACAGCAATGTAGACGTTTTCTGACGGTTATTTTTCACATATATGGTGGGTAATCAACAGTTAAAAACGTTCCCAAATGCTGAGTATCGATCAATTCGAAGTGATAGCATAATATTTCTCTTGTATGAACGTACAGTTCACTATCACAATAGTCTAGACATTTTCTGACGGTTAGTTTTCATTTATATGGGGTAAAGAAAAGTTTAAAATGTTGCCAAATGCTGAATATCGTTCATTTCAATGATATAACATAATATTTCGTATGTATCACCGTTCGGCTTACAATCACAGCATTGTAGACGTTTTCTGATGGTTAGTTTTCATTTATAGGGGGTAATCAACAATTTAAAACGATGCAAAATTCTGAATATCGTTCAATTCAATGGCATAACATAACCTTTCTCGTGTATAACCGAACAGCTCACAATCACAGCAATGTAGACGTTTTCTGACGTTTATTTTTCATTTATAGGGGGTAATCAACAGTTAAAAACGTTCCCAAATGCTGAGTATCGATCAATTCGAAGTGATAGCATAATATTTCGCTTGTTTGACACTTCAGGGGTCACTATTACAGCAATTTAGACGTTTTCTGACGGTTAGTTTTAATTTACAGCGGGTAATCAACAGTTAAAAACGATCCCAAATGCTGAGTTTCAATCAATTCAAACTGATAGCATAATATTTCTCTTGCATGAACCAACAGTTCTCTACGACAGTAATCCAGACATTTTCTGACGGTTAGTTTTCATATATAAGGGGTAATCAAAAGTTAAAACCGTTACCATATGCTGAATATCGTTCAATTCAATGATATAACATAATATTTCGTACGTTTCACCGTACGGCTTACATTCAGAGCATTCTAGACGTTTTCTGACGGTTTGTTTTAATTTATAGGGGGTAATCAACACTTTAAAATGATGCAAAATGCTGAATATTGTTCAATTCAATGGCATAACATAATATTTCGCGTGTATAACCGTACAGCTCACATTTACAGCAATGTACACGTTTTCTGACGGTTTGTTTTCATTTATAGGGGGTAGTCAACAGTTAAAAACGTTCCCAAATGCTGAGTATGAATCAATTCGAAGTGATAGCATAATATTTATCTTGTATGAACGTACAGTTCACTATCACAATAGTCTAGACATTTTCTGACGGTTAGTTTTCATTTATAGTGGGTAAAGAAGAGTTAAAAACGTTGCCAAATGCTGAATATCGTTCATTTCAATGATATAACATAATATTTCTTATGTATCACCGTTCGGCTTACAATCACAGCATTGTAGACGTTTTCTGATGGTTAGTTTTCTTTTATAGGGGGAAATCAACACTTTAAAACGATGCAATATTCTGAATATCGTTCAATTCAATGGCATAACATAACGTTTCGCGTGTATAACCGTACAGCTCATATTCACAGCAATCTAGACGTTTTCTGACGGTTAGTTTTCATTTACAGCGGGTAATCAACAGTTAAAAACGATCCCAAATGCTGAGTTTCAATCAATTCAAACTGACAGCATAATATTTCTCTTGCATGAACGTACAGTTCTCTACGACAGTAATCTAAACATTTTCTGACGGTTAGTTTTCATTTATAGGGGGTAAAGAAAAGTTAAAAACGTTGCCAAATGCTGAATATCGTTCATTTCAATGATATAACATAATATTTCGTATATATCACCGTTCGGCTTACAATCACAGCATTGTAGACGTTTTCTGATGGTTAGTTTTCATTTATAGGGGGTAATCAACAGTTAAAAAGTTCCCAAATGCTGAGTATCGATCAATTCGAAGTGATAGCATAATATTTCGCTTGTTTGACACTTCATGTCACTATTACAGCAATCTAGACGTTTTCTGACGGTTAGTTTTCATTTACAGCGGGTAATCAACAGTTACAAACGATCCCAAATGCTGAGTTTCAATCAATTCAAACTGATAGCATAATATTTCTCTTGCATGAACGAACAGTTCTCTACGACAGTAATCTAGACATTTTCTGACGGTTAGTTTTCATATATAAGGGGTAATCAAAAGTTAAAACCGTTACCATATGCTGAATATCGTTCAATTCAAAGATATAACATAATATTTCGTACGTTTCACCGTACGGCTTACATTCAGAGCATTCTAGACGTTTTCTGACGGTTTGTTTTCATTTATAGGGGGTAATCAACACTTTAAAATGATGCAAAATGCTGAATATTGTTCAATTCAATGGCATAACATAATATTTCGCGTGTATAACCGTACAGCTCACATTTACAGCAATGTACACGTTTTCTGACGGTTTGTTTTCATTTATAGGGGGTAGTCAACAGTTAAAAACGTTCCCAAATGCTGAGTATGAATCAATTCGAAGTGATAGCATAATATGTATCTTGTATGAACGTACAGTTCACTATCACAATAGTCTAGACATTTTCTGACGGTTAGTTTTCATTTATAGTGGGTAAAGAAGAGTTAAAAACGTTGCCAAATGCTGAATATCGTTCATTTCAATGATATAACATAATATTTCTTATGTATCACCGTTCGGCTTACAATCACAGCATTGTAGACGTTTTCTGATGGTTAGTTTTCTTTTATAGGGGGAAATCAACACTTTAAAACGATGCAATATTCTGAATATCGTTCAATTCAATGGCATAACATAACGTTTCGCGTGTATAACCGTACAGCTCATATTCACAGCAATCTAGACGTTTTCTGACGGTTAGTTTTCATTTACAGCGGGTAATCAACAGTTAAAAACGATCCCAAATGCTGAGTTTCAATCAATTCAAACTGACAGCATAATATTTCTCTTGCATGAACGTACAGTTCTCTACGACAGTAATCTAAACATTTTCTGACGGTTTTTTTTCATTTATAGGGGGTAAAGAAAAGTTAAAAACGTTGTCAAATGCTGAATATCGTTCATTTCAATGATATAACATAATATTTCGTATATATCACCGTTCGGCTTACAATCACAGCATTGTAGACGTTTTCTGATGGTTAGTTTTCATTTATAGGGGGTAATCAACAGTTAAAAAGTTCCCAAATGCTGAGTATCGATCAATTCGAAGTGATAGCATAATATTTCGCTTGTTTGACACTTCATGTCACTATTACAGCAATCTAGACGTTTTCTGACGGTTAGTTTTCATTTACAGCGGGTAATCAACAGTTACAAACGATCCCAAATGCTGAGTTTCAATCAATTCAAACTGATAGCATAATATTTCTCTTGTATGAACGTACAGTTCTCTACGACAGTAATATAGACATTTTCTGACGGTTAGTTTTCATATATAAGGGGTAATCAAAAGTTAAAACCGTTACCATATGCTGAATATCGTTCAATTCAATGATATAACATAATATTTCGTATGTATCACCGTTCGGCTTACATTCAGAGCATTCTAGACATTTTCTGATGGTTAGTTTTCATTTATAGGGGGTAATCAACACTTTAAAACGATGCAAAATGGTGAATATTGTTCAATTCAATGGCATAACATAATATTTCGCGTGTATAACCGTACAGGTCACATTTACAGCAATGTACACGTTTTCTGACGGTTTGTTTTCATTTATAGGGGGTAATCAACAGTTAAAAACGTTCCCAAATGCTGAGTATGAATCAATTCGAAGTGATAGCATAATATTTCTCTTGTATGAACGTACAGTTCACTATCACAATAGTCTAGACATTTTCTGACGGTTAGTTTTCATTTATAGGGGGTAAAGAACAGTTAAAAACGTTGCCAAATGCTGAATATCGTTCATTTCAATGATATAACATAATATTTCGTATATATCACCGTTCGGCTTACAATCACAGCATTGTAGACGTTTTCTGATGGTTAGTTTTCATTTATAGGGGGTAATCAACAGTTAAAAACGTTCCCAAATGCTGAGTATCGATCAATTCGAAGTGATAGCATAATATTTCGCTTGTTTGACACTTCAGGTCACTATTACAGCAATCTAGACGTTTTCTGACGGTTAGTTTTCATTTACAGCGGGTAATCAACAGTTAAAAACGATCCCAAATGCTGAGTTTCAATCAATTCAAACTGATAGCATAATATTTCTCTTGCATGAACGTACAGTTCTCTACGACAGTAATCTAGACATTTTCTGACGGTTAGTTTTCATATATAAGGGGTAATCAAAAGTTAAAACCGTTACCATATGCTGAATATCGTTCAGTTCAATGATATAACATAATATTTCGTATGTTTCACCGTACGGCTTACATTCAGTGCATTCTAGACGTTTTCTGACGGTTTGTTTTCATTTATAGGGGGTAATCAACACTTTAAAATGATGCAAAATGCTGAATATTGTTCAATTCAATGGCATAACATAATAGTTCGCGTGTATAACCGTACAGCTCACATTTACAGCAATGTACACGTTTTCTGACGGTTTGTTTTCATTTACAGGGGGTAATCAACAGTTAAAAACGTTCCCAAATGCTGAGTATGAATCAATTCGAAGTGATAGCATAATATTTCTCTTGTATGAACGTACAGTTCACTATCACAATAGTCTAGACATTTTCTGACGGTTAGTTTTCATTTATATGGGGTAAAGAAAAGTTAAAAACGTTGCCAAATGCTGAATATCGTTCATTTCAATGATATAACATAATATTTCTTATGTATCACCGTTCGGCTTACAATCACAGCATTGTAGACGTTTTCTGATGGTTACTTTTCATTTATAGGGGGTAATCAACAGTTAAAAACGTTCCCAAATGCTGAGTATCGATCAATTCGAAGTGATAGCATAATATTTCGCTTGTTTGACACTTCAGGTCACTATTACAGCAATCTATACGTTTTCTGACGGTTAGTTTTCATTTACAGCGGGTAATCAACAGTTAAAAACGATCCCAAATGCTGAGTTTCAATCAATTCAAACTGACAGCATAATATTTCTCTTGCATGAACGTACAGTTCTCTACGACAGTAATCTAAACATTTTCTGACGGTTTGTTTTCATTTATAGGGGGTAAAGAAAAGTTAAAACGTTGCCAAATGCTGAATATCGTTCATTTCAATGATATAACATAATATTTCGTATATATCACCGTTCGGCTTACAATCACAGCATTGTAGACGTTTTCTGATGGTTAGTTTTCATTTATAGGGGGTAATCAACAGTTAAAAAGTTCCCAAATGCTGAGTATCGATCAATTCGAAGTGATAGCATAATATTTCGCTTGTTTGACACTTCATGTCACTATTACAGCAATCTAGACGTTTTCTGACGGTTAGTTTTCATTTACAGCGGGTAATCAACAGTTACAAACGATCCCAAATGCTGAGTTTCAATCAATTCAAACTGATAGCATAATATTTCTCTTGTATGAACGTACAGTTCTCTACGACAGTAATCTAGACATTTTCTGACGGTTAGTTTTCATATATAAGGGGTAATCAAAAGTTAAAACCGTTACCATATGCTGAATATCGTTCAATTCAATGATATAACATAATATTTCGTATGTATCACCGTTCGGCTTACATTCAGAGCATTCTAGACATTTTCTGATGGTTAGTTTTCATTTATAGGGGGTAATCAACACTTTAAAACGATGCAAAATGCTGAATATTGTTCAATTCAATGGCATAACATAATATTTCGCGTGTATAACCGTACAGGTCACATTTACAGCAATGTACACGTTTTCTGACGGTTTGTTTTCATTTATAGGGGGTAATCAACAGTTAAAAACGTTCCCAAATGCTGAGTATGAATCAATTCGAAGTGATAGCATAATATTTCTCTTGTATGAACGTACAGTTCACTATCACAATAGTGTAGACATTTTCTGACGGTTAGTTTTCATTTATAGGGGGTAAAGAACAGTTAAAAACGTTGCCAAATGCTGAATATCGTTCATTTCAATGATATAACATAATATTTCGTATATATCACCGTTCGGCTTACAATCACAGCATTGTAGACGTTTTCTGATGGTTAGTTTTCATTTATAGGGGGTAATCAACAGTTAAAAACGTTCCCAAATGCTGAGTATCGATCAATTCGAAGTGATAGCATAATATTTCGCTTGTTTGACACTTCAGGTCACTATTACAGCAATCTAGACGTTTTCTGACGGTTAGTTTTCATTTACAGCGGGTAATCAACAGTTAAAAACGATCCCAAATGCTGAGTTTCAATCAATTCAAACTGATAGCATAATATTTCTCTTGCATGAACGTACAGTTCTCTACGACAGTAATCTAGACATTTTCTGACGGTTAGTTTTCATATATAAGGGGTAATCAAAAGTTAAAACCGTTACCATATGCTGAATATCGTTCAATTCAATGATATAACATAATATTTCGTATGTTTCACCGTACGGCTTACATTCAGAGCATTCTAGACGTTTTCTGACGGTTTGTTTTCATTTATAGGGGGTAATCAACACTTTAAAATGATGCAAAATGCTGAATATTGTTCAATTCAATGGCATAACATAATAGTTCGCGTGTGTATCCGTACAGCTCACATTTACAGCAATGTACACGTTTTCTGACGGTTTGTTTTCATTTACAGGGGGTAATCAACAGTTAAAAACGTTCCCAAATGCTGAGTATGAATCAATTCGAAGTGATAGCATAATATTTCTCTTGTATGAACGTACAGTTCACTATCACAATAGTCTAGACATTTTCTGACGGTTAGTTTTCATTTATAGGGGGTAAAGAAAAGTTAAAAACGTTGCCAAATGCTGAATATCGTTCATTTCAATGATATAACATAATATTTCTTATGTATCACCGTTCGGCTTACAATCACAGCATTGTAGACGTTTTCTGATGGTTACTTTTCATTTATAAGGGGTAATCAACAGTTAAAAACGTTCCCAAATGCTGAGTATCGATCAATTCGAAGTGATAGCATAATATTTCGCTTCTTTGACACTTCAGGTCACTATTACAGCAATCTAGACGTTTTCTGACGGTTAGTTTTCATTTACAGCGGGTAATCAACAGTTAAAAACGATCCCAAATGCTGAGTTTCAATCAATTCAAACTGATAGCATAATATTTCTCTTGCATGAACGTACAGTTCTCTACGACAGTAATCTAAACATTTTCTGACGTTTAGTTTTCATATATAAGGGGTAATCAAAAGTTAAAACCGTTACCATATGCTGAATATCGTTCAATTCAATGATATAACATAATATTTCGTATGTATCACCGTTCGGCTTACATTCAGAGCATTCTAGACATTTTCTGATGGTTAGTTTTCATTTATAGGGGGTAATCAACACTTTAAAACGATGCAAAATGCTGAATATTGTTCAATTCAATGGCATAACATAATATTTCGCGTGTATAACCGTACAGGTCACATTTACAGCAATGTACACGTTTTCTGACGGTTTGTTTTCATTTATAGGGGGTAATCAACAGTTAAAAACGTTCCCAAATGCTGAGTATGAATCAATTCGAAGTGATAGCATAATATTTCTCTTGTATGAACGTACAGTTCACTATCACAATAGTCTAGACATTTTCTGACGGTTAGTTTTCATTTATAGGGGGTAAAGAACAGTTAAAAACGTTGCCAAATGCTGAATATCGTTCATTTCAATGATATAACATAATATTTCGGATATATCACCGTTCGGCTTACAATCACAGCATTGTAGACGTTTTCTGATGGTTAGTTTTCATTTATAGGGGGTAATCAACAGTTAAAAACGTTCCCAAATGCTGAGTATCGATCAATTCGAAGTGATAGCATAATATTTCGCTTGTTTGACACTTCAGGTCACTATTACAGCAATCTAGACGTTTTCTGACGGTTAGTTTTCATTTACAGCGGGTAATCAACAGTTAAAAACGATCCCAAATGCTGAGTTTCAATCAATTCAAACTGATAGCATAATATTTCTCTTGCATGAACGTACAGTTCTCTACGACAGTAATCTAGACATTTTCTGACGGTTAGTTTTCATATATAAGGGGTAATCAAAAGTTAAAACCGTTACCATATGCTGAATATCGTTCAATTCAATGATATAACATAATATTTCGTATGTTTCACCGTACGGCTTACATTCAGAGCATTACAGACGTTTTCTGACGGTTTGTTTTCATTTATAGGGGGTAAGCAACACTTTAAAATGATGCAAAATGCTGAATATTGTTAAATTCAATGGCATAACATAATAGTTCGCGTGTATAACCGTACAGCTCACATTTACAGCAATGTACACGTTTTCTGACGGTTTGTTTTTATTTACAGGGTGTAATCAACAGTTAAAAACGTTCCCAAATGCTGAGTATGAATCAATTCGAAGTGATAGCATAATATTTCTCTTGTATGAACGTACAGTTCACTATCACAATAGTCTAGACATTTTCTGACGGTTAGTTTACATTTATAGGGGGTAAAGAACAGTTAAAAACGTTGCCAAATGCTGAATATCGTTCATTTCAATGATATAACATAATATTTCGTATATATCACCGTTCGGCTTACAATCACAGCATTGTAGACGTTTTCTGATGGTTAGTTTTCATTTATAGGGGGTAATCAACAGTTAAAAACGTTCCCAAATGCTGAGTATCGATCAATTCGAAGTGATAGCATAATATTTCGCTTGTTTGACACTTCAGGTCACTATTACAGCAATCTAGACGTTTTCTGACGGTTAGTTTTCATTTACAGCGGGTAATCAACAGTTAAAAACGATCCCAAATGCTGAGTTTCAATCAATTCAAACTGATAGCATAATATTTCTCTTGCATGAACGTACAGTTCTCTACGACAGTAATCTAGACATTTTCTGACGGTTAGTTTTCATATATAAGGGGTAATCAAAAGTAAAAACCGTTACCATATGCTGAATATCGTTCAATTCAATGATATAACATAATATTTCGTATGTTTCACCGTACGGCTTACATTCAGAGCATTCTAGACGTTTTCTGACGGTTTGTTTTCATTTATAGGGGGTAATCAACACTTTAAAATGATGCAAAATGCTGAATATTGTTCAATTCAATGGCATAACATAATAGTTCGCGTGTATAACCGTACAGCTCACATTTACAGCAATGTACACGTTTTCTGACGGTTTGTTTTCATTTACAGGGGATAATCAACAGTTAAAAACGTTCCCAAATGCTGAGTATGAATCAATTCGAAGTGATAGCATAATATATCTCTTGTATGAACGTACAGTTCACTATCACAATAGTCTAGACATTTTCTGACGGTTAGTTTTCATTTATAGGGGGTAAAGAAAAGTTAAAAACGTTGCCAAATGCTGAATATCGTTCATTTCAATGATATAACATAATATTTCTTATGTATCACCGTTCGGCTTACAATCACAGCATTGTAGACGTTTTCTGATGGTTACTTTTCATTTATAGGGGGTAATCAACAGTTAAAACGTTCCCAAATGCTGAGTATGAATCAATTCGAAGTGATAGCATAATATTTCTCTTGTATGAACGTACAGTTCACTATCACAATAGTCTAGACATTTTCTGACGGTTAGTTTTCATTTATAGGGGGTAATCAACAGTTAAAAACGTTCCCAAATGCTGAGTATCGATCAATTCGAAGTGATAGCATAATATTTCGCTTGTTTGACACTTCAGGTCACTATTACAGCAATCTAGACGTTTTCTGACGGTTAGTTTTCATTTACAGCGGGTAATCAACAGTTAAAAACGATCCCAAATGCTGAGTTTCAATCAATTCAAACTAATAGCATAATATTTCTCTTGCATGAACGTACAGTTCTCTACGACAGTAATCTAGACATTTTCTGACGGTTAGTTTTCATATATAAGGGGTAATCAAAAGTTAAAACCGTTACCATATGCTGAATATCGTTCAATTCAATGATATAACATAATATTTCGTATGTATCACCGTTCGGCTTACATTCAGAGCATTCTAGACATTTTCTGATGGTTAGTTTTCATTTATAGGGGGTAATCAACACTTTAAAACGATGCAAAATGCTGAATATTGTTCAATTCAATGGCATAACATAATATTTCGCGTGTATAACCGTACAGGTCACATTTACAGCAATGTACACGTTTTCTGACGGTTTGTTTTCATTTATAGGGGGTAATCAACAGTTAAAAACGTTCCCAAATGCTGAGTATGAATCAATTCGAAGTGATAGCATAATATTTCTCTTGTATGAACGTACAGTTCACTATCACAATAGTCTAGACATTTTCTGACGGTTAGTTTTCATTTATAGGGGGTAAAGAACAGTTAAAAACGTTGCCAAATGCTGAATATCGTTCATTTCAATGATATAACATAATATTTCGTATATATCACCGTTCGGCTTACAATCACAGCATTGTAGACGTTTTCTGATGGTTAGTTTTCATTTATAGGGGGTAATCAACAGTTAAAAACGTTCCCAAATGCTGAGTATCGATCAATTCGAAGTGATAGCATAATATTTCGCTTGTTTGACACTTCAGGTCACTATTACAGCAATCTAGACGTTTTCTGACGGTTAGTTTTCATTTACAGCGGGTAATCAACAGTTAAAAACGATCCCAAATGCTGAGTTTCAATCAATTCAAACTGATAGCATAATATTTCTCTTGCATGAACGTACAGTTCTCTACGACAGTAATCTAGACATTTTCTGACGGTTAGTTTTCATATATAAGGGGTAATCAAAAGTTAAAACCGTTACCATATTCTGAATATCGTTCAATTCAATGATATAACATAATATTTCGTATGTTTCACCGTACGGCTTACATTCAGAGCATTCTAGACGTTTTCTGACGGTTTGTTTTCATTTATAGGGGGTAATCAACACTTTAAAATGATGCAAAATGCTGAATATTGTTCAATTCAATGGCATAACATAATAGTTCGCGTGTATAACCGTACAGCTCACATTTACAGCAATGTACACGTTTTCTGACGGTTTGTTTTTATTTACAGGGTGTAATCAACAGTTAAAAACGTTCCCAAATGCTGAGTATGAATCAATTCGAAGTGATAGCATAATATTTCTCTTGTATGAACGTACAGTTCACTATCACAATAGTCTAGACATTTTCTGACGGTTAGTTTTCATTTATAGGGGGTAAAGAAAAGTTAAAAACGTTGCCAAATGCTGAATATCGTTCATTTCAATGATATAACATAATATTTCTTATGTATCACCGTTCGGCTTACAATCACAGCATTGTAGACGTTTTCTGATGGTTACTTTTCATTTATAGGGGGTAATCAACAGTTAAAAACGTTCCCAAATGCTGAGTATGAATCAATTCGAAGTGATAGCATAATATTTCTCTTGCATGAACGTACAGTTCTCTACGACAGTAATCTAAACATTTTCTGACGTTTAGTTTTCATATATAAGGGGTAATCAAAAGTTAAAACCGTTACCATATGCTGAATATCGTTCAATTCAATGATATAACATAATATTTCGTATGTATCACCGTTCGGCTTACATTCAGAGCATTCTAGACATTTTCTGATGGTTAGTTTTCATTTATAGGGGGTAATCAACACTTTAAAACGATGCAAAATGCTGAATATTGTTCAATTCAATGGCATAACATAATATTTCGCGTGTATAACCGTACAGGTCACATTTACAGCAATGTACACGTTTTCTGACGGTTTGTTTTCATTTATAGGGGGTAATCAACAGTTAAAAACGTTCCCAAATGCTGAGTATGAATCAATTCGAAGTGATAGCATAATATTTCTCTTGTATGAACGTACAGTTCACTATCACAATAGTCTAGACATTTTCTGACGGTTAGTTTTCATTTATAGGGGGTAAAGAACAGTTAAAAACGTTGCCAAATGCTGAATATCGTTCATTTCAATGATATAACATAATATTTCGTATATATCACCGTTCGGCTTACAATCACAGCATTGTAGACGTTTTCTGATGGTTAGTTTTCATTTATAGGGGGTAATCAACAGTTAAAAACGTTCCCAAATGCTGAGTATCGATCAATTCGAAGTGATAGCATAATATTTCGCTTGTTTGACACTTCAGGTCACTATTACAGCAATCTAGACGTTTTCTGACGGTTAGTTTTCATTTACAGCGGGTAATCAACAGTTAAAAACGATCCCAAATGCTGAGTTTCAATCAATTCAAACTGATAGCATAATATTTCTCTTGCATGAACGTACAGTTCTCTACGACAGTAATCTAGACATTTTCTGACGGTTAGTTTTCATATATAAGGGGTAATCAAAAGTTAAAACCGTTACCATATTCTGAATATCGTTCAATTCAATGATATAACATAATATTTCGTATGTTTCACCGTACGGCTTACATTCAGAGCATTCTATACGTTTTCTGACGGTTTGTTTTCATTTATAGGGGGTAATCAACACTTTAAAATGATGCAAAATGCTGAATATTGTTCAATTCAATGGCATAACATAATAGTTCGCGTGTATAACCGTACAGCTCACATTTACAGCAATGTACACGTTTTCTGACGGTTTGTTTTTATTTACAGGGTGTAATCAACAGTTAAAAACGTTCCCAAATGCTGAGTATGAATCAATTCGAAGTGATAGCATAATATTTCTCTTGTATGAACGTACAGTTCACTATCACAATAGTCTAGACATTTTCTGACGGTTAGTTTTCATTTATAGGGGGTAAAGAAAAGTTAAAAACGTTGCCAAATGCTGAATATCGTTCATTTCAATGATATAACATAATATTTCTTATGTATCACCGTTCGGCTTACAATCACAGCATTGTAGACGTTTTCTGATGGTTACTTTTCATTTATAGGGGGTAATCAACAGTTAAAAACGTTCCCAAATGCTGAGTATGAATCAATTCGAAGTGATAGCATAATATTTCTCTTGCATGAACGTACAGTTCTCTACGACAGTAATCTAAACATTTTCTGACGTTTAGTTTTCATATATAAGGGGTAATCAAAAGTTAAAACCGTTACCATATGCTGAATATCGTTCAATTCAATGATATAACATAATATTTCGTATGTATCACCGTTCGGCTTACATTCAGAGCATTCTAGACATTTTCTGATGGTTAGTTTTCATTTATAGGGGGTAATCAACACTTTAAAACGATGCAAAATGCTGAATATTGTTCAATTCAATGGCATAACATAATATTTCGCGTGTATAACCGTACAGGTCACATTTACAGCAATGTACACGTTTTCTGACGGTTTGTTTTCATTTATAGGGGGTAATCAACAGTTAAAAACGTTCCCAAATGCTGAGTATGAATCAATTCGAAGTTATAGCATAATATTTCTCTTGTATGAACGTACAGTTCACTATCACAATAGTCTAGACATTTTCTGACGGTTAGTTTTCATTTATAGGGGGTAAAGAACAGTTAAAAACGTTGCCAAATGCTGAATATCGTTCATTTCAATGATATAACATAATATTTCGTATATATCACCGTTCGGCTTACAATCACAGCATTGTAGACGTTTTCTGATGGTTAGTTTTCATTTATAGGGGGTAATCAACAGTTAAAAACGTTCCCAAATGCTGAGTATCGATCAATTCGAAGTGATAGCATAATATTTCGCTTGTTTGACACTTCAGGTCACTATTACAGCAATCTAGACGTTTTCTGACGGTTAGTTTTCATTTACAGCGGGTAATCAACAGTTAAAAACGATCCCAAATGCTGAGTTTCAATCAATTCAAACTGATAGCATAATATTTCTCTTGCATGAACGTACAGTTCTCTACGACAGTAATCTAGACATTTTCTGACGGTTAGTTTTCATATATAAGGGGTAATCAAAAGTTAAAACCGTTACCATATTCTGAATATCGTTCAATTCAATGATATAACATAATATTTCGTATGTTTCACCGTACGGCTTACATTCAGAGCATTCTATACGTTTTCTGACGGTTTGTTTTCATTTATAGGGGGTAATCAACACTTTAAAATGATGCAAAATGCTGAATATTGTTCAATTCAATGGCATAACATAATAGTTCGCGTGTATAACCGTACAGCTCACATTTACAGCAATGTACACGTTTTCTGACGGTTTGTTTTTATTTACAGGGTGTAATCAACAGTTAAAAACGTTCCCAAATGCTGAGTATGAATCAATTCGAAGTGATAGCATAATATTTCTCTTGTATGAACGTACAGTTCACTATCACAATAGTCTAGACATTTTCTGACGGTTAGTTTTCATTTATAGGGGGTAAAGAAAAGTTAAAAACGTTGCCAAATGCTGAATATCGTTCATTTCAATGATATAACATAATATTTCTTATGTATCACCGTTCGGCTTACAATCACAGCATTGTAGACGTTTTCTGATGGTTACTTTTCATTTATAGGGGGTAATCAACAGTTAAAAACGTTCCCAAATGCTGAGTATGAATCAATTCGAAGTGATAGCATAATATTTCTCTTGCATGAACGTACAGTTCTCTACGACAGTAATCTAAACATTTTCTGACGTTTAGTTTTCATATATAAGGGGTAATCAAAAGTTAAAACCGTTACCATATGCTGAATATCGTTCAATTCAATGATATAACATAATATTTCGTATGTATCACCGTTCGGCTTACATTCAGAGCATTCTAGACATTTTCTGATGGTTAGTTTTCATTTATAGGGGGTAATCAACACTTTAAAACGATGCAAAATGCTGAATATTGTTCAATTCAATGGCATAACATAATATTTCGCGTGTATAACCGTACAGGTCACATTTACAGCAATGTACACGTTTTCTGACGGTTTGTTTTCATTTATAGGGGGTAATCAACAGTTAAAAACGTTCCCAAATGCTGAGTATGAATCAATTCGAAGTGATAGCATAATATTTCTCTTGTATGAACGTACAGTTCACTATCACAATAGTCTAGACATTTTCTGACGGTTAGTTTTCATTTATAGGGGGTAAAGAACAGTTAAAAACGTTGCCAAATGCTGAATATCGTTCATTTCAATGATATAACATAATATTTCGTATATATCACCGTTCGGCTTACAATCACAGCATTGTAGACGTTTTCTGATGGTTAGTTTTCATTTATAGGGGGTAATCAACAGTTAAAAACGTTCCCAAATGCTGAGTATCGATCAATTCGAAGTGATAGCATAATATTTCGCTTGTTTGACACTTCAGGTCACTATTACAGCAATCTAGACGTTTTCTGACGGTTAGTTTTCATTTACAGCGGGTAATCAACAGTTAAAAACGATCCCAAATGCTGAGTTTCAATCAATTCAAACTGATAGCATAATATTTCTCTTGCATGAACGTACAGTTCTCTACGACAGTAATCTAGACATTTTCTGACGGTTAGTTTTCATATATAAGGGGTAATCAAAAGTAAAAACCGTTACCATATGCTGAATATCGTTCAATTCAATGATATAACATAATATTTCGTATGTTTCACCGTACGGCTTACATTCAGAGCATTCTAGACGTTTTCTGACGGTTTGTTTTCATTTATAGGGGGTAATCAACACTTTAAAATGATGCAAAATGCTGAATATTGTTCAATTCAATGGCATAACATAATAGTTCGCGTGTATAACCGTACAGCTCACATTTACAGCAATGTACACGTTTTCTGACGGTTTGTTTTCATTTACAGGGGATAATCAACAGTTAAAAACGTTCCCAAATGCTGAGTATGAATCAATTCGAAGTGATAGCATAATATATCTCTTGTATGAACGTACAGTTCACTATCACAATAGTCTAGACATTTTCTGACGGTTAGTTTTCATTTATAGGGGGTAAAGAAAAGTTAAAAACGTTGCCAAATGCTGAATATCGTTCATTTCAATGATATAACATAATATTTCTTATGTATCACCGTTCGGCTTACAATCACAGCATTGTAGACGTTTTCTGATGGTTACTTTTCATTTATAGGGGGTAATCAACAGTTAAAACGTTCCCAAATGCTGAGTATGAATCAATTCGAAGTGATAGCATAATATTTCTCTTGTATGAACGTACAGTTCACTATCACAATAGTCTAGACATTTTCTGACGGTTAGTTTTCATTTATAGGGGGTAATCAACAGTTAAAAACGTTCCCAAATGCTGAGTATCGATCAATTCGAAGTGATAGCATAATATTTCGCTTGTTTGACACTTCAGGTCACTATTACAGCAATCTAGACGTTTTCTGACGGTTAGTTTTCATTTACAGCGGGTAATCAACAGTTAAAAACGATCCCAAATGCTGAGTTTCAATCAATTCAAACTAATAGCATAATATTTCTCTTGCATGAACGTACAGTTCTCTACGACAGTAATCTAGACATTTTCTGACGTTTAGTTTTCATATATAAGGGGTAATCAAAAGTTAAAACCGTTACCATATGCTGAATATCGTTCAATTCAATGATATAACATAATATTTCGTATGTATCACCGTTCGGCTTACATTCAGAGCATTCTAGACATTTTCTGATGGTTAGTTTTCATTTATAGGGGGTAATCAACACTTTAAAACGATGCAAAATGCTGAATATTGTTCAATTCAATGGCATAACATAATATTTCGCGTGTATAACCGTACAGGTCACATTTACAGCGATGTACACGTTTTCTGACGGTTTGTTTTCATTTATAGGGGGTAATCAACAGTTAAAAACGTTCCCAAATGCTGAGTATGAATCAATTCGAAGTGATAGCATAATATTTCTCTTGTATGAACGTACAGTTCACTATCACAATAGTCTAGACATTTTCTGACGGTTAGTTTTCATTTATAGGGGGTAAAGAACAGTTAAAAACGTTGCCAAATGCTGAATATCGTTCATTTCAATGATATAACATAATATTTCGTATATATCACCGTTCGGCTTACAATCACAGCATTGTAGACGTTTTCTGATGGTTAGTTTTCATTTATAGGGGGTAATCAACAGTTAAAAACGTTCCCAAATGCTGAGTATCGATCAATTCGAAGTGATAGCATAATATTTCGCTTGTTTGACACTTCAGGTCACTATTACAGCAATCTAGACGTTTTCTGACGGTTAGTTTTCATTTACAGCGGGTAATCAACAGTTAAAAACGATCCCAAATGCTGAGTTTCAATCAATTCAAACTGATAGCATAATATTTCTCTTGCATGAACGTACAGTTCTCTACGACAGTAATCTAGACATTTTCTGACGGTTAGTTTTCATATATAAGGGGTAATCAAAAGTTAAAACCGTTACCATATTCTGAATATCGTTCAATTCAATGATATAACATAATATTTCGTATGTTTCACCGTACGGCTTACATTCAGAGCATTCTAGACGTTTTCTGACGGTTTGTTTTCATTTATAGGGGGTAATCAACACTTTAAAATGATGCAAAATGCTGAATATTGTTCAATTCAATGGCATAACATAATAGTTCGCGTGTATAACCGTACAGCTCACATTTACAGCAATGTACACGTTTTCTGACGGTTTGTTTTTATTTACAGGGTGTAATCAACAGTTAAAAACGTTCCCAAATGCTGAGTATGAATCAATTCGAAGTGATAGCATAATATTTCTCTTGTATGAACGTACAGTTCACTATCACAATAGTCTAGACATTTTCTGACGGTTAGTTTTCATTTATAGGGGGTAAAGAAAAGTTAAAAACGTTGCCAAATGCTGAATATCGTTCATTTCAATGATATAACATAATATTTCTTATGTATCACCGTTCGGCTTACAATCACAGCATTGTAGACGTTTTCTGATGGTTACTTTTCATTTATAGGGGGTAATCAACAGTTAAAAACGTTCCCAAATGCTGAGTATGAATCAATTCGAAGTGATAGCATAATATTTCTCTTGCATGAACGTACAGTTCTCTACGACAGTAATCTAAACATTTTCTGACGTTTAGTTTTCATATATAAGGGGTAATCAAAAGTTAAAACCGTTACCATATGCTGAATATCGTTCAATTCAATGATATAACATAATATTTCGTATGTATCACCGTTCGGCTTACATTCAGAGCATTCTAGACATTTTCTGATGGTTAGTTTTCATTTATAGGGGGTAATCAACACTTTAAAACGATGCAAAATGCTGAATATTGTTCAATTCAATGGCATAACATAATATTTCGCGTGTATAACCGTACAGGTCACATTTACAGCAATGTACACGTTTTCTGACGGTTTGTTTTCATTTACAGCGGGTAATCAACAGTTAAAAACGATCCCAAATGCTGAGTTTAAATCAATTCAAACTGATAGCATAATATTTCTCTTGCATGAACGTACAGTTCTCTACGACAGTAATCTAGACATTTTCTGACGGTTAGTTTTCATATATAAGGGGTAATCAAAAGTAAAAACCGTTACCATATGCTGAATATCGTTAAATTCAATGATATAACATAATATTTCGTATGTTTCACCGTACGGCTTACATTCAGAGCATTCTAGACGTTTTCTGATGGTTAGTTTTCATTTATAGGGGGTAATCAACAGTTAAAAACGTTCCCAAATGCTGAGTATCGATCAATTCGAAGTGATAGCATAATATTTCGCTTGTTTGACACTTCAGGTCACTATTACAGCAATCCAGACGTTTTCTGACGGTTAGTTTTCATTTACAGCGGGTAATCAACAGTTAAAAACGATCCCAAATGCTGAGTTTCAATCAATTCAAACTGATAGCATAATATTTCTCTTGCATGAACGTACAGTTCTCTACGACAGTAATCTAGACATTTTCTGACGGTTAGTTTTCATATATAAGGGGTAATCAAAAGTTAAAACCGTTACCATATTCTGAATATCGTTCAATTCAATGATATAACATAATATTTCGTATGTTTCACCGTACGGCTTACATTCAGAGCATTCTAGACGTTTTCTGACGGTTTGTTTTCATTTATAGGGGGTAATCAACACTTTAAAATGATGCAAAATGCTGAATATTGTTCAATTCAATGGCATAACATAATAGTTCGCGTGTATAACCGTACAGCTCACATTTACAGCAATGTACACGTTTTCTGACGGTTTGTTTTTATTTACAGGGTGTAATCAACAGTTAAAAACGTTCCCAAATGCTGAGTATGAATCAATTCGAAGTGATAGCATAATATTTCTCTTGTATGAACGTACAGTTCACTATCACAATAGTCTAGACATTTTCTGACGGTTAGTTTTCATTTATAGGGGGTAAAGAAAAGTTAAAAACGTTGCCAAATGCTGAATATCGTTCATTTCAATGATATAACATAATATTTCTTATGTATCACCGTTCGGCTTACAATCACAGCATTGTAGACGTTTTCTGATGGTTACTTTTCATTTATAGGGGGTAATCAACAGTTAAAAACGTTCCCAAATGCTGAGTATGAATCAATTCGAAGTGATAGCATAATATTTCTCTTGTATGAACGTACAGTTCTCTACGACAGTAATCTAAACATTTTCTGACGTTTAGTTTCCATATATAAGGGGTAATCAAAAGTTAAAACCGTTACCATAGCTGAATATCGTTCAATTCAATGATATAACATAATATTTCTTATGTATCACCGTTCGGCTTACATTCAGAGCATTCTAGACATTTTCTGATGGTTAGTTTTCATTTATAGGGGGTAATCAACACTTTAAAACGATGCAAAATGCTGAATATTGTTCAATTCAATGGCATAACATAATATTTCGCGTGTATAACCGTACAGGTCACATTTACAGCAATGTACACGTTTTCTGACGGTTTGTTTTCATTTATAGGGGGTAATCAACAGTTAAAAACGTTCCCAAATGCTGAGTATGAATCAATTCGAAGTGATAGCATAATATTTCTCTTGTATGAACGTACAGTTCACTATCACAATAGTCTAGACATTTTCTGACGGTTAGTTTTCATTTATAGGGGGTAAAGAACAGTTAAAAACGTTGCCAAATGCTGAATATCGTTCATTTCAATGATATAACATAATATTTCGTATATATCACCGTTCGGCTTACAATCACAGCATTGTAGACGTTTTCTGATGGTTAGTTTTCATTTATAGGGGGTAATCAACAGTTAAAAACGTTCCCAAATGCTGAGTATCGATCAATTCGAAGTGATAGCATAATATTTCGCTTGTTTGACACTTCAGGTCACTATTACAGCAATCTAGACGTTTTCTGACGGTTAGTTTTCATTTACAGCGGGTAATCAACAGTTAAAAACGATCCCAAATGCTGAGTTTCAATCAATTCAAACTGATAGCATAATATTTCTCTTGCATGAACGTACAGTTCTCTACGACAGTAATCTAGACATTTTCTGACGGTTAGTTTTCATATATAAGGGGTAATCAAAAGTAAAAACCGTTACCATATGCTGAATATCGTTAAATTCAATGATATAACATAATATTTCGTATGTTTCACCGTACGGCTTACATTCAGAGCATTCTAGACGTTTTCTGACGGTTTGTTTTCATTTATAGGGGGTAATCAACACTTTAAAATGATGCAAAATGCTGAATATTGTTCAATTCAATGGCATAACATAATAGTTCGCGTGTATAACCGTACAGCTCACATTTACAGCAATGTACACGTTTTCTGACGGTTTGTTTTCATTTACAGGGGGTAATCAACAGTTAAAAACGTTCCCAAATGCTGAGTATGAATCAATTCGAAGTGATAGCATAATATATCTCTTGTATGAACGTACAGTTCACTATCACAATAGTCTAGACATTTTCTGACGGTTAGTTTTCATTTATATGGGGTAAAGAAAAGTTAAAAACGTTGCCAAATGCTGAATATCGTTCATTTCAATGATATAACATAATATTTCTTATGTATCACCGTTCGGCTTACAATCACAGCATTGTAGACGTTTTCTGATGGTTACTTTTCATTTATAGGGGGTAATCAACAGTTAAAAACGTTCCCAAATGCTGAGTTTCAATCAATTCAAACTGATACCATAATATTTCTCTTGCATGAACGTACAGTTCTCTACGACAGTAATCTAGACATTTTCTGACGTTTAGTTTTCATATATAAGGGGTAATCAAAAGTTAAAACCGTTACCATATGCTGAATATCGTTCAATTCAATGATATAACATAATATTTCGTATGTATCACCGTTCGGCTTACATTCAGAGCATTCTAGACATTTTCTGATGGTTAGTTTTCATTTATAGGGGGTAATCAACACTTTAAAACGATGCAAAATGCTGAATATTGTTCAATTCAATGGCATAACATAATATTTCGCGTGTATAACCGTACAGGTCACATTTACAGCAATGTACACGTTTTCTGACGGTTTGTTTTCATTTATAGGGGGTAATCAACAGTTAAAAACGTTCCCAAATGCTGAGTATCAATCAATTCGAAGTGATAGCATAATATTTATCTTGTATGAACGTACAGTTCACTATCACAATAGTCTAGACATTTTCTGACGGTTAGTTTTCATTTATAGGGGGTAAAGGACAGTTAAAAACGTTGCCAAATGCTGAATATCGTTCATTTCAATGATATAACATAATATTTCGTATATATCACCGTTCGGCTTACAATCACAGCATTGTAGACGTTTTCTGATGGTTAGTTTTCATTTATAGGGGGTAATCAACAGTTAAAAAGTTCCCAAATGCTGAGTATCGATCAATTCGAAGTGATAGCATAATATTTCGCTTGTTTGACACTTCAGGTCACTATTACAGCAATCTAGACGTTTTCTGACGGTTAGTTTTCATTTACAGCGGGTAATCAACAGTTAAAAACGATCCCAAATGCTGAGTTTCAATCAATTCAAACTGATAGCATAATATTTCTCTTGCATGAACGTACAGTTCTCTACGACAGTAATCTAGACATTTTCTGACGGTTAGTTTTCATATATAAGGGGTAATCAAAAGTTAAAACCGTTACCATATGCTGAATATCGTTCAATTCAATGATATAACATAATATTTCGTATGTATCACCGTTCGGCTTACATTCAGAGCATTCTAGACATTTTCTGATGGTTAGTTTTCATTTATAGGGGGTAATCAACACTTTAAAACGATGCAAAATGCTGAATATTGTTCAATTCAATGGCATAACATAATATTTCGCGTGTATAACCGTACAGGTCACATTTACAGCAATGTACACGTTTTCTGACGGTTTGTTTTCATTTATAGGGGGTAATCAACAGTTAAAAACGTTCCCAAATGCTGAGTATGAATCAATTCGAAGTGATAGCATAATATTTCTCTTGTATGAACGTACAGTTCACTATCACAATAGTCTAGACATTTTCTGACGGTTAGTTTTCATTTATAGGGGGTAAAGAACAGTTAAAAACGTTGCCAAATGCTGAATATCGTTCATTTCAATGATATAACATAATATTTCGTATATATCACCGTTCGGCTTACAATCACAGCATTGTAGACGTTTTCTGATGGTTAGTTTTCATTTATAGGGGGTAATCAACAGTTAAAAACGTTCCCAAATGCTGAGTATCGATCAATTCGAAGTGATAGCATAATATTTCGCTTGTTTGACACTTCAGGTCACTATTACAGCAATCTAGACGTTTTCTGACGGTTAGTTTTCATTTACAGCGGGTAATCAACAGTTAAAAACGATCCCAAATGCTGAGTTTCAATCAATTCAAACTGATAGCATAATATTTCTCTTGCATGAACGTACAGTTCTCTACGACAGTAATCTAGACATTTTCTGACGGTTAGTTTTCATATATAAGGGGTAATCAAAAGTAAAAACCGTTACCATATGCTGAATATCGTTCAATTCAATGATATAACATAATATTTCGTATGTTTCACCGTACGGCTTACATTCAGAGCATTCTAGACGTTTTCTGACGGTTTGTTTTCATTTATAGGGGGTAATCAACACTTTAAAATGATGCAAAATGCTGAATATTGTTCAATTCAATGGCATAACATAATAGTTCGCGTGTATAACCGTACAGCTCACATTTACAGCAATGTACACGTTTTCTGACGGTTTGTTTTCATTTACAGGGGATAATCAACAGTTAAAAACGTTCCCAAATGCTGAGTATGAATCAATTCGAAGTGATAGCATAATATATCTCTTGTATGAACGTACAGTTCACTATCACAATAGTCTAGACATTTTCTGACGGTTAGTTTTCATTTATAGGGGGTAAAGAAAAGTTAAAAACGTTGCCAAATGCTGAATATCGTTCATTTCAATGATATAACATAATATTTCTTATGTATCACCGTTCGGCTTACAATCACAGCATTGTAGACGTTTTCTGATGGTTACTTTTCATTTATAGGGGGTAATCAACAGTTAAAACGTTCCCAAATGCTGAGTATGAATCAATTCGAAGTGATAGCATAATATTTCTCTTGTATGAACGTACAGTTCACTATCACAATAGTCTAGACATTTTCTGACGGTTAGTTTTCATTTATAGGGGGTAATCAACAGTTAAAAACGTTCCCAAATGCTGAGTATCGATCAATTCGAAGTGATAGCATAATATTTCGCTTGTTTGACACTTCAGGTCACTATTACAGCAATCTAGACGTTTTCTGACGGTTAGTTTTCATTTACAGCGGGTAATCAACAGTTAAAAACGATCCCAAATGCTGAGTTTCAATCAATTCAAACTGATAGCATAATATTTCTCTTGCATGAACGTACAGTTCTCTACGACAGTAATCTAGACATTTTCTGACGGTTAGTTTTCATATATAAGGGGTAATCAAAAGTTAAAACCGTTACCATATTCTGAATATCGTTCAATTCAATGATATAACATAATATTTCGTATGTTTCACCGTACGGCTTACATTCAGAGCATTCTAGACGTTTTCTGACGGTTTGTTTTCATTTATAGGGGGTAATCAACACTTTAAAATGATGCAAAATGCTGAATATTGTTCAATTCAATGGCATAACATAATAGTTCGCGTGTATAACCGTACAGCTCACATTTACAGCAATGTACACGTTTTCTGACGGTTTGTTTTTATTTACAGGGTGTAATCAACAGTTAAAAACGTTCCCAAATGCTGAGTATGAATCAATTCGAAGTGATAGCATAATATTTCTCTTGTATGAACGTACAGTTCACTATCACAATAGTCTAGACATTTTCTGACGGTTAGTTTTCATTTATAGGGGGTAAAGAAAAGTTAAAAACGTTGCCAAATGCTGAATATCGTTCATTTCAATGATATAACATAATATTTCTTATGTATCACCGTTCGGCTTACAATCACAGCATTGTAGACGTTTTCTGATGGTTACTTTTCATTTATAGGGGGTAATCAACAGTTAAAAACGTTCCCAAATGCTGAGTATGAATCAATTCGAAGTGATAGCATAATATTTCTCTTGCATGAACGTACAGTTCTCTACGACAGTAATCTAAACATTTTCTGACGTTTAGTTTTCATATATAAGGGGTAATCAAAAGTTAAAACCGTTACCATATGCTGAATATCGTTCAATTCAATGATATAACATAATATTTCGTATGTATCACCGTTCGGCTTACATTCAGAGCATTCTAGACATTTTCTGATGGTTAGTTTTCATTTATAGGGGGTAATCAACACTTTAAAACGATGCAAAATGCTGAATATTGTTCAATTCAATGGCATAACATAATATTTCGCGTGTATAACCGTACAGGTCACATTTACAGCAATGTACACGTTTTCTGACGGTTTGTTTTCATTTATAGGGGGTAATCAACAGTTAAAAACGTTCCCAAATGCTGAGTATGAATCAATTCGAAGTGATAGCATAATATTTCTCTTGTATGAACGTACAGTTCACTATCACAATAGTCTAGACATTTTCTGACGGTTAGTTTTCATTTATAGGGGGTAAAGAACAGTTAAAAACGTTGCCAAATGCTGAATATCGTTCATTTCAATGATATAACATAATATTTCGTATATATCACCGTTCGGCTTACAATCACAGCATTGTAGACGTTTTCTGATGGTTAGTTTTCATTTATAGGGGGTAATCAACAGTTAAAAACGTTCCCAAATGCTGAGTATCGATCAATTCGAAGTGATAGCATAATATTTCGCTTGTTTGACACTTCAGGTCACTATTACAGCAATCTAGACGTTTTCTGACGGTTAGTTTTCATTTACAGCGGGTAATCAACAGTTAAAAACGATCCCAAATGCTGAGTTTCAATCAATTCAAACTGATAGCATAATATTTCTCTTGCATGAACGTACAGTTCTCTACGACAGTAATCTAGACATTTTCTGACGGTTAGTTTTCATATATAAGGGGTAATCAAAAGTAAAAACCGTTACCATATGCTGAATATCGTTAAATTCAATGATATAACATAATATTTCGTATGTTTCACCGTACGGCTTACATTCAGAGCATTCTAGACGTTTTCTGACGGTTTGTTTTCATTTATAGGGGGTAATCAACACTTTAAAATGATGCAAAATGCTGAATATTGTTCAATTCAATGGCATAACATAATAGTTCGCGTGTATAACCGTACAGCTCACATTTACAGCAATGTACACGTTTTCTGACGGTTTGTTTTCATTCACAGGGGGTAATCAACAGTTAAAAACGTTCCCAAATGCTGAGTATGAATCAATTCGAAGTGATAGCATAATATATCTCTTGTATGAACGTACAGTTCACTATCACAATAGTCTAGACATTTTCTGACGGTTAGTTTTCATTTATAGGGGGTAAAGAAAAGTTAAAAACGTTGCCAAATGCTGAATATCGTTCATTTCAATGATATAACATAATATTTCTTATGTATCACCGTTCGGCTTACAATCACAGCATTGTAGACGTTTTCTGATGGTTACTTTTCATTTATAGGGGGTAATCAACAGTTAAAAACGTTCCCAAATGCTGAGTATCGATCAATTCGAAGTGATAGCATAATATTTCGCTTGTTTGACACTTCAGGTCTCTATTACAGCAATCTAGACGTTTTCTGACGGTTAGTTTTCATTTACAGCGGGTAATCAACAGTTAAAAACGATCCCAAATGCTGAGTTTCAATCAATTCAAACTGATAGCATAATATTTCTCTTTCATGAACGTACAGTTCTCTACGACAGTAATCTAGACATTTTCTGACGTTTAGTTTTCATATATAAGGGGTAATCAAAAGTTAAAACCGTTACCATATGCTGAATATCGTTCAATTCAATGATATAACATAATATTTCGTATGTATCACCGTTCGGCTTACATTCAGAGCATTCTAGACATTTTCTGATGGTTAGTTTTCATTTATAGGGGGTAATCAACACTTTAAAACGATGCAAAATGCTGAATATTGTTCAATTCAATGGCATAACATAATATTTCGCGTGTATAACCGTACAGGTCACATTTACAGCAATGTACACGTTTTCTGACGGTTTGTTTTCATTTATAGGGGGTAATCAACAGTTAAAAACGTTCCCAAATGCTGAGTATCAATCAATTCGAAGTGATAGCATAATATTTATCTTGTATGAACGTACAGTTCACTATCACAATAGTCTAGACATTTTCTGACGGTTAGTTTTCATTTATAGGGGGTAAAGAACAGTTAAAAACGTTGCCAAATGCTGAATATCGTTCATTTCAATGATATAACATAATATTTCGTATATATCACCGTTCGGCTTACAATCACAGCATTGTAGACGTTTTCTGATGGTTAGTTTTCATTTATAGGGGGTAATCAACAGTTAAAAAGTTCCCAAATGCTGAGTATCGATCAATTCGAAGTGATAGCATAATATTTCGCTTGTTTGACACTTCAGGTCACTATTACAGCAATCTAGACGTTTTCTGACGGTTAGTTTTCATTTACAGCGGGTAATCAACAGTTAAAAACGATCCCAAATGCTGAGTTTCAATCAATTCAAACTGATAGCATAATATTTCTCTTGCATGAACGTACAGTTCTCTACGACAGTAATCTAGACATTTTCTGACGGTTAGTTTTCATATATAAGGGGTAATCAAAAGTTAAAACCGTTACCATATGCTGAATATCGTTCAATTCAATGATATAACATAATATTTCGTATGTTTCACCGTACGGCTTACATTCAGAGCATTCTAGACGTTTTCTGACGGTTTGTTTTCATTTATAGGGGGTAATCAACACTTTAAAATGATGCAAAAATGCTGAATATTGTTCAATTCAATGGCATAACATAATAGTTCGCGTGTATAACCGTACAGCTCACATTTACAGCAATGTACACGTTTTCTGACGGTTTGTTTTTATTTACAGGGTGTAATCAACAGTTAAAAACGTTCCCAAATGCTGAGTATGAATCAATTCGAAGTGATAGCATAATATTTCTCTTGTATGAACGTACAGTTCACTATCACAATAGTCTAGACATTTTCTGACGGTTAGTTTTCATTTATAGGGGGTAAAGAACATTTAAAAACGTTGCCAAATGCTGAATATCGTTCATTTCAATGATATAACATAATATTTCTTATGTATCACCGTTCGGCTTACAATCACAGCATTGTAGACGTTTTCTGATGGTTACTTTTCATTTATAGGGGGTAATCAACAGTTAAAAACGTTCCCAAATGCTGAGTATCGATCAATTCGAAGTGATAGCATAATATTTCGCTTGTTTGACACTTCAGGTCACTATTACAGCAATCTAGACGTTTTCTGACGGTTAGTTTTCATTTACAGCGGGTAATCAACAGTTAAAAACGATCCCAAATGCTGAGTTTCAATCAATTCAAACTGATAGCATAATATTTCTCTTGCATGAACGTACAGTTCTCTACGACAGTAATCTAGACATTTTCTGACGGTTAGTTTTCATATATAAGGGGTAATCAAAAGTTAAAACCGTTACCATATGCTGAATATCGTTCAATTCAATGATATAACATAATAGTTCGTATGTTTCACCGTACGGCTTACATTCAGAGCATTCTAGACGTTTTCTGACGGTTTGTTTTCATTTATACGGGGTAATCAACACTTTAAAATGATGCAAAATTCTGAATATTGTTCAATTCAATGGCATAACATAATATTTCGCGGGTATAACCGTACAGCTCACATTTACAGCAATGTACACGTTTTCTGACGGTTTGTTTTCATTTATAGGGGGTAATCAACAGTTAAAAACGTTCCCAAATGCTGAGTATGAATCAATTCGAAGTGATAGCATAATATGTCTCCTGTATTAACGCACAGTTCACTATCACAATAGTCTAGTCATTTTCTGACGGTTAGTTTTCATTTATAGGGGGTAAAGAAGAGTTAAAAACGTTGCCAAATGCTGAATATCGTTCATTTCAATGATATAACATAATATTTCTTATGTATCACCGTTCGGCTTACAATCACAGCATTGTAGACGTTTTCTGATGGTTAGTTTTCTTTTATAGGGGGAAATCAACACTTTAAAACGATGCAATATTCTGAATATCGTTTAATTCAATGGCATAACATAACGTTTCTCGTGTATAACCGTACAGCTCACATTCACAGCAATGTAGACGTTTTCTGACGGTTATTTTTCATTTATAGGGGGTAATCAACCGTTAAAAACGTTCCCAAATGCTGAGTATCGATCAATTCGAAGTGATAGCATAATAGTTCGCTTGTTTGACACTTCAGGTCACTATTACAGCAATCTAGACGTTTTCTGACGGTTAGTTTTCATTTACAGCGGGTAATCAACAGTTAAAAACGATCCCAAATGCTGAGTTTCAATCAATTCAAACTGATAGCATAATATTTCTCTTACATGAACGTACAGTTCTCTACGACAGTAATCTAAACATTTTCTGACGGTTAGTTTTCATTTATAGGGGGTAAAGAAAAGTTAAAAACGTTGCCAAATGCTGAATATCGTTCATTTCAATGATATAACATAATATTTCGTATGTATCACCGTTCGGCTTACAATCACAGCATTGTAGACGTTTTCTGATGGTTAGTTTTCATTTATAGGGGGTAATCAACACTTTAAAACGATGCAAAATGCTGAATATTGTTCAATTCAATGGCATAACATAATATTTCGCGTGTATAACCGTACAGCTCACATTTACAGCAATGTACACGTTTTCTGACGGTTTGTTTTCATTTATAGGGGGTAATCAACAGTTAAAAACGTTCCCAAATGCTGAGTATGAATCAATTCCAAGTGATAGCATAATATTTCTCTTGTATGAACGTACAGTTCACTATTACAGTAGTCTAGACATTTTCTGACGGTTAGTTTTCATTTATAGGGGGTAAAGAAAAGTTAAAAACGTTGCCAAATGCTGAATATCGTTCATTTCAATGATATAACATAATATTTCGTATGTATCACCGTTCGGCTTACAATCACAGCATTGTAGACGTTTTCTGATGGTTAGTTTTCATTTATAGGGGGTAATCAACAGTTAAAAACGTTCCCAAATGCTGTTATCGATCAATTCGAAGTGATAGCATAATATTTCGCTTGTTTGACACTTCAGGTCACTATTACAGCAATCTAGACGTTTTCTGACGGTTAGTTTTAATTTACAGCGGGTAATCAACAGTTAAAAACGATCCCAAATGCTGAGTTTCAATCAATTCAAACTGATAGCATAATATTTCTCTTACATGAACATACAGTTCTCTACGACAGTAATCTAAACATTTTCTGACGGTTAGTTTTCATTTATAGGGGGTAAAGAAAAGTTAAAAACGTTGCCAAATGCTGAATATCGTTCATTTCAATGATATAACATAATATTTCGTATGTATCACCGTTCGGCTTACAATCACAGCATTGTAGACGTTTTCTGATGGTTAGTTTTCATTTATAGGGGGTAATCAACACTTTAAAACGATGCTGAATATTGTTCAATTCAATGGCATAACATAATATTTCGCGTGTATAACCGTACAGCTCAAATTTACAGCAATGTACACGTTTTCTGACGGTTTGTTTTCATTTATAGGGGGTAATCAACAGTTAAAAACGATCCCAAATGCTGAGTATCGATCAATTCGAAGTGATAGCATAATAGTTCGCTTGTTTGACACTTCAGGTCACTATTACAGCAATCTAGACGTTTTCTGACGGTTAGTTTTCATTTACAGCGGGTAATCAACAGTTAAAAACGATCCCAAATGCTGAGTTTCAATCAATTCAAACTGATAGCATAATATTTCTCTTACATGAACGTACAGTTCTCTACGACAGTAATCTAAACATTTTCTGACGGTTAGTTTTCATTTATAGGGGGTAAAGAAAAGTTAAAAACGTTGCCAAATGCTGAATATCGTTCATTTCAATGATATAACATAATATTTCTTATGTATCACCGTTCGGCTTACAATCACAGCATTGTAGACGTTTTCTGATGGTTAGTTTTCATTTATAGGGGGTAATCAACAGTTAAAAACGTTCCCAAATGCTGTTATCGATCAATTCGAAGTGATAGCATAATATTTCGCTTGTTTGACACTTCAGGTCACTATTACAGCAATCTAGACGTTTTCTGACGGTTAGTTTTAATTTACAGCGGGTAATCAACAGTTAAAAACGATCCCAAATGCTGAGTTTCAATCAATTCAAACTGATAGCATAATATTTCTCTTACATGAACATACAGTTCTCTACGACAGTAATCTAAACATTTTCTGACGGTTAGTTTTCATTTATAGGGGGTAAAGAAAAGTTAAAAACGTTGCCAAATGCTGAATATCGTTCATTTCAATGATATAACATAATATTTCGTATGTATCACCGTTCGGCTTACAATCACAGCATTGTAGACGTTTTCTGATGGTTAGTTTTCATTTATAGGGGGTAATCAACAGTTAAAAACGTTCCCAAATGCTGTTATCGATCAATTCGAAGTGATAGCATAATATTTCGCTTGTTTGACACTTCAGGTCACTATTACAGCAATCTAGACGTTTTCTGACGGTTAGTTTTAATTTACAGCGGGTAATCAACAGTTAAAAACGATCCCAAATGCTGAGTTTCAATCAATTCAAACTGATAGCATAATATTTCTCTTACATGAACATACAGTTCTCTACGACAGTAATCTAAACATTTTCTGACGGTTAGTTTTCATTTATAGGGGGTAAAGAAAAGTTAAAAACGTTGCCAAATGCTGAATATCGTTCATTTCAATGATATAACATAATATTTCGTATGTATCACCGTTCGGCTTACAATCACAGCATTGTAGACGTTTTCTGATGGTTAGTTTTCATTTATAGGGGGTAATCAACACTTTAAAACGATGCTGAATATTGTTCAATTCAATGGCATAACATAATATTTCGCGTGTATAACCGTACAGCTCAAATTTACAGCAATGTACACGTTTTCTGACGGTTTGTTTTCATTTATAGGGGGTAATCAACAGTTAAAAACGATCCCAAATGCTGAGTATCGATCAATTCGAAGTGATAGCATAATAGTTCGCTTGTTTGACACTTCAGGTCACTATTACAGCAATCTAGACGTTTTCTGACGGTTAGTTTTCATTTACAGCGGGTAATCAACAGTTAAAAACGATCCCAAATGCTGAGTTTCAATCAATTCAAACTGATAGCATAATATTTCTCTTACATGAACGTACAGTTCTCTACGACAGTAATCTAAACATTTTCTGACGGTTAGTTTTCATTTATAGGGGGTAAAGAAAAGTTAAAAACGTTGCCAAATGCTGAATATCGTTCATTTCAATGATATAACATAATATTTCTTATGTATCACCGTTCGGCTTACAATCACAGCATTGTAGACGTTTTCTGATGGTTAGTTTTCATTTATAGGGGGTAATCAACAGTTAAAAACGTTCCCAAATGCTGTTATCGATCAATTCGAAGTGATAGCATAATATTTCGCTTGTTTGACACTTCAGGTCACTATTACAGCAATCTAGACGTTTTCTGACGGTTAGTTTTAATTTACAGCGGGTAATCAACAGTTAAAAACGATCCCAAATGCTGAGTTTCAATCAATTCAAACTGATAGCATAATATTTCTCTTACATGAACATACAGTTCTCTACGACAGTAATCTAAACATTTTCTGACGGTTAGTTTTCATTTATAGGGGGTAAAGAAAAGTTAAAAACGTTGCCAAATGCTGAATATCGTTCATTTCAATGATATAACATAATATTTCGTATGTATCACCGTTCGGCTTACAATCACAGCATTGTAGACGTTTTCTGATGGTTAGTTTTCATTTATAGGGGGTAATCAACACTTTAAAACGATGCTGAATATTGTTCAATTCAATGGCATAACATAATATTTCGCGTGTATAACCGTACAGCTCAAATTTACAGCAATGTACACGTTTTCTGACGGTTTGTTTTCATTTATAGGGGGTAATCAACAGTTAAAAACGATCCCAAATGCTGAGTATCGATCAATTCGAAGTGATAGCATAATAGTTCGCTTGTTTGACACTTCAGGTCACTATTACAGCAATCTAGACGTTTTCTGACGGTTAGTTTTCATTTACAGCGGGTAATCAACAGTTAAAAACGATCCCAAATGCTGAGTTTCAATCAATTCAAACTGATAGCATAATATTTCTCTTACATGAACGTACAGTTCTCTACGACAGTAATCTAAACATTTTCTGACGGTTAGTTTTCATTTATAGGGGGTAAAGAAAAGTTAAAAACGTTGCCAAATGCTGAATATCGTTCATTTCAATGATATAACATAATATTTCTTATGTATCACCGTTCGGCTTACAATCACAGCATTGTAGACGTTTTCTGATGGTTAGTTTTCTTTTATAGGGGGAAATCAACACTTTAAAACGATGCAATATTCTGAATATCGTTCAATTCAATGGCATAACATAACGTTTCTCGTGTATAACCGTACAGCTCACATTCACAGCAATGTAGACGTTTTCTGACGGTTATTTTTCATTTATAGGGGATAATCAACAGTTAAAAACGTTCCCAAATGCTGAGTATCGATCAATTCGAAGTGATAGCATAATAGTTCGCTTGTTTGAAACTTCAGGTCACTATTTCAGCAATCTAGACGTTTTCTGACGGTTAGTTTTCATTTATAGGGGTAAAGAAAAGTTAAAAACGTTGCCAAATGCTGAGTATCGTTCATTTCAATGATATAACATAACATTTCGTATGTATCACCGTTCGGCTTACATTCACAGCATTGTAGACGTTTTCTGATGGTTAGTTTTCATTTACAGGGGGTAATTAACACTTTAAAACGATGCAATATTCTGAATATCGTTCAATTCAATGGCATAACATAACATTTCTCGTGTATAACCGTACAGCTCACATTCACAGCAATGTAGACGTTTTCTGACGGTTATTTTTCATTTACAGCGGGTAATCAACAGTAAAAAACGATCCCAAATGCTGAGTTTCAATCAATTCAAACTGATAGCATAATATTTCTCTTGCATGAACGTACAGTTCTCTACGACAGTAATCTAAAAATTTTCTGACGGTTAGTTTTCATTTATAGGGGGTAAAGAAAAGTTAAAAACGTTGCCAAATGCTGAATATCGTTCATTTCAATGATATAACATAATATTTCTTATGTATCACCGTTCGGCTTACAATCACAGCATTGTAGACGTTTTCTGATGGTTAGTTTTCTTTTATAGGGGAAAATCAACACTTTAAAACGATGCAATATTCTGAATATAGTTCAATTCAATGGCATAACATAACGTTTCTCGTGTATAACCGTACAGTTCACATTCACAGCAATGTAGACGTTTTCTGACGGTTATTTTTCATTTATAGGGGGTAATCAACAGTTAAAAACGTTCCCAAATGCTGAGTATCGATCAATTCGAAGTGATAGCACAATAGTTCGCTTGTTTGACACTTCAGGTCACTATTACAGCAATCTAGAAGTTTTCTGACGGTTAGTTTTCATTTACAGCGGGTAATCAACAGTTAAAAACGATCCCAAATGCTGAGTTTCAATCAAATCAAACTGATAGCATAATATTTCTCTTGCATGAACGTACAATTCTCTACGACAGTAATCTATACATTTTCTGACGGTTAGTTTTCATATATAAGGGGTAATCAAAAGTTAAAACCGTTACCATGTGCTGAATATCGTTCAATTCAATGATATAACATAATATTTCGTATGTTTCACCGTACGGCTTACATTCAGAGCATTCTAGACGTTTTCTGACGGTTTGTTTTCATTTATAGGGGGTTATCAACACTTTAAAATGATGCAAAATGCTGAATATTGTTCAACTCAATGGCATAACATAATATTTCGCGTGTATAACCGTACAGCTCACATTTACAGCAATGTACACGTTTTCTGACGGTTTGTTTTCATTTATAGGGTGTAATCAACAGTTAAAAACGTTCCCAAATGCTGAGTATGAATCAATTCGAAGTGATAGCTTAATATTTCTCTTGTATTAACGTACAGTTCACTATCACAATAGTCTAGACATTTTCTGACGGTTAGTTTTCATTTATAGGGGGTAAAGAAGAGTTAAAAACGTTGCCAAATGCTGAATATCGTTCATTTCAATGATATAACATAATGTTTCTTATGTATCACCGTTCGGCTTACAATCACAGCATTGTAGACGTTTTCTGATGGTTAGTTTTCTTTTATAGGGGGAAATCAACACTTTAAAACGATGCAATATTCTGAATATCGTTTAATTCAATGGCATAACATAACGTTTCTCGTGTAAAACCGTACAGCTCACATTCACAGCAATGTAGACGTTTTCTGACGGTTATTTTTCATTTATAGGGGGTAATCAACAGTTAAAAACGTTCCCAAAAGCTGAGTATCGATCAATTCGAAGTGATAGCATAATAGTTCGCTTGTTTGACACTTCAGGTCACTATTACAGCAATCTAGACGTTTTCTGACGGTTAGTTTTCAGTTACAGCGGGTAATCAACAGTTAAAAACGATCCCAAATGCTCAGTTTCAATCAATTCAAACTGATAGCATAATATTTCTCTTGCATGAACGTACAATTCTCTACGACAGTAATCTATACATTTTCTGACGGTTAGTTTTCATATATAAGGAGTAATCAAAAGTTAAAACCGTTACCATATGCTGAATATCGTTCAATTCAATGATATAACATAATATTTCGTATGTTTCACCGTACGGCTTACATTCAGAGCATTCTAGACGTTTTCTGACGGTTTGTTTTCATTTATAAGGGGTAATCAACACTTTAAAATGATGCAAAATGCTGAATATTGTTCAATTCAATGGCATAACATAATATTTCGAGTGTATAACCGTACAGCTCACATTTACAGCAATGTACACGTTTTCTGACGGTTTGTTTTCATTTATAGGGGGTAATCAACAATTAAAAACATACCCAAATGCTGAGTATGAATCAATTCGAAGTGATAGCATAATATTTCTCTTGTATGAACGTACAGTTCACTATCACAATAGTCTAGACATTTTCTGACGGTTAGTTTTCATTTATAGGGGGTAAAGAAGAGTTAAAAACGTTGCCAAATGCTGAATATCGTTCATTTCAATGATATAACATAATATTTCTTATGTATCACCGTTCGGCTTACAATCACAGCATTGTAGACGTTTTCTGATGGTTAGTTTTCTTTTATAGGGGGAAATCAACACTTTAAAACGATGCAATATTCTGAATATCGTTCAATTCAATGGCATAACATAACATTTCTCGTGTATAACAGTACAGCTCACATTCACAGCAATGTAGACGTTTTCTGACGGTTATTTTTCATTTATAGGGGGTAATCAACAGTTAAAAACGTTCCCAAATGCTGAGTATCGATCAATTCGAAGTGATAGCATAATAGTTCGCTTGTTTGACACTTCAGGTCACTATTACAGCAATCTAGACGTTTTCTGACGGTTAGTTTTCATTTACAGCGGGTAATCAACAGTTAAAAACGATCCCAAATGCTCAGTTTCAATTAATTCAAACTGATAGCATAATATTTCTCTTGCATGAACGTACAATTCTCTACGACAGTAATCTAGAAATTTTCTGACGGTTAGTTTTCATATATAAGGGGTAATCAAAAGTTAAAACCGTTACCATATGCTGAATATCGTTCAATTCAATGATATAACATAATATTTCGTATGTTTCACCGTACGGCTTACATTCAGAGTATTCTAGACGTTTTCTGACGGTTTGTTTTCATTTATAGGGGGTAATCAACACTTTAAAATGATGCAAAATGCTGAATATTGTCCAATTCAATGGCATAACATAATATTTCGCGTGTATAACCGTACAGCTCACATTTACAGCAATGTACACGTTTTCTGACGGTTTGTTTTCATTTATAGGGGGTAATCAACAGTTAAAAACGTTCCCAAATGCTGAGTATGAATCAATTCGAAGTGATAGCATAATATTTATCTTGTATGATCGTACAGTTCACTATCACAGTAGTCTAGACATTTTCTGACGGTTAGTTTTCATTTATAGGGGGTAAAGAAAAGTTAAAAACGTTGTCAAATGCTGAATATCGTTCATTTCAATGATATAACATAATATTTCGTATGTATCACCGTTCGGCTTACAATCACAGCATTGTAGACGTTTTCTGATGGTTAGTTTTCATTTATTGGTGGTAATCAACATTTTAAAACGATGCAAAATGCTGAATATTGTTCAATTCAATGGCATAACATAATATTTCGCGTGTATAACCGTACAGCTCATATTTACAGCAATGTACACGTTTTCTGACGGTTTGTTTTCATTTATAGGGGGTAATCAACAGTTAAAAACGTTCCCAAATGCTGAGTATGAATCAATTCGAAGTGATAGCATAATATTTCTCTTGTATGAACGTACATTTCACTATCACGGTAGTCTAGACATTTTCTGACGGTTAGTTTTCATTTATAGGGGTAAAGAAAAGTTAAAAACGTTGCCAAATGCTGAATATCGTTCATTTCAATGATATAACATAATATTTCGTATGTATCACCGTTCGGCTTACAATCACAGCATTGTAGACGTTTTCTGATGGTTAGTTTTCATTTATAGGGGGTAATCAACAGTTAAAAACGTTCCCAAATGCTGAGTATCGATCAATTCGAAGTGATAGCATAATATTTCGCTTGTTTGACACTTCAGGTCACTATTACAGCAATCTAGACGTTTTCTGACGGTTAGTTTTCATTTACAGCGGGTAATCAACAGTTAAAAACGATCCCAAATGCTGAGTTTCAATCAATTCAAACTGATAGCATAATATTTCTCTTGCATGAACGTACAGTTCTCTACGACAGTAATCTAGACATTTTCTGACGGTTAGTTTTCATATATAAGGGGTAATCAAAAGTTAAAACCGTTACCATATGCTGAATATCGTTCAATTCAATGATATAACATAATATTTCGTATGTTTCACCGTACGGCTTACATTCAGAGCATTCTAGACGTTTTCTGACGGTTTGTTTTCATTTATAGGGGGTAATCAACACTTTAAAATGATGCAAAATGCTGAATATTGTTCAATTCAATGGCATAACATAATATTTCGCGTGTATAACCGTACAGCTCACATTTACAGCAATGTACACGTTTTCTGACGGTTTGTTTTCATTTATAGGGGGTAATCAACAGTTAAAAACGATCCCAAATGCTGAGTTTCAATCAATTCAAACTGATAGCATAATACTTCTCTTGCATGAACGTACAGTTCTCTACGACAGTAATCTAAACATTTTCTGACGGTTAGTTTTCATTTATAGGGGGTAAAGAAAAGTTAAAAACGTAGCCAAATGCTGAATATCGTTCATTTCAATGATATAACATAATATTTCGTATGTATCACCGTTCGGCTTACAATCACAGCATTGTAGACGTTTTCTGATGGTTAGTTTTCATTTATAGGGGGTAATCAACACTTTAAAACGATGCAAAATGCTGAATATTGTTCAATTCAATGGCATAACATAATATTTCGCGTGTATAACCGTACAGCTCACATTTACAGCAATGTACACGTTTTCTGACGGTTTTTTTCATTTATAGGGGGTAATCAACAGTTAAAAACGTTCCCAAATGCTGAGTATGAATCAATTCCAAGTGATAGCATAATATTTATCTTGTATGAACGTACAGTTCACTATCACAGTAGTCTAGACATTTTCTGACGGTTAGTTTTCATTTATAGGGGGTAAAGAAAAGTTAAAAACGTTGCCAAATGCTGAATATCGTTCATTTCAATGATATAATATAATATTTCTTATGTATCACCGTTCGGCTTACAATCACAGCATTGTAGACGTTTTCTGATGGTTAGTTTTCTTTTATAGGGGAAAATCAACACTTTAAAACGATGCAATATTCTGAATATAGTTCAATTCAATGGCATAACATAACGTTTCTCGTGTATAACCGTACAGCTCACATTCACAGCAATGTAGACGTTTTCTGACGGTTATTTTTCATTTATAGGGGGTAATCAACAGTTAAAAACGTTCCCAAATGCTGAGTATCGATCAATTCGAAGTGATAGCATAATAGTTCGCTTGTTTGACACTTCAGGTCACTATTACAGCAATCTAGACGTTTTCTGACGGTTAGTTTTCATTTACAGCGGGTAATCAACAGTTAAAAACGATCCCAAATGCTGAGTTTCAATCAAATCAAACTGATAGCAAAATATTTCTCTTGCATGAACGTACAATTCTCTACGACAGTAATCTAGACATTTTCTGACGGTTAGTTTTCATATATAAGGGGTAATCAAAAGTTAAAACCGTTACCATGTGCTGAATATCGTTCAATTCAATGATATAACATAATATTTCGTATGTTTCACCGTACGGCTTACATTCAGAGCATTCTAGACGTTTTCTGACGGTTTGTTTTCATTTATAGGGGGTTATCAACACTTTAAAATGATGCAAAATGCTGAATATTGTTCAATTCAATGGCATAACATAATATTTCGCGTGTATAACCGTACAGCTCACATTTACAGCAATGTACACGTTTTCTGACGGTTTGTTTTCATTTATAGGGGGTAATCAACAGTTAAAAACGTTCCCAAATGCTGAGTATGAATCAATTCGAAGTGATAGCATAATATTTCTCTTGTATTAACGTACAGTTCACTATCACAATAGTCTAGACATTTTCTGACGGTTAGTTTTCATTTATAGGGGGTAAAGAAGAGTTAAAAACGTTGCCAAATGCTGAATATCGTTCATTTCAATGATATAACATAATATTTCTTATGTATCACCGTTCGGCTTACAATCACAGCATTGTAGACGTTTTCTGATGGTTAGTTTTCTTTTATAGGGGGAAATCAACACTTTAAAACGATGCAATATTCTGAATATCGTTTAATTCAATGGCATAACATAACGTTTCTCGTGTATAACCGTACAGCTCACATTCACAGCAATGTAGACGTTTTCTGACCGTTATTTTTCATTTATAGGGGGTAATCAACCGTTAAAAACGTACCCAAATGCTGAGTATCGATCAATTCGAAGTGATAGCATAATAGTTCGTTTGTTTGACACTTCAGGTCACTATTACAGCAATCTAGACGTTTTCTGACGGTTAGTTTTCATTTACAGCTGGTAATCAACAGTTAAAAACGATCCCAAATGCTGAGTTTCAATCAATTCAAACTGATAGCATAATATTTCTCTTGCATGAACGTACAGTTCTCTACGACAGTAATCTAAACATTTTCTGACGGTTAGTTTTCATTTATAGGGGGTAAACAAAAGTTAAAAACGTAGCCAAATGCTGAATATCGTTCATTTCAATGATATAACATAATATTTCGTATGTATCACCGTTCGGCTTACAATCACAGCATTGTAGACGTTTTCTGATGGTTAGTTTTCATTTATAGGGGGTAATCAACACTTTAAAACGATGCAAAATGCTGAATATTGTTCAATTCAATGGCATAACATAATATTTCGCGTGTATAACCGTACAGCTCACATTTACAGCAATGTACACGTTTTCTGACGGTTTTTTTCATTTATAGGGGGTAATGAACAGTTAAAAACGTTCCCAAATGCTGAGTATGAATCAATTCCAAGTGATAGCATAATATTTATCTTGTATGAACGTACAGTTCACTATCACAGTAGTCTAGACATTTTCTGACGGTTAGTTTTCATTTATAGGGGGTAAAGAAAAGTTAAAAACGTTGCCAAATGCTGAATATCGTTCATTTCAATGATATAACATAATATTTCTTATGTATCACCGTTCGGCTTACAATCACAGCATTGTAGACGTTTTCTGATGGTTAGTTTTCTTTTATAGGGGAAAATCAACACTTTAAAACGATGCAATATTCTGAATATAGTTCAATTCAATGGCATAACATAACGTTTCTCGTGTATAACCGTACAGCTCACATTCACAGCAATGTAGACGTTTTCTGACGGTTATTTTTCATTTATAGGGGGTAATCAACAGTTAAAAACGTTCCCAAATGCTGAGTATCGATCAATTCGAAGTGATAGCATAATAGTTCGCTTGTTTGACACTTCAGGTCACTATTACAGCAATCTAGACGTTTTCTGACGGTTAGTTTTCATTTACAGCGGGTAATCAACAGTTAAAAACGATCCCAAATGCTGAGTTTCAATCAAATCAAACTGATAGCATAATATTTCTCTTGCATGAACGTACAATTCTCTACGACAGTAATCTAGACATTTTCTGACGGTTAGTTTTCATATATAAGGGGTAATCAAAAGTAAAAACCGTTACCATGTGCTGAATATCGTTCAATTCAATGATATAACATAATATTTCGTATGTATCACCGTTCGGCTTACAATCTCAGCATTGTAGACGTTTTCTGATGGTTAGTTTTCATTTATAGGGGGTAATCAACACTTTAAAACGATGCAAAATGCTGAATATTGTTCAATTCAATGGCATAACATAATATTTCGCGTGTATAACCGTACAGCTCACATTTACAGCAATGTACACGTTTTCTGACGGTTTTTTTCATTTATAGGGGGTAATGAACAGTTAAAAACGTTCCCAAATGCTGAGTATGAATCAATTCCAAGTGATAGCATAATATTTATCTTGTATGAACGTACAGTTCACTATCACAGTAGTCTAGACATTTTCTGACGGTTAGTTTTCATTTATAGGGGGTAAAGAAAAGTTAAAAACTTTGCCAAATGCTGAATATCGTTCATTTCAATGATATAACATAATATTTCGTATGTATCACCGTTCGGCTTACAATCACAGAATTGTAGACGTTTTCTGATGGTTAGTTTTCATTTATAGGTGGTAATCAACAGTTAAAAACGTTCCCAAATGCTGAGTATGAATCAATTCGAAGTGATAGCATAATATTTCTCTTGTATGAACGTACAGTTCACTATCACAATAGTCTAGACATTTTCTGACGGTTAGTTTTCATTTATAGGGGATAAAGAAAAGTTAAAAACGTTGCCAAATGCTGAATATCGTTCATTTCAATGATATAACATAATATTTCTTATGTATCACCGTTCGGCTTACAATCACAGCATTGTAGACGTTTTCTGATGGTTACTTTTCATTTATAGGGGGTAATCAACAGTTAAAAACGTTCCCAAATGCTGAGTATCGATCAATTCGAAGTGATAGCATAATATTTCGCTTGTTTGACACTTCAGGTCACTATTACAGCAATCTAGACGTTTTCTGACGGTTAGTTTTCATTTACAGCGGGTAATCAACAGTTAAAAACGATCCCAAATGCTGAGTTTCAATCAATTCAAACTGATAGCATAATATTTCTCTTGCATGAACGTACAGTTCTCTACGACAGTAATCTAGACATTTTCTGACGGTTAGTTTTCATATATAAGGGGTAATCAAAAGTTAAAACCGTTACCATATGCTGAATATCGTTCAATTCAATGATATAACATAATATTTCGTATGTATCACCGTTCGGCTTACATTCAGAGCATTCTAGACATTTTCTGATGGTTAGTTTTCATTTATAGGGGGTAATCAACACTTTAAAACGATGCAATATTCTGAATATCGTTCAATTCAATGGCATAACATAACATTTCTCGTGTATAACAGTACAGCTCACATTCACAGCAATGTAGACGTTTTCTGACGGTTATTTTTCATTTATAGGGGGTAATCAACAGTTAAAAACGTTCCCAAATGCTGAGTATCGATCAATTCGAAGTGATAGCATAATAGTTCGCTTGTTTGACACTTCAGGTCACTATTACAGCAATCTAGACGTTTTCTGACGGTTAGTTTTCATTTACAGCGGGTAATCAACAGTTAAAAACGATCCCAAATGCTCAGTTTCAATTAATTCAAACTGATAGCATAATATTTCTCTTGCATGAACGTACAATTCTCTACGACAGTAATCTAGAAATTTTCTGACGGTTAGTTTTCATATATAAGGGGTAATCAAAAGTTAAAACCGTTACCATATGCTGAATATCGTTCAATTCAATGATATAACATAATATTTCGTATGTTTCACCGTACGGCTTACATTCAGAGTATTCTAGACGTTTTCTGACGGTTTGTTTTCATTTATAGGGGGTAATCAACACTTTAAAATGATGCAAAATGCTGAATATTGTCCAATTCAATGGCATAACATAATATTTCGCGTGTATAACCGTACAGCTCACATTTACAGCAATGTACACGTTTTCTGACGGTTTGTTTTCATTTATAGGGGGTAATCAACAGTTAAAAACGTTCCCAAATGCTGAGTATGAATCAATTCGAAGTGATAGCATAATATTTATCTTGTATGATCGTACAGTTCACTATCACAGTAGTCTAGACATTTTCTGACGGTTAGTTTTCATTTATAGGGGGTAAAGAAAAGTTAAAAACGTTGTCAAATGCTGAATATCGTTCATTTCAATGATATAACATAATATTTCGTATGTATCACCGTTCGGCTTACAATCACAGCATTGTAGACGTTTTCTGATGGTTAGTTTTCATTTATTGGTGGTAATCAACATTTTAAAACGATGCAAAATGCTGAATATTGTTCAATTCAATGGCATAACATAATATTTCGCGTGTATAACCGTACAGCTCATATTTACAGCAATGTACACGTTTTCTGACGGTTTGTTTTCATTTATAGGGGGTAATCAACAGTTAAAAACGTTCCCAAATGCTGAGTATGAATCAATTCGAAGTGATAGCATAATATTTCTCTTGTATGAACGTACATTTCACTATCACGGTAGTCTAGACATTTTCTGACGGTTAGTTTTCATTTATAGGGGTAAAGAAAAGTTAAAAACGTTGCCAAATGCTGAATATCGTTCATTTCAATGATATAACATAATATTTCGTATGTATCACCGTTCGGCTTACAATCACAGCATTGTAGACGTTTTCTGATGGTTAGTTTTCATTTATAGGGGGTAATCAACAGTTAAAAACGTTCCCAAATGCTGAGTATCGATCAATTCGAAGTGATAGCATAATATTTCGCTTGTTTGACACTTCAGGTCACTATTACAGCAATCTAGACGTTTTCTGACGGTTAGTTTTCATTTACAGCGGGTAATCAACAGTTAAAAACGATCCCAAATGCTGAGTTTCAATCAATTCAAACTGATAGCATAATATTTCTCTTGCATGAACGTACAGTTCTCTACGACAGTAATCTAGACATTTTCTGACGGTTAGTTTTCATATATAAGGGGTAATCAAAAGTTAAAACCGTTACCATATGCTGAATATCGTTCAATTCAATGATATAACATAATATTTCGTATGTTTCACCGTACGGCTTACATTCAGAGCATTCTAGACGTTTTCTGACGGTTTGTTTTCATTTATAGGGGGTAATCAACACTTTAAAATGATGCAAAATGCTGAATATTGTTCAATTCAATGGCATAACATAATATTTCGCGTGTATAACCGTACAGCTCACATTTACAGCAATGTACACGTTTTCTGACGGTTTGTTTTCATTTATAGGGGGTAATCAACAGTTAAAAACGATCCCAAATGCTGAGTTTCAATCAATTCAAACTGATAGCATAATACTTCTCTTGCATGAACGTACAGTTCTCTACGACAGTAATCTAAACATTTTCTGACGGTTAGTTTTCATTTATAGGGGGTAAAGAAAAGTTAAAAACGTAGCCAAATGCTGAATATCGTTCATTTCAATGATATAACATAATATTTCGTATGTATCACCGTTCGGCTTACAATCACAGCATTGTAGACGTTTTCTGATGGTTAGTTTTCATTTATAGGGGGTAATCAACACTTTAAAACGATGCAAAATGCTGAATATTGTTCAATTCAATGGCATAACATAATATTTCGCGTGTATAACCGTACAGCTCACATTTACAGCAATGTACACGTTTTCTGACGGTTTTTTTCATTTATAGGGGGTAATCAACAGTTAAAAACGTTCCCAAATGCTGAGTATGAATCAATTCCAAGTGATAGCATAATATTTATCTTGTATGAACGTACAGTTCACTATCACAGTAGTCTAGACATTTTCTGACGGTTAGTTTTCATTTATAGGGGGTAAAGAAAAGTTAAAAACGTTGCCAAATGCTGAATATCGTTCATTTCAATGATATAATATAATATTTCTTATGTATCACCGTTCGGCTTACAATCACAGCATTGTAGACGTTTTCTGATGGTTAGTTTTCTTTTATAGGGGAAAATCAACACTTTAAAACGATGCAATATTCTGAATATAGTTCAATTCAATGGCATAACATAACGTTTCTCGTGTATAACCGTACAGCTCACATTCACAGCAATGTAGACGTTTTCTGACGGTTATTTTTCATTTATAGGGGGTAATCAACAGTTAAAAACGTTCCCAAATGCTGAGTATCGATCAATTCGAAGTGATAGCATAATAGTTCGCTTGTTTGACACTTCAGGTCACTATTACAGCAATCTAGACGTTTTCTGACGGTTAGTTTTCATTTACAGCGGGTAATCAACAGTTAAAAACGATCCCAAATGCTGAGTTTCAATCAAATCAAACTGATAGCAAAATATTTCTCTTGCATGAACGTACAATTCTCTACGACAGTAATCTAGACATTTTCTGACGGTTAGTTTTCATATATAAGGGGTAATCAAAAGTTAAAACCGTTACCATGTGCTGAATATCGTTCAATTCAATGATATAACATAATATTTCGTATGTTTCACCGTACGGCTTACATTCAGAGCATTCTAGACGTTTTCTGACGGTTTGTTTTCATTTATAGGGGGTTATCAACACTTTAAAATGATGCAAAATGCTGAATATTGTTCAATTCAATGGCATAACATAATATTTCGCGTGTATAACCGTACAGCTCACATTTACAGCAATGTACACGTTTTCTGACGGTTTGTTTTCATTTATAGGGGGTAATCAACAGTTAAAAACGTTCCCAAATGCTGAGTATGAATCAATTCGAAGTGATAGCATAATATTTCTCTTGTATTAACGTACAGTTCACTATCACAATAGTCTAGACATTTTCTGACGGTTAGTTTTCATTTATAGGGGGTAAAGAAGAGTTAAAAACGTTGCCAAATGCTGAATATCGTTCATTTCAATGATATAACATAATATTTCTTATGTATCACCGTTCGGCTTACAATCACAGCATTGTAGACGTTTTCTGATGGTTAGTTTTCTTTTATAGGGGGAAATCAACACTTTAAAACGATGCAATATTCTGAATATCGTTTAATTCAATGGCATAACATAACGTTTCTCGTGTATAACCGTACAGCTCACATTCACAGCAATGTAGACGTTTTCTGACCGTTATTTTTCATTTATAGGGGGTAATCAACCGTTAAAAACGTACCCAAATGCTGAGTATCGATCAATTCGAAGTGATAGCATAATAGTTCGTTTGTTTGACACTTCAGGTCACTATTACAGCAATCTAGACGTTTTCTGACGGTTAGTTTTCATTTACAGCTGGTAATCAACAGTTAAAAACGATCCCAAATGCTGAGTTTCAATCAATTCAAACTGATAGCATAATATTTCTCTTGCATGAACGTACAGTTCTCTACGACAGTAATCTAAACATTTTCTGACGGTTAGTTTTCATTTATAGGGGGTAAACAAAAGTTAAAAACGTAGCCAAATGCTGAATATCGTTCATTTCAATGATATAACATAATATTTCGTATGTATCACCGTTCGGCTTACAATCACAGCATTGTAGACGTTTTCTGATGGTTAGTTTTCATTTATAGGGGGTAATCAACACTTTAAAACGATGCAAAATGCTGAATATTGTTCAATTCAATGGCATAACATAATATTTCGCGTGTATAACCGTACACCTCACATTTACAGCAATGTACACGTTTTCTGACGGTTTTTTTCATTTATAGGGGGTAATGAACAGTTAAAAACGTTCCCAAATGCTGAGTATGAATCAATTCCAAGTGATAGCATAATATTTATCTTGTATGAACGTACAGTTCACTATCACAGTAGTCTAGACATTTTCTGACGGTTAGTTTTCATTTATAGGGGGTAAAGAAAAGTTAAAAACGTTGCCAAATGCTGAATATCGTTCATTTCAATGATATAACATAATATTTCTTATGTATCACCGTTCGGCTTACAATCACAGCATTGTAGACGTTTTCTGATGGTTAGTTTTCTTTTATAGGGGAAAATCAACACTTTAAAACGATGCAATATTCTGAATATAGTTCAATTCAATGGCATAACATAACGTTTCTCGTGTATAACCGTACAGCTCACATTCACAGCAATGTAGACGTTTTCTGACGGTTATTTTTCATTTATAGGGGGTAATCAACAGTTAAAAACGTTCCCAAATGCTGAGTATCGATCAATTCGAAGTGATAGCATAATAGTTCGCTTGTTTGACACTTCAGGTCACTATTACAGCAATCTAGACGTTTTCTGACGGTTAGTTTTCATTTACAGCGGGTAATCAACAGTTAAAAACGATCCCAAATGCTGAGTTTCAATCAAATCAAACTGATAGCATAATATTTCTCTTGCATGAACGTACAATTCTCTACGGCAGTAATCTAGACATTTTCTGACGGTTAGTTTTCATATATAAGGGGTAATCAAAAGTAAAAACCGTTACCATGTGCTGAATATCGTTCAATTCAATGATATAACATAATATTTCGTATGTATCACCGTTCGGCTTACAATCTCAGCATTGTAGACGTTTTCTGATGGTTAGTTTTCATTTATAGGGGGTAATCAACACTTTAAAACGATGCAAAATGCTGAATATTGTTCAATTCAATGGCATAACATAATATTTCGCGTGTATAACCGTACAGCTCACATTTACAGCAATGTACACGTTTTCTGACGGTTTTTTTCATTTATAGGGGGTAATGAACAGTTAAAAACGTTCCCAAATGCTGAGTATGAATCAATTCCAAGTGATAGCATAATATTTATCTTGTATGAACGTACAGTTCACTATCACAGTAGTCTAGACATTTTCTGACGGTTAGTTTTCATTTATAGGGGGTAAAGAAAAGTTAAAAACTTTGGCAAATGCTGAATATCGTTCATTTCAATGATATAACATAATATTTCGTATGTATCACCGTTCGGCTTACAATCACAGAATTGTAGACGTTTTCTGATGGTTAGTTTTCATTTATAGGTGGTAATCAACAGTTAAAAACGTTCCCAAATGCTGAGTATGAATCAATTCGAAGTGATAGCATAATATTTCTCTTGTATGAACGTACAGTTCACTATCACAATAGTCTAGACATTTTCTGACGGTTAGTTTTCATTTATAGGGGATAAAGAAAAGTTAAAAACGTTGCCAAATGCTGAATATCGTTCATTTCAATGATATAACATAATATTTCTTATGTATCACCGTTCGGCTTACAATCACAGCATTGTAGACGTTTTCTGATGGTTACTTTTCATTTATAGGGGGTAATCAACAGTTAAAAACGTTCCCAAATGCTGAGTATCGATCAATTCGAAGTGATAGCATAATATTTCGCTTGTTTGACACTTCAGGTCACTATTACAGCAATCTAGACGTTTTCTGACGGTTAGTTTTCATTTACAGCGGGTAATCAACAGTTAAAAACGATCCCAAATGCTGAGTTTCAATCAATTCAAACTGATAGCATAATATTTCTCTTGCATGAACGTACAGTTCTCTACGACAGTAATCTAGACATTTTCTGACGGTTAGTTTTCATATATAAGGGGTAATCAAAAGTTAAAACCGTTACCATATGCTGAATATCGTTCAATTCAATGATATAACATAATATTTCGTATGTATCACCGTTCGGCTTACATTCAGAGCATTCTAGACATTTTCTGATGGTTAGTTTTCATTTATAGGGGGTAATCAACACTTTAAAACGATGCAAAATGCTGAATATTGTTCAATTCAATGGCATAACATAATATTTCGCGTGTATAACCGTACAGGTCACATTTACAGCAATGTACACGTTTTCTGACGGTTTGTTTTCATTTATAGGGGGTAATCAACAGTTAAAAACGTTCCCAAATGCTGAGTATGAATCAATTCGAAGTGATAGCATAATATTTCTCTTGTATGAACGTACAGTTCACTATCACAATAGTCTAGACATTTTCTGACGGTTAGTTTTCATTTATAGGGGGTAAAGAACAGTTAAAAACGTTGCCAAATGCTGAATATCGTTCATTTCAATGATATAACATAATATTTCGTATATATCACCGTTCGGCTTACAATCACAGCATTGTAGACGTTTTCTGATGGTTAGTTTTCATTTATAGGGGGTAATCAACAGTTAAAAACGTTCCCAAATGCTGAGTATCGATCAATTCGAAGTGATAGCATAATATTTCGCTTGTTTGACACTTCAGGTCACTATTACAGCAATCTAGACGTTTTCTGACGGTTAGTTTTCATTTACAGCGGGTAATCAACAGTTAAAAACGATCCCAAATGCTGAGTTTCAATCAATTCAAACTGATAGCATAATATTTCTCTTGCATGAACGTACAATTCTCTACGACAGTAATCTAGACATTTTCTGACGGTTAGTTTTCATATATAAGGGGTAATCAAAAGTTAAAACCGTTACCATATGCTGAATATCGTTCAATTCAATGATATAACATAATATTTCGTATGTTTCACCGTACGGCTTACATTCAGAGCATTCTAGACGTTTTCTGACAGTTTGTTTTCATTTATAGGGGGTAATCAACACTTTAAAATGATGCAAAATGCTGAATATTGTTCAATTCAATGGCATAACATAATAGTTCGCGTGTATAACCGTACAGCTCACATTTACAGCAATGTACACGTTTTCTGACGGTTTGTTTTCATTTACAGGGGGTAATCAACAGTTAAAAACGTTCCCAAATGCTGAGTATGAATCAATTCGAAGTGATAGCATAATATTTCTCTTGTATGAACGTACAGTTCACTATCACAATAGTCTAGACATTTTCTGACGGTTAGTTTTCATTTATAGGGGGTAAAGAACAGTTAAAAACGTTGCCAAATGCTGAATATCGTTCATTTCAATGATATAACATAATATTTCGTATATATCACCGTTCGGCTTACAATCACAGCATTGTAGACGTTTTCTGATGGTTAGTTTTCATTTATAGGGGGTAATCAACAGTTAAAAACGTTCCCAAATGTTGAGTATCGATCAATTCGAAGTGATAGCATAATATTTCGCTTGTTTGACACTTCAGGTCACTATTACAGCAATCTAGACGTTTTCTGACGGTTAGTTTTCATTTACAGCGGGTAATCAACAGTTAAAAACGATCCCAAATGCTGAGTTTCAATCAATTCAAACTGATAGCATAATATTTCTCTTGCATGAACGTACAGTTCTCTACGACAGTAATCTAGACATTTTCTGACGGTTAGTTTTCATATATAAGGGGTAATCAAAAGTTAAAACCGTTACCATATGCTGAATATCGTTCAATTCAATGATATAACATAATATTTCGTATGTATCACCGTTCGGCTTACATTCAGAGCATTCTAGACATTTTCTGATGGTTAGTTTTCATTTATAGGGGGTAATCAACACTTTAAAACGATGTAAAATGCTGAATATTGTTCAATTCAATGGCATAACATAATATTTCGCGTGTATAACCGTACAGGTCACATTTACAGCAATGTACACGTTTTCTGACGGTTTGTTTTCATTTATAGGGGATAATCAACAGTTAAAAACATTCCCAAATGCTGAGTATGAATCAATTCGAAGTGATAGCATAATATTTCTCTTGTATGAACGTACAGTTCACTATCACAATAGTCTAGACATTTTCAGACGGTTAGTTTTCATTTATAGGGGGTAAAGAAAAGTTTAAAACGTTGCCAAATGCTGAATATCGTTCATTTCAATGATATAACATAATATTTCGTACATATCACCGTTCGGCTTACAATCACAGCATTGTAGACGTTTTCTGATGGTTAGTTTTCATTTATAGGGGGTAATCAACAGTTAAAAACGTTCCCAAATGCTGAGTATCGATCAATTCGAAGTGATAGCATAATATTTCGCTTGTTTGACACTTCAGGTCACTATTACAGCAATCTAGACGTTTTCTGACGGTTAGTTTTCATTTACAGCGGGTAATCAACAGTTAAAAACGATCCCAAATGCTGAGTTTCAATCAATTCAAACTGATAGCATAATATTTCTCTTGCATGAACGTACAGTTCTCTACGACAGTAATCTAGACATTTTCTGACGGTTAGTTTTCATATATAAGGGGTAATCAAAAGTTAAAACCGTTACCATATGCTGAATATCGTTCAATTCAATGATATAACATAATAGTTCGTATGTTTCACCGTACGGCTTACATTCAGAGCATTCTAGACGTTTTCTGACGGTTTGTTTTCATTTATAGGGGGTAATCAACACTTTAAAATGATGCAATATTCTGAATATCGTTCAATTCAATGGCATAACATAACGTTTCTCGTGTATAACCGTACAGCTCACATTCACAGCAATGTAGACGTTTTCTGACGGTTATTTTTCATTTATAGGGGGTAATCAACAGTTAAAAAGGTTCCCAAATGCTGAGTATCGATCAATTCGAAGTTATAGCATAATATTTCGCTTGTTTGACACTTCAGGTCACTATTACAGCAATCTAGACGTTTTCTGACGGTTAGTTTTCATTTACAGCGGGTAATCAACAGTTAAAAACGATCCCAAATGTTGAGTTTCAATCAATTCAAACTGATAGCATAATATTTCTCTTACATGAACGTACAATTCTCTACGACAGTTATCTATACATTTTCTGACGGTTAGTTTTCATATATAAGGAGTAATCAAAAGTTAAAACCGTTACCATATGCTGAATATCGTTCAATTCAATGATATAACATAATATTTCGTATGTTTCACCGTACGGCTTACATTCAGAGCATTCTAGACGTTTTCTGACGGTTTGTTTTCATTTATAGGGGGTAATCAACACTTTAAAATGATGCAAAATGCTGAATATTGTTCAATTCAATGGCATAACATAATATTTCGCGTGTATAACCGTACAGCTCACATTTACAGCAATGTACACGTTTTCTGACGGTTTGTTTTCATTTATAGGGGGTAATCAACAGTTAAAAACGTTCCCAAATGCTGAGTATGAATCAATTCGAAGTGATAGCATAATATGTATCCTGTATTAACGTACAGTTCACTATCACAATAGTCTAGTCATTTTCTGACGGTTAGTTTTCATTTATAGGGGGTAAAGAAGAGTTAAAAACGTTGCCAAATGCTGAATATCGTTCATTTCAATGATATAACATAATATTTCTTATGTATCACCGTTCGGCTTACAATCACAGCATTGTAGACGTTTTCTGATGGTTAGTTTTCTTTTATAGGGGGAAATCAACACTTTAAAACGATGCAATATTCTGAATATCGTTTAATTCAATGGCATAACATAACGTTTCTCGTGTATAACCGTACAGCTCACATTCACAGCAATGTAGACGTTTTCTGACGGTTATTTTTCATTTACAGCGGGTAATCAACAGTTAAAAACGATCCCAAATGCTGAGTTTCAATCAATTCAAACTGATAGCATAATATTTCTCTTGCATGAACGTACAGTTCTCTACGACAGTAATCTAGACATTTTCTGACGGTTAGTTTTCATATATAAGGGGTAATCAAAAGTAAAAACCGTTACCATATGCTGAATATCGTTAAATTCAATGATATAACATAATATTTCGTATGTTTCACCGTACGGCTTACATTCAGAGCATTCTAGACGTTTTCTGATGGTTAGTTTTCATTTATAGGGGGTAATCAACAGTTAAAAACGTTCCCAAATGCTGAGTATCGATCAATTCGAAGTGATAGCATAATATTTCGCTTGTTTGACACTTCAGGTCACTATTACAGCAATCTAGACGTTTTCTGACGGTTAGTTTTCATTTACAGCGGGTAATCAACAGTTAAAAACGATCCCAAATGCTGAGTTTCAATCAATTCAAACTGATAGCATAATATTTCTCTTGCATGAACGTACAGTTCTCTACGACAGTAATCTAGACATTTTCTGACGGTTAGTTTTCATATATAAGGGGTAATCAAAAGTTAAAACCGTTACCATATGCTGAATATCGTTCAATTCAATGATATAACATAATAGTTCGTATGTTTCACCGTACGGCTTACATTCAGAGCATTCTAGACGTTTTCTGACGGTTTGTTTTCATTTATAGGGGGTAATCAACACTTTAAAATGATGCAATATTCTGAATATCGTTCAATTCAATGGCATAACATAACGTTTCTCGTGTATAACCGTACAGCTCACATTCACAGCAATGTAGACGTTTTCTGACGGTTATTTTTCATTTATAGGGGGTAATCAACAGTTAAAAAGGTTCCCAAATGCTGAGTATCGATCAATTCGAAGTTATAGCATAATATTTCGCTTGTTTGACACCTCAGGTCACTATTACAGCAATCTAGACGTTTTCTGACGGTTAGTTTTCATTTACAGCGGGTAATCAACAGTTAAAAACGATCCCAAATGTTGAGTTTCAATCAATTCAAACTGATAGCATAATATTTCTCTTACATGAACGTACAATTCTCTACGACAGTTATCTATACATTTTCTGACGGTTAGTTTTCATATATAAGGAGTAATCAAAAGTTAAAACCGTTACCATATGCTGAATATCGTTCAATTCAATGATATAACATAATATTTCGTATGTTTCACCGTACGGCTTACATTCAGAGCATTCTAGACGTTTTCTGACGGTTTGTTTTCATTTATAGGGGGTAATCAACACTTTAAAATGATGCAAAATGCTGAATATTGTTCAATTCAATGGCATAACATAATATTTCGCGTGTATAACCGTACAGCTCACATTTACAGCAATGTACACGTTTTCTGACGGTTTGTTTTCATTTATAGGGGGTAATCAACAGTTAAAAACGTTCCCAAATGCTGAGTATGAATCAATTCGAAGTGATAGCATAATATGTCTCCTGTATTAACGTACAGTTCACTATCACAATAGTCTAGTCATTTTCTGACGGTTAGTTTTCATTTATAGGGGGTAAAGAAGAGTTAAAAACGTTGCCAAATGCTGAATATCGTTCATTTCAATGATATAACATAATATTTCTTATGTATCACCGTTCGGCTTACAATCACAGCATTGTAGACGTTTTCTGATGGTTAGTTTTCTTTTATAGGGGGAAATCAACACTTTAAAACGATGCAATATTCTGAATATCGTTTAATTCAATGGCATAACATAACGTTTCTCGTGTATAACCGTACAGCTCACATTCACAGCAATGTAGACGTTTTCTGACGGTTATTTTTCATTTATAGGGGGTAATCAACAGTTAAAAACGTTCCCAAATGCTGAGTATCGATCAATTCGAAATGATAGCATAATAGTTCGCTTGTTTGACACTTCAGGTCACTATTACAGCAATCTAGACGTTTTCTGACGGTTAGTTTTCATTTACAGCGGGTAATCAACAGTTAAAAACGATCCCAAATGCTGAGTTTCAATCAATTCAAACTGATAGCATAATATTTCTCTTGCATGGACGTACAGTTCTCTACGACAGTAATCTAGACATTTTCTGACGGTTAGTTTTCATATATAAGGGGTAATCAAAAGTTAAAACCGTTACCATATGCTGAATATCGTTCAATTCAATGATATAACATAATATTTCGTATGTTTCACCGTACGGCTTACATTCAGAGCATTCTATACGTTTTCTGACGGTTTGTTTTCATTTATAGGGGGTAATCAACACTTTAAAATGATGCAAAATGCTGAATATTGTTCAATTCAATGGCATAACATAATAGTTCGCGTGTATAACCGTACAGGTCACATTTACAGCAATGTACACGTTTTCTGACGGATTGTTTTCATTTACAGGGGGTAATCAACAGTTAAAAACGTTCCCAAATGCTGAGTATGAATCAATTCGAAGTGATAGCATAATATTTATCTTGTATGAACGTACAGTTCACTATCACAATAGTCTAGACATTTTCTGACGGTTAGTTTTCATTTATAGGGGGTAAAGAACAGTTAAAAACGTTGCCAAATGCTGAATATCGTTCATTTCAATGATATAACATAATATTTCGTATATATCACCGTTCGGCTTACAATCACAGCATTGTAGACGTTTTCTGATGGTTAGTTTTCATTTATAGGGGGTAATCAACAGTTAAAAACGTTCCCAAATGCTGAGTATCGATCAATTCGAAGTGATAGCATAATATTTCGCTTGTTTGACACTTCAGGTCACTATTACAGCAATCTAGACGTTTTCTGACGGTTAGTTTTCATTTACAGCGGGTAATCAACAGTTAAAAACGATCCCAAATGCTGAGTTTCAATCAATTCAAACTGATAGCATAATATTTCTCTTGCATGAACGTACAGTTCTCTACGACAGTAATCTAGACATTTTCTGACGGTTAGTTTTCATATATAAGGGGTAATCAAAAGTTAAAACCGTTACCATATGCTGAATATCGTTCAATTCAATGATATAACATAATATTTCGTATGTTTCACCGTACGGCTTACATTCAGAGCATTCTAGACGTTTTCTGACGGTTTGTTTTCATTTATAGGGGGTAATCAACAGTTAAAATGATGCAAAATGCTGAATATTGTTCAATTCAATGGCATAACATAATAGTTCGCGTGTATAACCGTACAGCTCACATTTACAGCAATGTACACGTTTTCTGACGGTTTGTTTTCATTTACAGGGGGTAATCAACAGTTAAAAACGTTCCCAAATGCTGAGTTTCAATCAATTCAAACTGATAGCATAATATTTCTCTTGCATGAACGTACAGTTCTCTACGACAGTAATCTAAACATTTTCTGACGGTTAGTTTTCATTTATAGGGGGTAAAGAAAAGTTAAAAACGTTGCCAAATGCTGAATATCGTTCATTTCAATGATATAACATAATATTTCTTATGTATCACCGTTCGGCTTACAATCACAGCATTGTAGACGTTTCTGATGGTTAGTTTTCATTTATAGCGGGTAATCAACAGTTAAAAACGTTCCCAAATGCTGAGTATCGATCAATTCGAAGTGATAGCATAATATTTCGCTTGTTTGACACTTCAGGTCACTATTACAGCAATCTAGACGTTTTCTGACGGTTAGTTTTCATTTACAGCGGGTAATCAACAGTTAAAAACGATCCCATATGCTGAGTTTCAATCAATTCAAAATGATAGCATAATATTTCTCTTGCATGAACGTACAGTTCTCTACGACAGTAATCTAAACATTTTCTGACGGTTAGTTTTCATATATAAGGGGTAATCAAAAGTTAAAACCGTTACCATATGCTGAATATCGTTCAATTCAATGATATAACATAATAGTTCGTATGTTTCACCGTACGGCTTACATTCAGAGCATTCTAGACGTTTTCTGACGGTTTGTTTTCATTTATAGGGGGTAATCAACACTTTAAAATGATGCAATATTCTGAATATCGTTCAATTCAATGGCATAACATAACGTTTCTCGTGTATAACCGTACAGCTCACATTCACAGCAATGTAGACGTTTTCTGACGGTTATTTTTCATTTATAGGGGGTAATCAACAGTTAAAAACGTTCCCAAATGCTGAGTATCGATCAATTCGAAGTTATAGCATAATATTTCGCTTGTTTGACACTTCAGGTCACTATTACAGCAATCTAGACGTTTTCTGACGGTTAGTTTTCATTTACAGCGGGTAATCAACAGTTAAAAACGATCCCAAATGTTGAGTTTCAATCAATTCAAACTGATAGCATAATATTTCTCTTACATGAACGTACAATTCTCTACGACATTTATCTATACATTTTCTGACGGTTAGTTTTCATATATAAGGAGTAATCAAAAGTTAAAACCGTTACCATATGCTGAATATCGTTCAATTCAATGATATAACATAATATTTCGTATGTTTCACCGTACGGCTTACATTCAGAGCATTCTAGACGTTTTCTGACGGTTTGTTTTCATTTATAGGGGGTAATCAACACTTTAAAATGATGCAAAATGCTGAATATTGTTCAATTCAATGGCATAACATAATATTTCGCGTGTATAACCGTACAGCTCACATTTACAGCAATGTACACGTTTTCTGACGGTTTGTTTTCATTTATAGGGGGTAATCAATAGTTATAAACGTTCCCAAATGCTGAGTATGAATCAATTCGAAGTGATAGCATAATATGTCTCCTGTATTAACGTACAGTTCACTATCACAATAGTCTAGTCATTTTCTGACGGTTAGTTTTCATTTATAGGGGGTAAAGAAGAGTTAAAAACGTTGCCAAATGCTGAATATCGTTCATTTCAATGATATAACATAATATTTCTTATGTATCACCGTTCTGCTTACAATCACAGCATTGTAGACGTTTTCTGATGGTTAGTTTTCTTTTATAGGGGGAAATCAACACTTTAAAACGATGCAATATTCTGAATATCGTTTAATTCAATGGCATAACATAACGTTTCTCGTGTATAACCGTACAGCTCACATTCACAGCAATGTAGACGTTTTCTGACGGTTATTTTTCATTTATAGGGGGTAATCAACAGTTAAAAACGTTCCCAAACGCTGAGTATCGATCAATTCGAAGTGATAGCATAATATTTCGCTTTTTTGACACTTCAGGTCACTATTACAGCAATCTAGACGTTTTCTGACGGTTAGTTTTCATTTACAGCGGGTAATCAACAGTTAAAAACGATCCCAAATGCTGAGTTTCAATCAATTCAAACTGATAGCATAATATTTCTCTTACATGAACGTACAGTTCTCTACGACAGTAATCTAAACATTTTCTGACGGTTAGTTTTCATTTATAGGGGGTAAAGAAAAGTTAAAAACGTTGCCAAATGCTGAATATCGTTCATTTTAATGATATAACATAATATTTCGTATGTATCACCGTTCGGCTTACAATCACAGCATTGTAGACGTTTTCTGATGGTTAGTTTTCATTTATAGGGGGTAATCAACACTTTAAAACGATGCAAAATGCTGAATATTGTTCAATTCAATGGCATAACATAATATTTCGCGTGTATAACCGTACAGCTCACATTTACAGCAATGTACACGTTTTCTGACGGTTTGTTTTCATTTATAGGGGGTAATCAACAGTTAAAAACGTTCCCAAATGCTGAGTATGAATCAATTCCAAGTGATAGCATAATATTTCTCTTGTATGAACGTACAGTTCACTATCACAGTAGTCTAGACATTTTCTGACGGTTAGTTTTCATTTATAGGGGGTAAAGAAAAGTTAAAAACGTTGCCAAATGCTGAATATCGTTCATTTCAATGATATAACATAATATTTCGTATGTATCACCGTTCGGCTTACAATCACAGCATTGTAGACGTTTTCTGATGGTTAGTTTTCATTTATAGGGGGTAATCAACAGTTAAAAACGTTCCCAAATGCTGTTATCGATCAATTCGAAGTGATAGCATAATATTTCGCTTGTTTGACACTTCAGGTCACTATTACAGCAATCTAGACGTTTTCTGACGGTTAGTTTTCATTTACAGCGGGTAATCAACAGTTAAAAACGATCCCTAATGCTGAGTTTCAATCAATTCAAACTGATAGCATAATATTTCTCTTGCATGAACGTACAATTCTCTACGACAGTAATCTATACATTTTCTGACGGTTAGTTTTCATATATAAGGAGTAATCAAAAGTTAAAACCGTTACCATATGCTGAATATCGTTCAATTCAATGATATAACATAATATTTCGTATGTTTCACCGTACGGCTTACATTCAGAGCATTCTAGACGTTTTCTGACGGTTTGTTTTCATTTATAAGGGGTAATCAACACTTTAAAATGATGCAAAATGCTGAATATTGTTCAATTCAATGGCATAACATAATATTTCGCGTGTATAACCGTACAGCTCACATTTACAGCAATGTACACGTTTTCTGACGGGTTTTTTCATTTATAGGGGGTAATGAACAGTTAAAAACGTTCCCAAATGCTGAGTATGAATCAATTCCAAGTGATAGCATAATATTTCTCTTGTATGAACGTACAGTTCACTATCACAGTAGTCTAGACATTTTCTGACGGTTAGTTTTCATTTATAGGGGGTAAAGAAAAGTTAAAAACGTTGCCAAATGCTGAATATCGTTCATTTCAATGATATAACATAATATTTCGTATGTATCACCGTTCGGCTTACAATCACAGAATTGTAGACGTTTTCTGATGGTTAGTTTTCATTTATAGGGGGTAATCAACAGTTAAAAACGTTCCCAAATGCTGAGTATGAATCAATTCGAAGTGATAGCATAATATTTCTCTTGTATGAACGTACAGTTCACTGTCACAATAGTCTAGACATTTTCTGACGGTTAGTTTTCATTTATAGGGGGTAAAGAAAAGTTAAAAACGTTGCCAAATGCTGAATATCGTTCATTTCAATGATATAACATAATATTTCTTATGTATCACCGTTCGGCTTACAATCACAGCATTGTGGACGTTTTCTGATGGTTACTTTTCATTTATAGGGGGTAATCAACAGTTAAAAACGTTCCCAAATGCTGAGTATCGATCAATTCGAAGTGATAGCATAATATTTCGCTTGTTTGACACTTCAGGTCACTATTACAGCAATCTAGACGTTTTCTGACGGTTAGTTTTCATTTACAGCGGGTAATCAACAGTTAAAAACGATCCCAAATGTTGAGTTTCAATCAATTCAAACTGATAGCATAATATTTCTCTTACATGAACGTACAATTCTCTACGACAGTTATCTATACATTTTCTGACGGTTAGTTTTCATATATAAGGAGTAATCAAAAGTTAAAACCGTTACCATATGCTGAATATCGTTCAATTCAATGATATAACATAATATTTCGTATGTTTCACCGTACGGCTTACATTCAGAGCATTCTAGACGTTTTCTGACGGTTTGTTTTCATTTATAGGGGGTAATCAACACTTTAAAATGATGCAAAATGCTGAATATTGTTCAATTCAATGGCATAACATAATATTTCGCGTGTATAACCGTACAGCTCACATTTACAGCAATGTACACGTTTTCTGACGGTTTGTTTTCATTTATAGGGGGTAATCAACAGTTAAAAACGTTCCCAAATGCTGAGTATGAATCAATTCGAAGTGATAGCATAATATGTCTCCTGTATTAACGTACAGTTCACTATCACAATAGTCTAGTCATTTTCTGACGGTTAGTTTTCATTTATAGGGGGTAAAGAAGAGTTAAAAACGTTGCCAAATGCTGAATATCGTTCATTTCAATGATATAACATAATATTTCTTATGTATCACCGTTCGGCTTACAATCACAGCATTGTAGACGTTTTCTGATGGTTAGTTTTCTTTTATAGGGGGAAATCAACACTTTAAAACGATGCAATATTCTGAATATCGTTTAATTCAATGGCATAACATAACGTTTCTCGTGTATAACCGTACAGCTCACATTCACAGCAATGTAGACGTTTTCTGACGGTTATTTTTCATTTATAGGGGGTAATCAACAGTTAAAAACGTTCCCAAATGCTGAGTATCGATCAATTCGAAGTGATAGCATAATAGTTCGCTTGTTTGACACTTCAGGTCACTATTACAGCAATCTAGACGTTTTCTGACGGTTAGTTTTCATTTACAGCGGGTAATCAACAGTTAAAAACGATCCCAAATGCTGAGTTTCAATCAATTCAAACTGATAGCATAATATTTCTCTTACATGAACGTACAGTTCTCTACGACAGTAATCTAAACATTTTCTGACGGTTAGTTTTCATTTATAGGGGGTAAAGAAAAGTTAAAAACGTTGCCAAATGCTGAATATCGTTCATTTCAATGATATAACATAATATTTCGTATGTATCACCGTTCGGCTTACAATCACAGCATTGTAGACGTTTTCTGATGGTTTGTTTTCATTTATAGGGGGTAATCAACACTTTAAAACGATGCAAAATGCTGAATATTGTTCAATTCAATGGCATAACATAATATTTCGCGTGTATAACCGTACAGCTCACATTTACAGCAATGTACACGTTTTCTGACGGTTTGTTTTCATTTATAGGGGGTAATCAACAGTTAAAAACGTTCCCAAATGCTGAGTATGAATCAATTCCAAGTGATAGCATAATATTTCTCTTGTATGAACGTACAGTTCACTATCACAGTAGTCTAGACATTTTCTGACGGTTAGTTTTCATTTATAGGGGGTAAAGAAAAGTTAAAAACGTTGCCAAATGCTGAATATCGTTCATTTCAATGATATAACATAATATTTCGTATGTATCACCGTTCGGCTTACAATCACAGCATTGTAGACGTTTTCTGATGGTTAGTTTTCATTTATAGGGGGTAATCAACAGTTAAAAACGTTCCCAAATGCTGTTATCGATCAATTCGAAGTGATAGCATAATATTTCGCTTGTTTGACACTTCAGGTCACTATTACAGCAATCTAGACGTTTTCTGACGGTTAGTTTTCATTTACAGCGGGTAATCAACAGTTAAAAACGATCCCAAATGCTGAGTTTCAATCAATTCAAACTGATAGCATAATATTTCTCTTGCATGAACGTACAATTCTCTACGACGGTAATCTATACATTTTCTGACGGTTAGTTTTCATATATAAGGAGTAATCAAAAGTTAAAACCGTTACCATATGCTGAATATCGTTCAATTCAATGATATAACATAATATTTCGTATGTTTCACCGTACGGCTTACATTCAGAGCATTCTAGACGTTTTCTGACGGTTTGTTTTCATTTATAAGGGGTAATCAACACTTTAAAATGATGCAAAATGCTGAATATTGTTCAATTCAATGGCATAACATAATATTTCGCGTGTATAACCGTACAGCTCACATTTACAGCAATGTACACGTTTTCTGACGGTTTTTTTCATTTATAGGGGGTAATGAACAGTTAAAAACGTTCCCAAATGCTGAGTATGAATCAATTCCAAGTGATAGCATAATATTTCTCTTGTATGAACGTACAGTTCACTATCACAGTAGTCTAGACATTTTCTGACGGTTAGTTTTCATTTATAGGGGGTAAAGAAAAGTTAAAAACGTTGCCAAATGCTGAATATCGTTCATTTCAATGATATAACATAATATTTCGTATGTATCACCGTTCGGCTTACAATCACAGAATTGTAGACGTTTTCTGATGGTTAGTTTTCATTTATAGGGGGTAATCAACAGTTAAAAACGTTCCCAAATGCTGAGTATGAATCAATTCGAAGTGATAGCATAATATTTCTCTTGTATGAACGTACAGTTCACTGTCACAATAGTCTAGACATTTTCTGACGGTTAGTTTTCATTTATAGGGGGTAAAGAAAAGTTAAAAACGTTGCCAAATGCTGAATATCGTTCATTTCAATGATATAACATAATATTTCTTATGTATCACCGTTCGGCTTACAATCACAGCATTGTGGACGTTTTCTGATGGTTACTTTTCATTTATAGGGGGTAATCAACAGTTAAAAACGTTCCCAAATGCTGAGTATCGATCAATTCGAAGTGATAGCATAATATTTCGCTTGTTTGACACTTCAGGTCACTATTACAGCAATCTAGACGTTTTCTGACGGTTAGTTTTCATTTACAGCGGGTAATCAACAGTTAAAAACGATCCCAAATGTTGAGTTTCAATCAATTCAAACTGATAGCATAATATTTCTCTTACATGAACGTACAATTCTCTACGACAGTTATCTATACATTTTCTGACGGTTAGTTTTCATATATAAGGAGTAATCAAAAGTTAAAACCGTTACCATATGCTGAATATCGTTCAATTCAATGATATAACATAATATTTCGTATGTTTCACCGTACGGCTTACATTCAGAGCATTCTAGACGTTTTCTGACGGTTTGTTTTCATTTATAGGGGGTAATCAACACTTTAAAATGATGCAAAATGCTGAATATTGTTCAATTCAATGGCATAACATAATATTTCGCGTGTATAACCGTACAGCTCACATTTACAGCAATGTACACGTTTTCTGACGGTTTGTTTTCATTTATAGGGGGTAATCAACAGTTAAAAACGTTCCCAAATGCTGAGTATGAATCAATTCGAAGTGATAGCATAATATGTCTCCTGTATTAACGTACAGTTTACTATCACAATAGTCTAGTCATTTTCTGACGGTTAGTTTTCATTTATAGGGGGTAAAGAAGAGTTAAAAACGTTGCCAAATGCTGAATATCGTTCATTTCAATGATATAACATAATATTTCTTATGTATCACCGTTCGGCTTACAATCACAGCATTGTAGACGTTTTCTGATGGTTAGTTTTCTTTTATAGGGGGAAATCAACACTTTAAAACGATGCAATATTCTGAATATCGTTTAATTCAATGGCATAACATAACGTTTCTCGTGTATAACCGTACAGCTCACATTCACAGCAATGTAGACGTTTTCTGACGGTTATTTTTCATTTATAGGGGGTAATCAACAGTTAAAAACGTTCCCAAATGCTGAGTATCGATCAATTCGAAGTGATAGCATAATATTTCGCTTTTTTGACACTTCAGGTCACTATTACAGCAATCTAGACGTTTTCTGACGGTTAGTTTTCATTTACAGCGGGTAATCAACAGTTAAAAACGATCCCAAATGCTGAGTTTCAATCAATTCAAACTGATAGCATAATATTTCTCTTACGTGAACGTACAGTTCTCTACGACAGTAATCTAAACATTTTCTGACGGTTAGTTTTCATTTATAGGGGGTAAAGAAAAGTTAAAAACGTTGCCAAATGCTGAATATCGTTCATTTTAATGATATAACATAATATTTCGTATGTATCACCGTTCGGCTTACAATCACAGCATTGTAGACGTTTTCTGATGGTTAGTTTTCATTTATAGGGGGTAATCAACACTTTAAAACGATGCAAAATGCTGAATATTGTTCAATTCAATGGCATAACATAATATTTCGCGTGTATAACCGTACAGCTCACATTTACAGCAATGTACATTTTTTCTGACGGTTTGTTTTCATTTATAGGGGGTAATCAACAGTTAAAAACGTTCCCAAATGCTGAGTATGAATCAATTCCAAGTGATAGCATAATATTTCTCTTGTATGAACGTACAGTTCACTATCACAGTAGTCTAGACATTTTCTGACGGTTAGTTTTCATTTATAGGGGGTAAAGAAAAGTTAAAAACGTTGCCAAATGCTGAATATCGTTCATTTCAATGATATAACATAATATTTCGTATGTATCACCGTTCGGCTTACAATCACAGCATTGTAGACGTTTTCTGATGGTTTGTTTTCATTTATAGGGGGTAATCAACACTTTAAAACGATGCAAAATGCTGAATATTGTTCAATTCAATGGCATAACATAATATTTCGCGTGTATAACCGTACAGCTCACATTTACAGCAATGTACACGTTTTCTGACGGTTTGTTTTCATTTATAGGGGGTAATCAACAGTTAAAAACGTTCCCAAATGCTGAGTATGAATCAATTCCAAGTGATAGCATAATATTTCTCTTGTATGAACGTACAGTTCACTATCACAGTAGTCTAGACATTTTCTGACGGTTAGTTTTCATTTATAGGGGGTAAAGAAAAGTTAAAAACGTTGCCAAATGCTGAATATCGTTCATTTCAATGATATAACATAATATTTCGTATGTATCACCGTTCGGCTTACAATCACAGCATTGTAGACGTTTTCTGATGGTTAGTTTTCATTTATAGGGGGTAATCAACAGTTAAAAACGTTCCCAAATGCTGTTATCGATCAATTCGAAGTGATAGCATAATATTTCGCTTGTTTGACACTTCAGGTCACTATTACAGCAATCTAGACGTTTTCTGACGGTTAGTTTTCATTTACAGCGGGTAATCAACAGTTAAAAACGATCCCAAATGCTGAGTTTCAATCAATTCAAACTGATAGCATAATATTTCTCTTGCATGAACGTACAATTCTCTACGACAGTAATCTATACATTTTCTGACGGTTAGTTTTCATATATAAGGAGTAATCAAAAGTTAAAACCGTTACCATATGCTGAATATCGTTCAATTCAATGATATAACATAATATTTCGTATGTTTCACCGTACGGCTTACATTCAGAGCATTCTAGACGTTTTCTGACGGTTTGTTTTCATTTATAAGGGGTAATCAACACTTTAAAATGATGCAAAATGCTGAATATTGTTCAATTCAATGGCATAACATAATATTTCGCGTGTATAACCGTACAGCTCACATTTACAGCAATGTACACGTTTTCTGACGGGTTTTTTCATTTATAGGGGGTAATGAACAGTTAAAAACGTTCCCAAATGCTGAGTATGAATCAATTCCATGTGATAGCATAATATTTCTCTTGTATGAACGTACAGTTCACTATCACAGTAGTCTAGACATTTTCTGACGGTTAGTTTTCATTTATAGGGGGTAAAGAAAAGTTAAAAACGTTGCCAAATGCTGAATATCGTTCATTTCAATGATATAACATAATATTTCGTATGTATCACCGTTCGGCTTACAATCACAGAATTGTAGACGTTTTCTGATGGTTAGTTTTCATTTATAGGGGGTAATCAACAGTTAAAAACGTTCCCAAATGCTGAGTATGAATCAATTCGAAGTGATAGCATAATATTTCTCTTGTATGAACGTACAGTTCACTGTCACAATAGTCTAGACATTTTCTGACGGTTAGTTTTCATTTATAGGGGGTAAAGAAAAGTTAAAAACGTTGCCAAATGCTGAATATCGCTCATTTCAATGATATAACATAATATTTCTTATGTATCACCGTTCGGCTTACAATCACAGCATTGTGGACGTTTTCTGATGGTTACTTTTCATTTATAGGGGGTAATCAACAGTTAAAAACGTTCCCAAATGCTGAGTATCGATCAATTCGAAGTGATAGCATAATATTTCGCTTGTTTGACACTTCAGGTCACTATTACAGCAATCTAGACGTTTTCTGACGGTTAGTTTTCATTTACAGCGGGTAATCAACAGTTAAAAACGATCCCAAATGCTGAGTTTCAATCAATTCAAACTGATAGCATAATATTTCTCTTGCATGAACGTACAGTTCTCTACGACAGTAATCTAGACATTTTCTGACGGTTAGTTTTCATATATAAGGGGTAATCAAAAGTTAAAACCGTTACCATATGCTGAATATCGTTCAATTCAATGATATAACATAATATTTCGTATGTATCACCGTTCGGCTTACATTCAGAGCATTCTAGACATTTTCTGATGGTTAGTTTTCATTTATAGGGGGTAATCAACACTTTAAAACGATGCAAAATGCTGAATATTGTTCAATTCAATGGCATAACATAATATTTCGCGTGTATAACCGTACAGGTCACATTTACAGCAATGTACCCGTTTTCTGACGGTTTGTTTTCATTTATAGGGGGTAATCAACAGTTAAAAACGTTCCCAAATGCTGAGTATGAATCAATTCCAAGTGATAGCATAATATTTCTCTTGTATGAACGTACAGTTCACTATCACAATAGTCTAGACATTTTCTGACGGTTAGTTTTCATTTATAGGGGGTAAAGAACAGTTAAAAACGTTGCCAAATGCTGAATATCGTTCATTTCAATGATATAACATAATATTTCGTATATATCACCGTTCGGCTTACAATCACAGCATTGTAGACGTTTTCTGATGGTTAGTTTTCATTTATAGGGGGTAATCAACAGTTAAAAACGTTCCCAAATGCTGAGTATCGATCAATTCGAAGTGATAGCATAATATTTCGCTTGTTTGACACTTCAGGTCACTATTACAGCAATCTAGACGTTTTCTGACGGTTAGTTTTCATTTACAGCGGGTAATCAACAGTTAAAAACGATCCCAAATGTTGAGTTTCAATCAATTCAAACTGATAGCATAATATTTCTCTTACATGAACGTACAATTCTCTACGACAGTTATCTATACATTTTCTGACGGTTAGTTTTCATATATAAGGAGTAATCAAAAGTTAAAACCGTTACCATATGCTGAATATCGTTCAATTCAATGATATAACATAATATTTCGTATGTTTCACCGTAAGGCTTACATTCAGAGCATTCTAGACGTTTTCTGACGGTTTGTTTTCATTTATAGGGGGTAATCAACACTTTAAAATGATGCAAAATGCTGAATATTGTTCAATTCAATGGCATAACATAATATTTCGCGTGTATAACCGTACAGCTCACATTTACAGCAATGTACACGTTTTCTGACGGTTTGTTTTCATTTATAGGGGGTAATCAACAGTTAAAAACGTTCCCAAATGCTGAGTATGAATCAATTCGAAGTGATAGCATAATATGTCTCCTGTATTAACGTACAGTTCACTATCACAATAGTCTAGTCATTTTCTGACGGTTAGTTTTCATTTATAGGGGGTAAAGAAGAGTTAAAAACGTTGCCAAATGCTGAATATCGTTCATTTCAATGATATAACATAATATTTCTTATGTATCACCGTTCGGCTAACAATCACAGCATTGTAGACGTTTTCTGATGGTTAGTTTTCTTTTATAGGGGGAAATCAACACTTTAAAACGATGCAATATTCTGAATATCGTTTAATTCAATGGCATAACATAACGTTTCTCGTGTATAACCGTACAGCTCACATTCACAGCAATGTAGACGTTTTCTGACGGTTATTTTTCATTTATAGGGGGTAATCAACAGTTAAAAACGTTCCCAAATGCTGAGTATCGATCAATTCGAAGTGATAGCATAATATTTCGCTTTTTTGACACTTCAGGTCACTATTACAGCAATCTAGACGTTTTCTGACGGTTAGTTTTCATTTACAGCGGGTAATCAACAGTTAAAAACGATCCCAAATGCTGAGTTTCAATCAATTCAAACTGATAGCATAATATTTCTCTTACATGAACGTACAGTTGTCTACGACAGTAATCTAAACATTTTCTGACGGTTAGTTTTCATTTATAGGGGGTAAAGAAAAGTTAAAAACGTAGCCAAATGCTGAATATCGTTCATTTTAATGATATAACATAATATTTCGTATGTATCACCGTTCGGCTTACAATCACAGCATTGTAGACGTTTTCTGATGGTTAGTTTTCATTTATAGGGGGTAATCAACACTTTAAAACGATGCAAAATGCTGAATATTGTTCAATTCAATGGCATAACATAATATTTCGCGTGTATAACCGTACAGCTCACATTTACAGCAATGTACACGTTTTCTGACGGTTTGTTTTCATTTATAGGGGGTAATCAACAGTTAAAAACGTTCCCAAATGCTGAGTATGAATCAATTCCAAGTGATAGCATAATATTTCTCTTGTATGAACGAACAGTTCACTATCACAGTAGTCTAGACATTTTCTGACGGTTAGTTTTCATTTATAGGGGGTAAAGAAAAGTTAAAAACGTTGCCAAATGCTGAATATCGTTCATTTCAATGATATAACATAATATTTCGTATGTATCACCGTTCGGCTTACAATCACAGCATTGTAGACGTTTTCTGATGGTTAGTTTTCATTTATAGGGGGTAATCAACAGTTAAAAACGTTCCCAAATACTGTTATCGATCAATTCGAAGTGATAGCATAATATTTCGCTTGTTTGACACTTCAGGTCACTATTACAGCAATCTAGACGTTTTCTGACGGTTAGTTTTCATTTACAGCGGGTAATCAACAGTTAAAAACGATCCCAAATGCTGAGTTTCAATCAATTCAAACTGATAGCATAATATTTCTCTTGCATGAACGTACAATTCTCTACGACAGTAATCTATACATTTTCTGACGGTTAGTTTTCATATATAAGGAGTAATCAAAAGTTAAAACCGTTACCATATGCTGAATATCGTTCAATTCAATGATATAACATAATATTTCGTATGTTTCACCGTACGGCTTACATTCAGAGCATTCTAGACGTTTTCTGACGGTTTGTTTTCATTTATAAGGGGTAATCAACACTTTAAAATGATGCAAAATGCTGAATATTGTTCAATTCAATGGCATAACATAATATTTCGCGTGTATAACCGTACAGCTCACATTTACAGCAATGTACACGTTTTCTGACGGTTTGTTTTCATTTACAGGGGGTAATCAACAGTTAAAAACGTTCCCAAATGCTGAGTATGAATCAATTCGAAGTGATAGCATAATATTTCTCTTGTATGAACGTACAGTTCACTATCACAATAGTCTAGACATTTTCTGACGGTTAGTTTTCATTTATAGGGGGTAAAGAAAAGTTAAAAACGTTGCCAAATGCTGAATATCGTTCATTTCAATGATATAACATAATATTTCGTATGTATCACCGTTCGGCTTACAATCACAGCATTGTAGACGTTTTCTGATGGTTAGTTTTCATTTATAGGGGGTAATCAACAGTTAAAAACGTTCCCAAATACTGTTATCGATCAATTCGAAGTGATAGCATAATATTTCGCTTGTTTGACACTTCAGGTCACTATTACAGCAATCTAGACGTTTTCTGACGGTTAGTTTTCATTTACAGCGGGTAATCAACAGTTAAAAACGATCCCAAATGCTGAGTTTCAATCAATTCAAACTGATAGCATAATATTTCTCTTGCATGAACGTACAATTCTCTACGACAGTAATCTATACATTTTCTGACGGTTAGTTTTCATATATAAGGAGTAATCAAAAGTTAAAACCGTTACCATATGCTGAATATCGTTCAATTCAATGATATAACATAATATTTCGTATGTTTCACCGTACGGCTTACATTCAGAGCATTCTAGACGTTTTCTGACGGTTTGTTTTCATTTATAAGGGGTAATCAACACTTTAAAATGATGCAAAATGCTGAATATTGTTCAATTCAATGGCATAATATAATATTTCGCGTGTATAACCGTACAGCTCACATTTACAGCAATGTACACGTTTTCTGACGTTTTTTTTTTATTTATAGGGGGTAATCAACAGTTAAAAACGTACCCAAATGCTGAGTATGAATCAATTCGAAGTGATAGCATAATATTTCTCTTGTATGAACGTACAGTTCACTATCACAATAGTCTAGACATTTTCTGACGGTTAGTTTTCATTTATAGGGGGTAAAGAAGAGTTAAAAACGTTGCCAAATGCTGAATATCGTTCATTTCAATGATATAACATAATATTTCTTATGTATCACCGTTCGGCTTACAATCACAGCATTGTAGACGTTTTCTGATGGTTAGTTTTCTTTTATAGGGGGAAATCAACACTTTAAAACGATGCAATATTCTGAATATCGTTCAATTCAATGGCATAACATAACGTTTCTCGTGTATAACCGTACAGCTCACATTCACAGCAATGTAGACGTTTTCTGACGGTTATTTTTCATTTATAGGGGATAATCAACAGTTAAAAACGTTCCCAAATGCTGAGTATCGATCAATTCGAAGTGATAGCATAATAGTTCGCTTGTTTGACACTTCAGGTCACTATTACAGCAATCTAGACGTTTTCTGACGGTTAGTTTTCATTTATAGGGGTAAAGAAAAGTTAAAAACGTTGCCAAATGCTGAGTATCGTTCATTTCAATGATATAAAATAACATTTCGTATGTATCACCGTTCGGCTTACATTCACAGCATTGTAGACGTTTTCTGATGGTTAGTTTTCATTTACAGGGGGTAATTAACACTTTAAAACGATGCAATATTCTGAATATCGTTCAATTCAATGGCATAACATAACATTTCTCGTGTATAACCGTACAGCTCACATTCACAGCAATGTAGACGTTTTCTGACGGTTATTTTTCATTTATAGGGGTTAATCAACAGTTAAAAACGTTCCCAAATGCTGAGTATCGATCAATTCGAAGTGATAGCATAACAGTTCGCTTGTTTGACACTTCAGGTCACTATTACAGCAATCTAGACGTTTTCTGACGGTTAGTTTTCATTTACAGCGGGTAATCAACAGTTAAAAACGATCCCAAATGCTGAGTTTCAATCAATTCAAACTGATAGCATAATATTTCTCTTGCATGAACGTACAGTTCTCTACGACAGTAATCTAAACATTTTCTGACGGTTAGTTTTCATTTATAGGGGGTAAAGAAAAGTTAAAAACGTTGCCAAATGCTGAATATCGTTCATTTCAATGATATAACATAATATTTCTTATGTATCACCGTTCGGCTTACAATCACAGCATTGTAGACGTTTTCTGATGGTTAGTTTTCTTTTATAGGGGAAAATCAACACTTTAAAACGATGCAATATTCTGAATATAGTTCAATTCAATGGCATAACATAACGTTTCTCGTGTATAACCGTACAGCTCACATTCACAGCAATGTAGACGTTTTCTGACGGTTATTTTTCATTTATAGGGGGTAATCAACAGTTAAAAACGTTCCCAAATGCTGAGTATCGATCAATTCGAAGTGATAGCATAATAGTTCGCTTTTTTGACACTTCAGGTCACTATTACAGCAATCTAGACGTTTTCTGACGGTTAGTTTTCATTTACAGCGGGTAATCAACAGTTAAAAACGATCCCAAATGCTGAGTTTCAATCAATTCAAACTGATAGCATAATATTTATCTTGCATGAACGTACAGTTCTCTACGACAGTAATCTAGATATTTTCTGACGGTTAGTTTTCATATATATGGGGTAATCAAAAGTTAAAACCGTTACCATATGCTGAATATCGTTCAATTCAATGATATAACATAATATTTCGTATGTTTCACCGTACGGCTTACATTCAGAGCATTCTAGACGTTTTCTGAAGGTTTGTTTTTATTTATAAGGGGTAATCAACACTTTAAAATGATGCAAAATGCTGAATATTGTTCAATTCAATGGCATAACATAATATTTCGCGTGTATAACCGTACAGCTCACATTTACAGCAATGTACACGTTTTCTGACGGTTTGTTTTCATTTATAGGGGGTAATCAACAGTTAAAAACGTACCCAAATGCTGAGTATGAATCAATTCGAAGTGATAGCATAATATTTCTCTTGTATGAACGTACAGTTCACTATCACAATAGTCTAGACATTTTCTGACGGTTAGTTTTCATTTATAGGGGGTAAAGAAGAGTTAAAAACGTTGCCAAATGCTGAATATCGTTCATTTCAATGATATAACATAATATTTCTTATGTATCACCGTTCGGCTTACAATCACAGCATTGTAGACGTTTTCTGATGGTTAGTTTTCTTTTATAGGGGAAAATCAACACTTTAAAACGATGCAATATTCTGAATATAGTTCAATTCAATGGCTTAACATAACGTTTCTCGTGTATAACCGTACAGCTCACATTCACAGCAATGTAGACGTTTTCTGACGGTTATTTTTAATTTATAGGGGGTAATCAACAGTTAAAAACGTTCCCAAATGTTGAGTATCGATCAATTCGAAGTGATAGCATAATATTTCGCTTGTTTGACACTTCAGGTCACTATTACAGCAATCTAGACGTTTTCTGACGGTTAGTTTTCATTTACAGCGGGTAATCAACAGTTAAAAACGATCCCAAATGCTGAGTTTCAATCAATTCAAACTGATAGCATAATATTTCTCTTGCATAAACGTACAATTCTCTACGACAGTAATCTAGACATTTTCTGACGGTTAGTTTTCATATATAAGGGGTAATCAAAAGTTAAAACCGTTACCATATGCTGAATATCGTTCAATTCAATGATATAACATAATATTTCGTATGTTTCACCGTACGGCTTACATTCAGAGCATTCTAGACGTTTTCTGACGGTTTGTTTTCATTTATAGGGGGTAATCAACACTTTAAAATGATGCAAAATGCTGAATATTGTTCAATTCAATGGCATAACATAATATTTCGCGTGTATAACCGTACAGCTCACATTTACAGCAATGTACACGTTTTCTGACGGTTTGTTTTCATTTATAGGGGGTAATCAACAGTTAAAAACGTTCCCAAATGCTGAGTATGAATCAATTCGAAGTGATAGCATAATATTTCTCTTGTATGAACCTACAGTTCACTATCACAGTAGTCTAGACATTTTCTGACGGTTAGTTTTCATTTATAGGGGTAAAGAAAAGTTAAAAACGTTGCCAAATGCTGAGTATCGTTCATTTCAATGATATAACATAACACGTTTTCTGACGGTTATTTTTCATTTATAGGGGGTAATCAACAGTTAAAAACGTTCCCAAATGCTGAGTATCGATCAATTCGAAGTGATAGCATAATATTTCGCTTGTTTGACACTTCAGGTCACTATTACAGCAATCTAGACGTTTTCTGACGGTTAGTTTTCATTTACAGCGGGTAATCAACAGTTAAAAACGATCCCAAATGCTGAGTTTCAATCAATTCAAACTGATAGCATAATATTTCTCTTGCATGAACGTACAGTTCTCTACGACAGTAATCTAGACATTTTCTGACGGTTAGTTTTCATTTATAGGGGGTAAAGAAAAGTTAAAAACGTTGCCAAATGCTGAATATCGTTCATTTCAATGATATAACATAATATTTCGTATGTATCACCGTTCGGCTTACAATCACAGCATTGTAGACGTTTTCTGATGGTTAGTTTTCATTTATAGGGGGTAATCAACACTTTAAAACGATGCAAAATGCTGAATATTGTTCAATTCAATGGCATTACATAATATTTCGCGTGTATAACCGTACAGCTCACATTTACAGCAATGTACACGTTTTCTGACGGTTTTTTTCATTTATAGGGGGTAATGAACAGTTAAAAACGTTCCCAAATGCTGAGTATGAATCAATTCCAAGTGATAGCATAATATTTCTCTTGTATGAACGTACAGTTCACTATCACAGTAGTCTAGACATTTTCTGACGGTTAGTTTTCATTTATAGGGGGTAAAGAAAAGTTAAAAACGTTGCCAAATGCTGAATATCGTTCATTTCAATGATATAACATAATATTTCGTATGTATCACCGTTCGGCTTACAATCACAGAATTGTAGACGTTTTCTGATGGTTAGTTTTCATTTATAGGGGGTAATCAACAGTTAAAAACGTTCCCAAATGCTGAGTATCGATCAATTCGAAGTGATAGCATAATATTTCGCTTTTTTGACACTTCAGGTCACTATTACAGCAATCTAGACGTTTTCTGACGGTTAGTTTTCATTTACAGCGGGTAATCAACAGTTAAAAACGATCCCAAATGCTGAGTTTCAATCAATTCAAACTGATAGCATAATATTTATCTTGCATGAACGTACAGTTCTCTACGACAGTAATCTAGATATTTTCTGACGGTTAGTTTTCCTATATAAGGGGTAATCAAAAGTTAAAACCGTTACCATATGCTGAATATCGTTCAATTCAATGATATAACATAATATTTCGTATGTTTCACCGTACGGCTTACATTCAGAGCATTCTAGACGTTTTCTGAAGGTTTGTTTTTATTTATAAGGGGTAATCAACACTTTAAAATGATGCAAAATACTGAATATTGTTCAATTCAATGGAATAACATAATATTTCGCGTGTATAACCGTACAGCTCACATTTACAGCAATGTACACGTTTTCTGACGGTTTGTTTTCATTTATAGGGGGTAATCAACAGTTAAAAACGTACCCAAATGCTGAGTATGAATCAATTCGAAGTGATAGCATAATATTTCTCTTGTATGAACGTACAGTTCACTATCACAATAGTCTAGACATTTTCTGACGGTTAGTTTTCATTTATAGGGGGTAAAGAAGAGTTAAAAACGTTGCCAAATGCTGAATATCGTTCATTTCAATGATATAACATAATATTTCTTATGTATCACCGTTCGGCTTACAATCACAGCATTGTAGACGTTTTCTGATGGTTAGTTTTCTTTTATAGGGGAAAATCAACACTTTAAAACGATGCAATATTCTGAATATAGTTCAATTCAATGGCATAACATAACGTTTCTCGTGTATAACCGTACAGCTCACATTCACAGCAATGTAGACGTTTTCTGACGGTTATTTTTAATTTATAGGGGGTAATCAACAGTTAAAAACGTTCCCAAATGTTGAGTATCGATCAATTCGAAGTGATAGCATAATATTTCGCTTGTTTGACACTTCAGGTCACTATTACAGCAATCTAGACGTTCTCTGACGGTTAGTTTTCATTTACAGCGGGTAATCAACAGTTAAAAACGATCCCAAATGCTGAGTTTCAATCAATTCAAACTGATAGCATAATATTTCTCTTGCATAAACGTACAATTCTCTACGACAGTAATCTAGACATTTTCTGACGGTTAGTTTTCATATATAAGGGGTAATCAAAAGTTAAAACCGTTACCATATGCTGAATATCGTTCAATTCAGTGATATAACATAATATTTCGTATGTTTCACCGTACGGCTTACATTCAGAGCATTCTAGACGTTTTCTGACGGTTTGTTTTCATTTATAGGGGGTAATCAACACTTTAAAATGATGCAAAATGCTGAATATTGTTCAATTCAATGGCATAACATAATATTTCGCGTGTATAACCGTACAGCTCACATTTACAGCAATGTACACGTTTTCTGACGGTTTGTTTTCATTTATAGGGGGTAATCAACAGTTAAAAACGTTCCCAAATGCTGAGTATGAATCAATTCGAAGTGATAGCATAATATTTATCTTGTGTGAACCTACAGTTCACTATCACAGTAGTCTAGACATTTTCTGACGGTTAGTTTTCATTTATAGGGGTAAAGAAAAGTTAAAAACGTTGCCAAATGCTGAGTATCGTTCATTTCAATGATATAACATAACACGTTTTCTGACGGTTATTTTTAATTTATAGGGGGTAATCAACAGTTAAAAACGTTCCCAAATGCTGAGTATCGATCAATTCGAAGTGATAGCATAATATTTCGCTTTTTTGACACTTCAGGTCACTATTACAGCAATCTAGACGTTTTCTGACGGTTAGTTTTCATTTACAGCGGGTAATCAACAGTTAAAAACGATCCCAAATGCTGAGTTTCAATCAATTCAAACTGATAGCATAATACTTCTCTTGCATGAACGTACAGTTCTCTACGACAGTAATCTAAACATTTTCTGACGGTTAGTTTTCATTTATAGGGGGTAAAGAAAAGTTAAAAACGTAGCCAAATGCTGAATATCGTTCATTTCAATGATATAACATAATATTTCGTATGTATCACCGTTCGGCTTACAATCACAGAATTGTAGACGTTTTCTGATGGTTAGTTTTCATTTATAGGGGGTAATCAACTGTTAAAAACGTTCCCAAATGCTGAGTATCGATCAATTCGAAGTGATAGCATAATATTTCGCTTTTTTGACACTTCAGGTCACTATTACAGCAATCTAGACGTTTTCTGACGGTTAGTTTTCATTTACAGCGGGTAATCAACAGTTAAAAACGATCCCAAATGCTGAGTTTCAATCAATTCAAACTGATAGCATAATACTTCTCTTGCATGAACGTACAGTTCTCTACGACAGTAATCTAAACATTTTCTGACGGTTAGTTTTCATTTATAGGGGGTAAAGAAAAGTTAAAAACGTAGCCAAATGCTGAATATCGTTCATTTCAATGATATAACATAATATTTCGTATGTATCACCGTTCGGCTTACAATCACAGCATTGTAGACGTTTTCTGATGGTTAGTTTTCATTTATAGGGGGTAATCAACACTTTAAAACGATGCAAAATGCTGAATATTGTTCAATTCAATGGCATAACATAATATTTCGCGTGTATAACCGTACAGCTCACATTTACAGCAATGTACACGTTTTCTGACGGTTTTTTTCATTTATAGGGGGTAATCAACAGTTAAAAACGTTCCCAAATGCTGAGTATGAATCAATTCCAAGTGATAGCATAATATTTATCTTGTATGAACGTACAGTTCACTATCACAGTAGTCTAGACATTTTCTGACGGTTAGTTTTCATTTATAGGGGGTAAAGAAAAGTTAAAAACGTTGCCAAATGCTGAATATCGTTCATTTCAATGATATAATATAATATTTCTTATGTATCACCGTTCGGCTTACAATCACAGCATTGTAGACGTTTTCTGATGGTTAGTTTTCTTTTATAGGGGAAAATCAACACTTTAAAACGATGCAATATTCTGAATATAGTTCAATTCAATGGCATTACATAATATTTCGCGTGTATAACCGTACAGCTCACATTTACAGCAATGTACACGTTTTCTGACGGTTTTTTTCATTTATAGGGGGTAATGAACAGTTAAAAACGTTCCCAAATGCTGAGTATGAATCAATTCCAAGTGATAGCATGATATTTCTCTTGTATGAACGTACAGTTCACTATCACAGTAGTCTAGACATTTTCTGACGGTTAGTTTTCATTTATAGGGGGTAAAGAAAAGTTAAAAACGTTGCCAAATGCTGAATATCGTTCATTTCAATGATATAACATAATATTTCGTATGTATCACCGTTCGGCTTACAATCACAGAATTGTAGACGTTTTCTGATGGTTAGTTTTCATTTATAGGGGGTAATCAACTGTTAAAAACGTTCCCAAATGCTGAGTATCGATCAATTCGAAGTGATAGCATAATATTTCGCTTTTTTGACACTTCAGGTCACTATTACAGCAATCTAGACGTTTTCTGACGGTTAGTTTTCATTTACAGCGGGTAATCAACAGTTAAAAACGATCCCAAATGCTGAGTTTCAATCAATTCAAACTGATAGCATAATATTTATCTTGCATGAACGTACAGTTCTCTACGACAGTAATCTAGATATTTTCTGACGGTTAGTTTTCATATATAAGGGGTAATCAAAAGTTAAAACCGTTACCATATGCTGAATATCGTTCAATTCAATGATATAACATAATATTTCGTATGTTTCACCGTACGGCTTACATTCAGAGCATTCTAGACGTTTTCTGAAGGTTTGTTTTTATTTATAAGGGGTAATCAACACTTTAAAATGATGCAATATTCTGAATATAGTTCAATTCAATGGCATAACATAACGTTTCTCGTGTATAACCGTACAGCTCACATTCACAGCAATGTAGACGTTTTCTGACGGTTATTTTTAATTTATAGGGGGTAATCAACAGTTAAAAACGTTCCCAAATGTTGAGTATCGATCAATTCGAAGTGATAGCATAATATTTCGCTTGTTTGACACTTCAGGTCACTATTACAGCAATCTAGACGTTTTCTGACGGTTAGTTTTCATTTACAGCGGGTAATCAACAGTTAAAAACGATCCCAAATGCTGAGTTTCAATCAATTCAAACTGATAGCATAATATTTCTCTTGCATAAACGTACAATTCTCTACGACAGTAATCTATACATTTTCTGACGGTTAGTTTTCATATATAAGGGGTAATCAAAAGTTAAAACCGTTACCATATGCTGAATATCGTTCAATTCAATGATATAACATAATATTTCGTATGTTTCACCGTACGGCTTACATTCAGAGCATTCTAGACGTTTTCTGACGGTTTGTTTTCATTTATAGGGGGTAATCAACACTTTAAAATGATGCAAAATGCTGAATATTGTTCAATTCAATGGCATAACATAATATTTCGCGTGTATAACCGTACAGCTCACATTTACAGCAATGTACACGTTTTCTGACGGTTTGTTTTCATTTATAGGGGGTAATCAACAGTTAAAAACGTTCCCAAATGCTGAGTATGAATCAATTCGAAGTGATAGCATAATATTTCTCTTGTATGAACCTACAGTTCACTATCACAGTAGTCTAGACATTTTCTGACGGTTAGTTTTCATTTATAGGGGTAAAGAAAAGTTAAAAACGTTGCCAAATGCTGAGTATCGTTCATTTCAATGATATAACATAACACGTTTTCTGACGGTTATTTTTCATTTATAGGGGGTAATCAACAGTTAAAAACGTTCCCAAATGCTGAGTATCGATCAATTCGAAGTGATAGCATAATAGTTCGCTTGTTTGACACTTCAGGTCACTATTACAGCAATCTAGACGTTTTCTGACGGTTAGTTTTCATTTATAGGGGTTAAAGAAAAGTTAAAAACGTTGCCAAATGCTGAATATCGTTCATTTCAATGATATAACATAATATTTCGTATGTATCACCGTTCGGCTTACAATCACAGCATTGTAGACGTTTTCTGATGGTTAGTTTTCTTTTATAGGGGAAAATCAACACTTTAAAACGATGCAATATTCTGAATATAGTTCAATTCAATGGCATAACATAACGTTTCTCGTGTATAACCGTACAGCTCACATTCACAGCAATGTAGACGTTTTCTGACGGTTATTTTTAATTTATAGGGGGTAATCAACAGTTAAAAACGTTCCCAAATGCTGAGTATCGATCAATTCGAAGTGATAGCATAATATTTCGCTTGTTTGACACTTCAGGTCACTATTACAGCAATCTAGACGTTTTCTGACGGTTAGTTTTCATTTACAGCGGGTAATCAACAGTTAAAAACGATCCCAAATGCTGAGTTTCAATCAATTCAAACTGATAGCATAATATTTCTCTTGCATGAACGTACAGTTCTCTACGACAGTAATCTATACATTTTCTGACGGTTAGTTTTCATTTATAGGGGGTAAAGAAAAGTTAAAAACGTTGCCAAATGCTGAATATCGTTCATTTCAATGATATAACATAATATTTCGTATGTATCACCGTTCGGCTTACAATCACAGCATTGTAGACGTTTTCTGATGGTTAGTTTTCATTTATAGGGGGTAATCAACACTTTAAAACGATGCAAAATGCTGAATATTGTTCAATTCAATGGCATTACATAATATTTCGCGTGTACAACCGTACAGCTCACATTTACAGCAATGTACACGTTTTCTGACGGTTTTTTTCATTTATAGGGGGTAATGAACAGTTAAAAACGTTCCCAAATGCTGAGTATGAATCAATTCCAAGTGATAGCATAATATTTCTCTTGTATGAACGTACAGTTCACTATCACAGTAGTCTAGACATTTTCTGACGGTTAGTTTTCATTTATAGGGGGTAAAGAAAAGTTAAAAACGTTGCCAAATGCTGAATATCGTTCATTTCAATGATATAACATAATATTTCGTATGTATCACCGTTCGGCTTACAATCACAGAATTGTAGACGTTTTCTGATGGTTAGTTTTCATTTATAGGGGGTAATCAACAGTTAAAAACGTTCCCAAATGCTGAGTATCGATCAATTCGAAGTGATAGCATAATATTTCGCTTTTTTGACACTTCAGGTCACTATTACAGCAATCTAGACGTTTTCTGACGGTTAGTTTTCATTTACAGCGGGTAATCAACAGTTAAAAACGATCCCAAATGCTGAGTTTCAATCAATTCAAACTGATAGCATAATATTTATCTTGCATGAACGTACAGTTCTCTACGACAGTAATCTAGATATTTTCTGACGGTTAGTTTTCCTATATAAGGGGTAATCAAAAGTTAAAACCGTTACCATATGCTGAATATCGTTCAATTCAATGATATAACATAATATTTCGTATGTTTCACCGTACGGCTTACATTCAGAGCATTCTAGACGTTTTCTGAAGGTTTGTTTTTATTTATAAGGGGTAATCAACACTTTAAAATGATGCAAAATACTGAATATTGTTCAATTCAATGGAATAACATAATATTTCGCGTGTATAACCGTACAGCTCACATTTACAGCAATGTACACGTTTTCTGACGGTTTGTTTTCATTTATAGGGGGTAATCAACAGTTAAAAACGTACCCAAATGCTGAGTATGAATCAATTCGAAGTGATAGCATAATATTTCTCTTGTATGAACGTACAGTTCACTATCACAATAGTCTAGACATTTTCTGACGGTTAGTTTTCATTTATAGGGGGTAAAGAAGAGTTAAAAACGTTGCCAAATGCTGAATATCGTTCATTTCAATGATATAACATAATATTTCTTATGTATCACCGTTCGGCTTACAATCACAGCATTGTAGACGTTTTCTGATGGTTAGTTTTCTTTTATAGGGGAAAATCAACACTTTAAAACGATGCAATATTCTGAATATAGTTCAATTCAATGGCATAACATAACGTTTCTCGTGTATAACCGTACAGCTCACATTCACAGCAATGTAGACGTTTTCTGACGGTTATTTTTAATTTATAGGGGGTAATCAACAGTTAAAAACGTTCCCAAATGTTGAGTATCGATCAATTCGAAGTGATAGCATAATATTTCGCTTGTTTGACACTTCAGGTCACTATTACAGCAATCTAGACGTTCTCTGACGGTTAGTTTTCATTTACAGCGGGTAATCAACAGTTAAAAACGATCCCAAATGCTGAGTTTCAATCAATTCAAACTGATAGCATAATATTTCTCTTGCATAAACGTACAATTCTCTACGACAGTAATCTAGACATTTTCTGACGGTTAGTTTTCATATATAAGGGGTAATCAAAAGTTAAAACCGTTACCATATGCTGAATATCGTTCAATTCAGTGATATAACATAATATTTCGTATGTTTCACCGTACGGCTTACATTCAGAGCATTCTAGACGTTTTCTGACGGTTTGTTTTCATTTATAGGGGGTAATCAACACTTTAAAATGATGCAAAATGCTGAATATTGTTCAATTCAATGGCATAACATAATATTTCGCGTGTATAACCGTACAGCTCACATTTACAGCAATGTACACGTTTTCTGACGGTTTGTTTTCATTTATAGGGGGTAATCAACAGTTAAAAACGTTCCCAAATGCTGAGTATGAATCAATTCGAAGTGATAGCATAATATTTATCTTGTGTGAACCTACAGTTCACTATCACAGTAGTCTAGACATTTTCTGACGGTTAGTTTTCATTTATAGGGGTAAAGAAAAGTTAAAAACGTTGCCAAATGCTGAGTATCGTTCATTTCAATGATATAACATAACACGTTTTCTGACGGTTATTTTTAATTTATAGGGGGTAATCAACAGTTAAAAACGTTCCCAAATGCTGAGTATCGATCAATTCGAAGTGATAGCATAATATTTCGCTTGTTTGACACTTCAGGTCACTATTACAGCAATCTAGACGTTTTCTGACGGTTAGTTTTCATTTACAGCGGGTAATCAACAGTTAAAAACGATCCCAAATGCTGAATTTCAATCAATTCAAACTGATAGCATAATATTTCTCTTGCATGAACGTACAGTTCTCTACGACAGTAATCTAGACATTTTCTGACGGTTAGTTTTCATTTATAGGGGGTAAAGAAAAGTTAAAAACGTTGCCAAATGCTGAATATCGTTCATTTCAATGATATAACATAATATTTCGTATGTATCACCGTTCGGCTTACAATCACAGCATTGTAGACGTTTTCTGATGGTTAGTTTTCATTTATAGGGGGTAATCAACACTTTAAAACGATGCAAAATGCTGAATATTGTTCAATTCAATGGCATTACATAATATTTCGCGTGTATAACCGTACAGCTCACATTTACAGCAATGTACACGTTTTCTGACGGTTTTTTTCATTTATAGGGGGTAATGAACAGTTAAAAACGTTCCCAAATGCTGAGTATGAATCAATTCCAAGTGATAGCATGATATTTCTCTTGTATGAACGTACAGTTCACTATCACAGTAGTCTAGACATTTTCTGACGGTTAGTTTTCATTTATAGGGGGTAAAGAAAAGTTAAAAACGTTGCCAAATGCTGAATATCGTTCATTTCAATGATATAACATAATATTTCGTATGTATCACCGTTCGGCTTACAATCACAGAATTGTAGACGTTTTCTGATGGTTAGTTTTCATTTATAGGGGGTAATCAACTGTTAAAAACGTTCCCAAATGCTGAGTATCGATCAATTCGAAGTGATAGCATAATATTTCTCTTGTATGAAAGTACAGTTCACTATCACAATAGTCTAGACATTTTCTGACGGTTAGTTTTCATTTATAGGGGGTAAAGAAGAGTTAAAAACGTTGCCAAATGCTGAATATCGTTCATTTCAATGATATAACATAATATTTCTTATGTATCACCGTTCGGCTTACAATCACAGCATTGTAGACGTTTTCTGATGGTTAGTTTTCTTTTATAGGGGAAAATCAACACTTTAAAACGATGCAATATTCTGAATATAGTTCAATTCAATGGCTTAACATAACGTTTCTCGTGTATAACCGTACAGCTCACATTCACAGCAATGTAGACGTTTTCTGACGGTTATTTTTAATTTATAGGGGGTAATCAACAGTTAAAAACGTTCCCAAATGTTGAGTATCGATCAATTCGAAGTGATAGCATAATATTTCGCTTGTTTGACACTTCAGGTCACTATTACAGCAATCTAGACGTTCTCTGACGGTTAGTTTTCATTTACAGCGGGTAATCAACAGTTAAAAACGATCCCAAATGCTGAGTTTCAATCAATTCAAACTGATAGCATAATATTTCTCTTGCATAAACGTACAATTCTCTACGACAGTAATCTAGACATTTTCTGACGGTTAGTTTTCATATATAAGGGGTAATCAAAAGTTAAAACCGTTACCATATGCTCAATATCGTTCAATTCAATGATATAACATAATATTTCGTATGTTTCACCGTACGGCTTACATTCAGAGCATTCTAGACGTTTTCTGACGGTTTGTTTTCATTTATAGGGGGTAATCAACACTTTAAAATGATGCAAAATGCTGAATATTGTTCAATTCAATGGCATAACATAATATTTCGCGTGTATAACCGTACAGCTCACATTTACAGCAATGTACACGTTTTCTGACGGTTTGTTTTCATTTATAGGGGGTAATCAACAGTTAAAAACGTTCCCAAATGCTGAGTATGAATCAATTCGAAGTGATAGCATAATATTTATCTTGTATGAACCTACAGTTCACTATCACAGTAGTCTAGACATTTTCTGACGGTTAGTTTTCATTTATAGGGGTAAAGAAAAGTTAAAAACGTTGCCAAATGCTGAGTATCGTTCATTTCAATGATATAACATAACATTTCGTATGTATCACCGTTCGGCTTACATTCACAGCAATGTAGACGTTTTCTGACGGTTATTTTTCATTTATAGGGGGTAATCAACAGTTAAAAACGTTCCCAAATGCTGAGTATCGATCAATTCGAAGTGATAGCATAATAGTTCGCTTGTTTGACACTTCAGGTCACAATTACAGCAAACTAGACGTTTTCTGACGGTTAGTTTTCATTTACAGCGGGTAATCAACAGTTAAAAACGATCCCAAATGCTGAGTTTCAATCAATTCAAACTGATAGCATAATATTTCTCTTGCATGAACGTACAGTTCTCTACGACAGTAATCTAAACATTTTCTGACGTTTAGTTTTCATTTATAGGGGGTAAAGAAAAGTTAAAAACGTTGCCAAATGCTGAATATCGTTCATTTCAATGATATAACATAATATTTCTTATGTATCACCGTTCGGCTTACAATCACAGCATTGTAGACGTTTTCTGATGGTTACTTTTCTTTTATAGGGGAAAATCAACACTTTAAAACCATGCAATATTCTGAATATAGTTCAATTCAATGGCATAACATAATGTTTCTCGTGTATAACTGTACAGCTCACATTCACAGCAATGTAGACGTTTTCTGACGGTTATTTTTAATTTATAGGGGGTAATCAACAGTTAAAAACGTTCCCAAATGCTGAGTATCGATCAATTCGAAGTGATCACATAATATTTCGTATGTATCACCGTTCGGCTTACAATCACAGCATTGTAGACGTTTTCTGATGGTTAGTTTTCATTTATAGGGGGTAATCAACAGTTAAAAACGTTCCCAAATGCTGAGTATCGATCAATTCGAAGTGATAGCATAATATTTCGCTTGTTTGACACTTCAGGTCACTATTACAGCAATCTAGACGTTTTCTGACGGTTAGTTTTCATTTACAGCGGGTAATCAACAGTTAAAAACGATCCCAAATGCTGAGTTTCAATCAATTCAAACTGATAGCATAATATTTCTCTTGCATGAACGTACAGTTCTCTACGACAGTAATCTAGACATTTTCTGACGGTTAGTTTTCATATATAAGGGGTAATCAAAAGTTAAAACCGTTACCATATGCTGAATATCGTTCAATTCAATGATATAACATAATATTTCGTATTTTTCACCGTACGGCTTACATTCAGAGCATTCTAGACGTTTTCTGACGGTTTGTTTTCATTTATAAGGGGTAATCAACACTTTAAAATGATGCAAAATGCTGAATATTATTCAATTCAATGGCATAACATAATATTTCGCGTGTATAACCGTACAGCTCACATTTACAGCAATGTACACGTTTTCTGACGGTTTGTTTTCATTTATAGGGGGTAATCAACAATTAAAAACATACCCAAATGCTGAGTATGAATCAATTCGAAGTGATAGCATAATATTTCTCTTGTATGAACGTACAGTTCACTATCACAATAGTCTAGACATTTTCTGACGGTTAGTTTTCATTTATAGGGGGTAAAGAAGAGTTAAAAACGTTGTCAAATGCTGAATATCGTTCATTTCAATGATATAACATAATATTTCTTATGTATCACCGTTCGGCTTACAATCACAGCATTGCAGACGTTTTCTGATGGTTAGTTTTCTTTTATAGGGGGAAATCAACACTTTAAAACGATGCAATATTCTGAATATCGTTCAATTCAATGGCATAACATAACGTTTCTCGTGTATATCCGTACAGCTCACATTCACAGCAATGTAGACGTTTTCTGACGGTTATTTTTCATTTATAGGGGATAATCAACAGTTAAAAACGTTCCCAAATGCTGAGTATCGATCAATTCGAAGTGATAGCATAATAGTTCGCTTGTTTGACACTTCTGGTCACTATTACAGCAATATAGACGTTTTCTGACGGTTAGTTTTCATTTACAGCGGGTAATCAACAGTTAAAAACGATCCCAAATGCTGAGTTTCAATCAATTCAAACTGATAGCATAATATTTCTCTTGCATGAACGTACAATTCTCTATGACAGTAATCTAGACATTTTCTGACGGTTAGTTTTCATATATAAGGGGTAATCAAAAGTTAAAACCGTTACCATATGCTGAATATCGTTCAATTCAATGATATAACATAATATTTCGCGTGTATAACCGTACAGCTCACATTTACAGCAATGTACACGTTTTCTGACGGTCTGTTTTCATTTATAGGGGGTAATCAACAGTTAAAAACGTTCCGAAATGCTGAGTATGAATCAATTCGAAGTGATAGCATAAAATTTCTCTTGTATGATCGTACAGTTCACTATCACAGTAGTCTAGACATTTTCTGACGGTTAGTTTTCATTTATAGGGGGTAAAGAAAAGTTAAAAACGTTGCCAAATGCTGAATATCGTTCTTTTCAATGATAAAACATCATATTTCGTATATATCACCGTTCGGCTTACAATCACAGCATTGTAGACGTTTTCTGATGGTTAGTTTTCATTTATTGGGGGTAATCAACATTTTAAAACGATGCAAAATGCTAAATATTGTTCAATTCAATGGCATAACATAATATTTCGCGTGTATAACCGTACAGCTCACATTTACAGCAATGTACACGTTTTCTGACGGTTTGTTTTCATTTACAGCGGGTAATCAACAGTTAAAAACGATCCCAAATGCTGAGTTTCAATCAATTCAAACTGATAGCATAATATTTCTCTTGCATGAACGTACAGTTCTCTACGACAGTAATCTAGACATTTTCTGACGGTTAGTTTTCATATATAAGGGGTAATCAAAAGTTAAAACCGTTACCATATGCTGAATATCGTTCAATTCAATGATATAACATAATATTTCGTATTTTTCACCGTACGGCTTACATTCAGAGCATTCTATACGTTTTCTGACGGTTTGTTTTCATTTATAAGGGGTAATCAACACTTTAAAATGATGCAAAATGCTGAATATTATTCAATTCAATGGCATAACATAATATTTCGCGTGTATAACCGTACAGCTCACATTTACAGCAATGTACACGTTTTCTGACGGTTTGTTTTCATTTATAGGGGGTAATCAACAATTAAAAACATACCCAAATGCTGAGTATGAATCAATTCGAAGTGATAGCATAATATTTCTCTTGTATGAACGTACAGTTCACTATCACAATAGTCTAGACATTTTCTGACGGTTAGTTTTCATTTATAGGGGGTAAAGAAGAGTTAAAAACGTTGTCAAATGCTGAATATCGTTCATTTCAATGATATAACATAATATTTCTTATGTATCACCGTTCGGCTTACAATCACAGCATTGTAGACGTTTTCTGATGGTTAGTTTTCTTTTATAGGGGGAAATCAACACTTTAAAACGATGCAATATTCTGAATATCGTTCAATTCAATGGCATAACATAACGTTTCTCGTGTATATCCGTACAGCTCACATTCACAGCAATGTAGACGTTTTCTGACGGTTATTTTTCATTTATAGGGGATAATCAACAGTTAAAAACGTTCCCAAATGCTGAGTATCGATCAATTCGAAGTGATAGCGTAATAGTTCGCTTGTTTGACACTTCTGGTCACTATTACAGCAATCTAGACGTTTTCTGACGGTTAGTTTTCATTTACAGCGGGTAATCAACAGTTAAAAACGATCCCAAATGCTGAGTTTCAATCAATTCAAACTGATAGCATAATATTTCTCTTGCATGAACGTACAATTCTCTATGACAGTAATCTAGACATTTTCTGACGGTTAGTTTTCATATATAAGGGGTAATCAAAAGTTAAAACCGTTACCATATGCTGAATATCGTTCAATTCAATGATATAACATAATATTTCGCGTGTATAACCGTACAGCTCACATTTACAGCAATGTACACGTTTTCTGACGGTCTGTTTTCATTTATAGGGGGTAATCAACACTTTAAAATGATGCAAAATGCTGAATATTGTCCAATTCAATGGCATAACATAATATTTCGCGTGTATAACCGTACAGCTCACATTTACAGCAATGTACACGTTTTCTGACGGTTTGTTTTCATTTATAGGGGGTAATCAACAGTTAAAAACGTTCCCAAATGCTGAGTATGAATCAATTCGAAGTGATAGCATAATATTTCTCTTGTAAGAACGTACATTTCACTATCACAGTAGTCTAGACATTTTCTGACGGTTAGTTTTCATTTATAGGGGTAAAGAAAAGTTAAAAACGTTGCCAAATGCTGAATATCGTTCATTTCAATGATATAACATAATATTTCGTATGTATCACCGTTCGGCTTACAATCACAGCATTGTAGACGTTTTCTGATGGTTAGTTTTCATTTATAGGGGGTAATCAACAGTTAAAAACGTTCCCAAATGCTGAGTATCGATCAATTCGAAGTGATAGCATAATATTTCGCTTGTTTGACACTTCAGGTCACTATTACAGCAATCTAGACGTTTTCTGACGGTTAGTTTTCATTTACAGCGGGTAATCAACAGTTAAAAACGATCCCAAATGCTGAGTTTCAATCAATTCAAACTGATAGCATAATATTTCTCTTGCATGAACGTACAGTTCTCTACGACAGTAATCTAGACATTTTCTGACGGTTAGTTTTCATATATAAGGGGTAATCAAAAGTTAAAACCGTTACCATATGCTGAATATCGTTCAATTCAATGATATAACATAATATTTCGTATGTTTCACCGTACGGCTTACATTCAGAGCATTCTAGACGTTTTCTGACGGTTTGTTTTCATTTATAGGGGGTAATCAACACTTTAAAATGATGCAAAATGCTGAATATTGTTCAATTCAATGGCATAACATAATATTTCGCGTGTATAACCGTACAGCTCACATTTACAGCAATGTACACGTTTTCTGACGGTTTGTTTTAATTTATAGGGGGTAATCAACAGTTAAAAACGTTCCCAAATGCTGAGTATGAATCAATTCGAAGTGATAGCATAATATTTCTCTTGTATGAACGTACAGTTCACTATCACAATAGTCTAGACATTTTCTGACGGTTAGTTTTCATTTATATGGGGTAAAGAAGAGTTAAAAACGTTGCCAAATGCTGAATATCGTTCATTTCAATGATATAACATAATATTTCTTATGTATCACCGTTCGGCTTACAATCACAGCATTGTAGACGTTTTCTGATGGTTAGTTTTCTTTTATAGGGGGAAATCAACACTTTAAAACGATGCAATATTCTGAATATCGTTCAATTCAATGGCATAACATAACGTTTCTCGTGTATAACCGTACAGCTCACATTCACAGCAATGTAGGCGTTTTCTGACGGTTATTTTTCATTTATAGGGGGTAATCAACAGTTAAAAACGTTCCCAAATGCTCAGTATCGATCAATTCGAAGTGATAGCATAATAGTTCGCTTGTTTGACACTTCAGGTCACTATTACAGCAATCTAGACGTTTTCTGACGGTTAGTTTTCATTTACAGCGGGTAATCAACAGTTAAAAACGATCCCAAATGCTGAGTTTCAATTAATTCAAACTGATAGCATAATATTTCTCTTGCATGAACGTACAATTCTCTACGACAGTAATCTAAACATTTTCTGACGGTTAGTTTTCATATATAAGGGGTAATCAAAAGTTAAAACCGTTACCATATGCTGAATATCGTTCAATTCAATGATATAACATAATATTTCGTATGTTTCACCGTACGGCTTACATTCAGAGCATTCTAGACGTTTTCTGACGGTTTGTTTTCATTTATAGGGGGTAATCAACACTTTAAAATGATGCAAAATGCTGAATATTGTTCAATTCAATGGCATAACATAATATTTCGCGTGTATAACCGTACAGCTCACATTTACAGCAATGTACACGTTTTCTGACGGTTTGTTTTAATTTATAGGGGGTAATCAACAGTTAAAAACGTTCCCAAATGCTGAGTATGAATCAATTCGAAGTGATAGCATAATATTTCTCTTGTATGATCGTACAGTTCACTATCACAGTAGTCTAGACATTTTCTGACGGTTAGTTTTCATTTATATGGGGTAAAGAAGAGTTAAAAACGTTGCCAAATGCTGAATATCGTTCATTTCAATGATATAACATAATATTTCTTATGTATCACCGTTCGGCTTACAATCACAGCATTGTAGACGTTTTCTGATGGTTAGTTTTCTTTTATAGGGGGAAATCAACACTTTAAAACGATGCAATATTCTGAATATCGTTCAATTCAATGGCATAACATAACGTTTCTCGTGTATAACCGTACAGCTCACATTCACAGCAATGTAGGCGTTTTCTGACGGTTATTTTTCATTTATAGGGGGTAATCAACAGTTAAAAACGTTCCCAAATGCTCAGTATCGATCAATTCGAAGTGATAGCATAATAGTTCGCTTGTTTGACACTTCAGGTCACTATTACAGCAATCTAGACGTTTTCTGACGGTTAGTTTTCATTTACAGCGGGTAATCAACAGTTAAAAACGATCCCAAATGCTGAGTTTCAATTAATTCAAACTGATAGCATAATATTTCTCTTCAATGAACGTACAATTCTCTACGACAGTAATCTAAACATTTTCTGACGGTTAGTTTTCATATATAAGGGGTAATCAAAAGTTAAAACCGTTACCATATGCTGAATATCGTTCAATTCAATGATATAACATAATATTTCGTATGTTTCACCGTACGGCTTACATTCAGAGCATTCTAGACGTTTTCTGACGGTTTGTTTTCATTTATAGGGGGTAATCAACACTTTAAAATGATGCAAAATGCTGAATATTGTTCAATTCAATGGCATAACATAATATTTCGCGTGTATAACCGTACAGCTCACATTTACAGCAATGTACACGTTTTCTGACGGTTTGTTTTAATTTATAGGGGGTAATCAACAGTTAAAAACGTTCCCAAATGCTGAGTATGAATCAATTCGAAGTGATAGCATAATATTTCTCTTGTATGATCGTACAGTTCACTATCACAGTAGTCTAGACATTTTCTGACGGTTAGTTTTCATTTATAGGGGGTAAAGAAAAGTTAAAAACGTTGCCAAATGCTGAATATCGTTCATTTCAATGATATAACATAATATTTCGTATGTATCACCGTTCGGCTTACAATCACAGCATTGTAGACGTTTTCTGATGGTTAGTTTTCATTTATTGGGGGTAATCAACATTTTAAAACGATGCAAAATGCTGAATATTGTTCAATTCAATGGCATAACATAATATTTCGCGTGTATAACCGTACAGCTCACATTTACAGCAATGTACACGTTTTCTGACGGTTTGTTTTCATTTATAGGGGGTAATCAACAGTTAAAAACGTTCCCAAATGCTGAGTATGAATCAATTCGAAGTGATAGCATAATATTTCTCTTGTATGAACGTACATTTCACTATCACAGTAGTCTAGACATTTTCTGACGGTTAGTTTTCATTTATAGGGGTAAAGAAAAGTTAAAAACGTTGCCAAATGCTGAATATCGTTCATTTCAATGATATAACATAATATTTCGTATGTATCACCGTTCGGCTTACATTCACAGCATTGTAGACGTTTTCTGATGGTTAGTTTTCATTTACAGGGGGTAATTAACACTTTAAAACGATGCAAAATTCTGAATATCGTTCAATTCAATGGCATAACATAATGTTTCTCGTGTATAACCGTACAGCTCACATTCACAGCAATCTATACATTTTCTGACGGTTAGTTTTCATTTACATCGGGTAATCAACAGTTAAAAACGATCCCAAATGCTGAGTTTCTATCAATTGAAACTGATAGCATAATATTTCTCTTGCATGAACGAACAGTTCTCTACGACAGTAATCTAGACATTTTCTGCAGGTTAGTTTTCATATATAAGGGGTAATCAAAAGTTAAAAACGTTACCATATGCTGAATATCGTTAAATTCAATGATATAACATAATATTTCGTATGTTTCACCGTACGGCTTACATTCAGAGCATTCTAGTCGTTTTCTGACGGTTAGTTTTTATTTATAGGGGGTAATCAACACTTTAAAATGATGCAAAATGCTGAATATTGTTCAATTCAATGGCATAACATAATATTTCGCGTGTATAACCGTACAGCTAACATTTACAGCAATGTACACGTTTTCTGACGGTTTGTTTTCATTTATAGGGGGTAATCAACAGTTAAAAACGTTCCCAAATACTGAGTATGAATCAATTCGAAGTGATAGCATAATATTTTTCTTGTATGATCGTACAGTTCACTATCACAGTAGTCTAGACATTTTCTGACGGTTAGTTTTCATTTACAGGGGGTAAAGAAAAGTTAAAAACGTTGCCAAATGCTGAATATCGTTCATTTCAATGATATAACATAATATTTCGTATGTATCACCGTTCGGCTTACATTAACAGCATTGTAGACGTTTTCTGATGGTTAGTTTTCATTTATAAGGGGTAATCAACACTTTAAAACGATGCAAAATTCTGAATAGCGTTCAATTCAATGCATAACATAATGTTTCTCGTGTATAACCGTACAGCTCACATTCACAGCAATGTAGACGTTTTCTGACGGTTATTTTTCATTTATAGGGGGTAATCAACAGTTAAAAACGTTCCCAAATGCTGAGTTTCAATCAATTCAAACTGATAGCATAATATTTCTCTTGCATGAACGTACAGTTCTCTACGACAGTAATCTAGACATTTTCTGACGGTTAGTTTTCATATATAAGGGGTAATCAAAAGTTAAAACCGTTACCATATGCTGAATATCGTTCAATTCAATGATATAACATAATATTTCGTATGTTTCTCCGTACGGCTTACATTCAGAGCATTCTAGACGTTTTCTGACGGTTTGTTTTCATTTATAGGGGGTAATCAACACTTTAAAATGATGCAAAATGCTGAATATTGTTCAATTCAATGGCATAACATAATATTTCGCGTGTATAACCGTACAGCTCACATTTACAGCAATGTACACGTTTTCTGACGGTTTGTTTTCATTTATAGGGGGTAATCAACAGTTAAAAACGTTCCCAAATGCTGAGTATGAATCAATTCGAAGTGATAGCATAATATTTCTCTTGTATGAACGTACAGTTCACTATCACAATAGTCTAGACATTTTCTGACGGTTAGTTTTCATTTATAGGGGGTAAAGAAAAGTTAAAAACGTTGCCAAATGCTGAATATCGTTCATTTCAATGATATAACATAATATTTCGTATGTATCACCGTTCGGCTTACAATCACAGCATTGTAGACGTTTTCTGATGGTTAGTTTTCATTTATAGGGGGTAATCAACACTTTAAAACGATGCAAAATTCTGAATATCGTTTAATTCAATGGCATACCATAATGTTTCTCGTGTATAACCGTACAGCTCACATTCACAGCAATGTAGACGTTTTCTGACGGTTATTTTTCATTTATAGGGGGTAATCAACACTTTAAAATGATGCAAAATGCTGAATATTGTTCAATTCAATGGCATAACATAATATTTCTCGTGTAGAACCGTACAGCTCACATTTACAGCAATATACACGTTTTCTGACGGTTTGTTTTCATTTATAGGGGGTAATCAACAGTTAAAAACGTTCCCAAATGCTGAGTATGAATCAATTCGAAGTGATAGCATAATATTTCTCTTGTATGAACGTACAGTTCACTATCACAATAGTCTAGACATTTTCTGACGGTTAGTTTTCATTTATAGGGGGTAATGAAAAGTTAAAAACGTTGCCAAATTCTGAATATCGTTCATTTCAATGATATAACATAATATTTCTTATGTATCACTGTTCGGCTTACAATCACAGCATTGTAGACGTTTTCTGACGGTTAGTTTTCATTTATAGGAGGTAATCATCACTTTAAAATGATGCAAAATGCTGAATATTGTTCAATTCAATGGCATAACATAATATTTCGCGTGTATAACCGTACAGCTAACATTTACAGCAATGTACACGTTTTCTGACGGTTTGTTTTCATTTATAGGGGGTAATCAACAGTTTAAAACGTTCCCAAATGCTGAGTATGAATCAATTCGAAGTGATAGCATAATATTTCTCTTGTATGATCGTACAGTTCACTATCACAGTAGTCTATACATTTTCTGACGGTTAGTTTTCATTTATAGGGGATAAAGAAAAGTTAAAAACGTTGCCAAATGCTGAATATCGTTCATTTCAATTATATAACATAATATTTCATATGTATCACCGTTCGGCTTACAATCACAGCATTGTAGACGTTTTCTGATGGTTAGTTTTCATTTATAGGGGGTAATCAACACTTTAAAACGATGCAAAATTCTGAATATCGTTTAATTCAATGGCATAACATAATGTTTCTCGTGTATAACCGTACAGCTCACATTCACAGCAATGTAGACGTTTTCTGACGGTTATTTTTCATTTATAGGGGGTAATCAACAGTTAAAAACGTTCCCAAATGCTGAGTATCGATCAATTCGAAGTGATAGCATAATATTTCGCTTGTTTGACACTTCAGGTCACTATTACAGCAATCTAGACGTTTTCTGACGGTTAGTTTTCATTTACAGCGGGTAATCAACAGTTAAAAACGATCCCAAATGATGAGTTTCAATCAATTCAAACTGATAGCATAATATTTCTCTTGCATGAACGAACAGTTCTCTACGACAGTAATCTAGACATTTTCTGACGGTTAGTTTTCATATATAAGGGGTAATCAAAAGTTAAAAACGTTACCATATGCTGAATATCGTTAAATTCAATGATATAACATAATATTTCGTATGTTTCACCGTACGGCTTACATTCAGAGCATTCTAGACGTTTTCTGACGGTTAGTTTTCATTTATAGGGGGTAGTCAACACTTTAAAATGATGCAAAATGCTGAATATTGTTCAATTCAATGGCTTAACATAATATTTCGCATGTATAACCGTACAGCTAACATTTACAGCAATGTACACGTTTTCTGACGGTTTGTTTTCATTTATAGGGGGTAATCAACAGTTAAAAACGTTCCCAAATACTGAGTATGAATCAATTCGAAGTGATAGCATAATATTTTTCTTGTATGATCGTACAGTTCACTATCACAGTAGTCTAGACATTTTCTGACGGTTAGTTTTCATTTATAGGGGGTAAAGAAAAGTTAAAAACGTTGCCAAATGCTGAATATCGTTCATTTCAATGATATAACATAATATTTCGTATATATCACCGTTCGGCTTACATTCACAGCATTGTAGACGTTTTCTGATGGTTAGTTTTCATTTATAAGGGGTAATCAACACTTTAAAACGATGCAAAATTCTGAATAGCGTTCAATTCAATGCATAACATAATGTTTCTCGTGTATAACCGTACAGCTCACATTCACAGCAATGTAGACGTTTTCTGACGGTTATTTTTCATTTATAGGGGTTAATCAACAGTTAAAAACGTTCCCAAATGCTGAGTTTCAATCAATTCAAACTGATAGCATAATATTTCTCTTGCATGAACGTACAGTTCTCTACGACAGTAGTCTAGACATTTTCTGACGGTTAGTTTTCATTTATAGGGGGTAAAGAAAAGTTAAAAACGTTGCCAAATGCTGAATATCGTTCATTTCAATGATATAACATAATATTCTTATGTATCACTGTTCGGCTTACAATCACAGCATTGTAGACGTTTTCTGACGGTTAGTTTTCATTTATAGGAGGTAATCATCACTTTAATATGATGCAAAATGCTGAATATTGTTCAATTCAATGGCATAACATAATATTTCGCGTGTATAACCGTACAGCTAACATTTACAGCAATGTACACGTTTTCTGACGGTTTGTTTTCATTTATAGGGGGTAATCAACATTTTAAAACGTTCCCAAATGCTGAGTATGAATCAATTCGAAGTGATAGCATAATATTTCTCTTGTATGATCGTACAGTTCACTATCACAGTAGTCTAGACATTTTCTGACGGTTAGTTTTCATTTATAGGGGGTAAAGAAAAGTTAAAAACGTTGCCAAATGCTGAATATCGTTCATTTCAATGATATAACATAATATTTCTTATGTATCACTGTTCGGCTTACAATCACAGCATTGTAGACGTTTTCTGACGGTTAGTTTTCATTTATAGGAGGTAATCATCACTTTAAAATGATGCAAAATGCTGAATATTGTTCAATTCAATGGCATAACATAATATTTCGCGTGTATAACCGTACAGCTAACATTTACAGCAATGTACACGTTTTCTGACGGTTTGTTTTCATTTATAGGGGGTAATCAACAGTTTAAAACGTTCCCAAATGCTGAGTATGAATCAATTCGAAGTGATAGCATAATATTTCTCTGGTATGATCGTACAGTTCACTATCACAGTAGTCTATACATTTTCTGACGGTTAGTTTTCATTTATAGGGGATAAAGAAAAGTTAAAAACGTTGCCAAATGCTGAATATCGTTCATTTCAATTATATAACATAATATTTCATATGTATCACCGTTCGGCTTACAATCACAGCATTGTAGACGTTTTCTGATGGTTAGTTTTCATTTATAGGGGGTAATCAACACTTTAAAACGATGCAAAATTCTGAATATCGTTTAATTCAATGGCATAACATAATGTTTCTCGTGTATAACCGTACAGCTCACATTCACAGCAATGTAGACGTTTTCTGACGGTTATTTTTCATTTATAAGGGGTAATCAACACTTTAAAATAATGCAAAATGCTGAATATTGTTCAATTCAATGGCATAACATAATATTTCTCGTGTATAACCGTACATCTCACATTTACAGCAATGTACACGTTTTCTGACGGTTTGTTTTCATTTATAGGGGGTAATCAACAGTTTAAAACGTTCCCAAATGCTGAGTATGAATCAATTCGAAGTGATAGCATAATATTTCTCTTGTATGATCGTACAGTTCACTATCACAGTAGTCTATACATTTTCTGACGGTTAGTTTTCATTTATAGGGGGTAAAGAAAAGTTAAAAACGTTGCCAAATGCTGAATATCGTTCATTTCAATGATATAACATAATATTTCGTATGTATCACCGTTCGGCTTACAATCACAGCATTGTAGACGTTTTCTGATGGTTAGTTTTCATTTATAGGGGGTAATCAACACTTTAAAACGATGCAAAAATTCTGAATATCGTTTAATTCTATGGCATAACATAATGTTTCTCGTGTATAACCGTACAGCTCACATTCACAGCAATGTAGACGTTTTCTGACGGTTATTTTTCATTTATAGGGGGTAATCAACAGTTAAAAACGTTCCCAAATGCTGAGTATCGATCAATTCGAAGTGATAGCATAATATTTCGCTTGTTTGACACTTCAGGTCACTATTACAGCAATCTAGACGTTTTCTGACGGTTAGTTTTCATTTACAGCGGGTAATCAACAGTTAAAAACGATCCCAAATGATGAGTTTCAATCAATTCAAACTGATAGCATAATATTTCTCTTGCATGAACGAACAGTTCTCTACGACAGTAATCTAGACATTTTCTGTCGGTTAGTTTTCATATATAAGGGGTAATCAAAAGTTAAAAACGTTACCATATGCTGAATATCGTTAAATTCAATGATATAACATAATATTTCGTATGTTTCACCGTACGGCTTACATTCAGAGCATTCTAGACGTTTTCTGACGGTTAGTTTTCATTTATAGGGGGAAGTCAACACTTTAAAACGATGCAAAATGCTGAATATTGTTCAATTCAATGGCTTAACATAATATTTCGCTTGTATAACCGTACAGCTAACATTTACAGCAATGTACACGTTTTCTGACGGTTTGTTTTCATTTATAGGGGGTAATCAACAGTTAAAAACGTTCCCAAATACTGAGTATGAATCAATTCGAAGTGATAGCATAATATTTTTCTTGTATGATCGTACAGTTCACTATCACAGTAGTCTAGACATTTTCTGACGGTTAGTTTTCATTTATAGGGGGTAAAGAAAAGTTAAAAACGTTGCCAAATGCTGAATATCGTTCATTTCAATGATATAACATAATATTTCGTATGTATCACCGTTCGGCTTACATTCACAGCATTGTATACGTTTTCTGATGGTTAGTTTTCATTTATAAGGGGTAATCAACACTTTAAAACGATGCAAAATTCTGAATAGCGTTCAATTCAATGCATAACATAATGTTTCTCGTGTATAACCGTACAGCTCACATTCACAGCAATGTAGACGTTTTCTGACGGTTATTTTTCATTTATAGGGGTTAATCAACAGTTAAAAACGTTCCCAAATTCTGAGTTTCAATCAATTCGAAGTGATAGCATAATATTTCGCTTGTTTGACACTTCAGGTCACTATTACAGCAATCTAGACGTTTTCTGACGGTTAGTTTTCATTTACAGCGGGTAATCAACAGTTAAAAACGATCCCAAATGATGAGTTTCAATCAATTCAAACTGATAGCATAATATTTCTCTTGCATGAACGAACAGTTCTCTACGACAGTAATCTAGACATTTTCTGACGGTTAGTTTTCATATATAAGGGGTAATCAAAAGTTAAAACCGTTACCATATGCTGAATATCGTTCAATTCAATGATATAACATAATATTTCGTATGTTTCACCGTACGGCTTACATTCAGAGCATTCTAGACGTTTTCTGATGGTTAGTTTTCATTTATAAGGGGTAATCAACACTTTAAAACGATGCAAAATTCTGAATAGCGTTCAATTCAATGCATAACATAATGTTTCTCGTTTATAACCGTACAGCTCACATTCACAGCAATGTAGACGTTTTCTGACGGTTATTTTTCATTTATAGGGGGTAATCAACACTTTAAAATGATGCAAAATGCTGAATATTGTTCAATTCAATGGCATAACATAATATTTCTCGTGTAGAACCGTACAGCTCACATTTACAGCAATATACACGTTTTCTGACGGTTTGTTTTCATTTATAGGGGGTAATCAACAGTTAAAAACGTTCCCAAATGCTGAGTATGAATCAATTCGAAGTGATAGCATAATATTTCTCTTGTATGAACGTACAGTTCACTATCACAATAGTGTAGACATTTTCTGACGGTTAGTTTTCATTTATAGGGGGTAAAGAAAAGTTAAAAACGTTGCCAAATGCTGAATATCGTTCATTTCAATGATATAACATAATATTTCTTATGTATCACTGTTCGGCTTACAATCACAGCATTGTAGACGTTTTCTGACGGTTAGTTTTCATTTATAGGAGGTAATCATCACTTTAAAATGATGCAAAATGCTGAATATTGTTCAATTCAATGGCATAACATAATATTTCGCGTGTATAACCGTACAGCTAACATTTACAGCAATGTACACGTTTTCTGACGGTTTGTTTTCATTTATAGGGGGTAATCAACATTTTAAAACGTTCCCAAATGCTGAGTATGAATCAATTCGAAGTGATAGCATAATATTTCTCTTGTATGATCGTACAGTTCACTATCAGAGTAGTCTATACATTTTCTGACGGTTAGTTTTCATTTATAGGGGATAAAGAAAAGTTAAAAACGTTGCCAAATGCTGAATATCGTTCATTTCAATTATATTACATAATATTTCGTATGTATCACCGTTCGGCTTACAATCACAGCATTGTAGACGTTTTCTGATGGTTAGTTTTCATTTATAGGGGGTAATCAACACTTTAAAACGATGCAAAATTCTGAATATCGTTTTATTCAATGGCATAACATAATGTTTCTCGTGTATAACCGTACAGCTCACATTCACAGCAATGTAGACGTTTTCTGACGGTTATTTTTCATTTATAGCGGGTAATCAACAGTTAAAAACGTTCCCAAATGCTGAGTATCGATCAATTCGAACTGATAGCATAATATTTCGCTTGTTTGACACTTCAGGTCACTATTACAGCAATCTAGACGTTTTCTGACGGTTAGTTTTCATTTACAGCGGGTAATCAACAGTTAAAAACGATCCCAAATGCTGAGTTTCAATCAATTCAAACTGATAACATAATATTTCTCTTGCATGAACGAACAGTTCTCTACGACAGTAATCTAGACATTTTCTGACGGTTAGTTTTCATATATAAGGGGTAATCAAAAGTTAAAAACGTTACCATATGCTGAATATCGTTAAATTCAATGATATAACATAATATTTCGTATGTTTCACCGTACGGCTTACATTCAGAGCATTCTAGACGTTTTCTGACGGTTAGTTTTCATTTATAGGGGGTAGTCAACACTTTAAAATGATGCAAAATGCTGAATATTGTTCAATTCAATGGCTTAACATAATATTTCGCGTGTATAACCGTATAGCTAACATTTACAGCAATGTACACGTTTTCTGACGGTTTGTTTTCATTTATAGGGGGTAATCAACAGTTAAAAACGTTCCCAAATACTGAGTATCAATCAATTCGAAGTGATAGCATAATATTTTTTTTGTATGATCGTACAGTTCACTATCACAGTAGTCTAGACATTTTCTGACGGTTAGTTTTCATTTATAGGGGGTAAAGAAAAGTTAAAAACGTTGCCAAATGCTGAATATCGTTCATTTCAATGATATAACATAATATTTCGTATGTATCACCGTTCGGCTTACATTCACAGCATTGTAGACGTTTTCTGATGGTTAGTTTTCATTTATAAGGGGTAATCAACACTTTAAAACGATGCAAAATTCTGAATATCGTTCAATTCAATGCATAACACAATGTTTCTCGTGTATAACCGTACAGCTCACATTCACAGCAATGTAGACGTTTTCTGACGGTTATTTTTCATTTATAGGGGGTAATCAACAGTTAAAAACGTTCCCAAATGCTGAGTATCGATCAATTCAAAGTGATAGCATAATATTTCGATTGCTTGACACTTCAGGTCACTATTACAGCAATCTTAGACGTTTTCTGACGGTTAGTTTTCATTTACAGCGGGTAATCAACAGTTAAAAACGATCCCAAATGCTGAGTTTCAATCAATTCAAACTGATAGCATAATATTTCTCTTGCATGAACGTACAGTTCTCTACGACAGTAATCTAGACATTTTCTGACGGTTAGTTTTCATATATAAGGGGTAATCAAAAGTTAAAACCGTTACCATATGCTGAATATCGTTCAATTCAATGATATAACATAATATTTCGTATGTTTCACCGTACGGCTTACATTCAGAGCATTCTAGACGTTTTCTGACGGTTTGTTTTCATTTATAGGGGGTAATCAACACTTTAAAATGATGCAAAATGCTGAATATTGTTCAATTCAATGGCATAACATAATATTTCGCGTGTATAACCGTACAGCTCACATTTACAGCAATGTAGACGTTTTCTGACGGTTATTTTTAATTTATAGGGGGTAATCAATAGTTAAAAACGTTCCCAAATGCTGAGTATCGATCAATTCGAAGTGATAGCATAATATTTCGCTTGTTTTACACTTCAGGTCACTATTACAGCAATCTAGACGTTTTCTGACGGTTAGTTTTCATTTACAGCGGGTAATCAACAGTTAAAAACGATCCCAAATGCTGAGTTGCAAATTTCAATTGCCAGTTAGAGGAGGTCTGACACCTCATGTGATCTGTGTATATTGAAAAAAGTGTCGGCGAGAGGACACAGCCCTAGGGTGCGCCGGAATTTACAATAATCTCATCTGACATACAATCCTGAATACTAACACGCTGTGGACGGTCTTTCAAAAGAACAATATTTGGGCTTACATCAACCAAGCGCTTAAAAAGAACGTAAGGTTCGATTGTATTAAACACACTCGAAAAATCTATGAACAACACTCTGATGTAGGCTTTGGAGTCTTCAAGATGCTGTGAAAACAGATTAAACAACAAGAGAGAATCATCTTCAACACCCCTACGGGCTTTATAAGGAAACTGGAGAGGATCAAGATATGCAGACACATCAAGCAGCAAACGACTGAGTACAATCTTCTCCATGCCTTTAGCTAAGGTGGAGGTAAGTGCTACTGGACGAAAGTCATTTAACTGGCTGGCACTAGGTTTCTTTGGTACAGGGATAATCATAGAGGTTTTCCATGCCAGGGGTACAATGAGAGAGTCTAGCAGAGCCTGGAATATGGTAGTGAAAATCCTGCCCAGCTGAGCCGCACACGTCTTTAAGACTTTGTTTTTCACTCCATCAGGGCTTGAAGCTTTGTGTGCGTTCAATCTGTTGAAAGTTTTCACTACCTCATCCTTAGAGAGTTCAATGTGTTCCGGTACAACAGTCTGGCACAGAGATGTACATTGACCACGAAAATCATTAACATCAAACCGAGCATAAAAACGGTTAAGTTTATTTGCTGCAGTAACGGGATCACTAGTATGGTACACAGGCTGCTTGATTTGTTGCTTACCCATCATAGTTTTGAGTCCATTCCATGCCTCTCTAGCATTACCAGTCCGAAATTTTCCCTCAACTTTGTTCTTGAATTCAAGTTTGGCAATCCTAGCAAGCCTTCTAAATTCATTTTCTTTGTCGTGATATTCATCCTTCTTTCCCTGCAGAAAGGCAAGTTTCTTTTGATTCAGGTGCACATTAAGGTCCTTCCTTATCCAGGGCTTGTTGTTCGGGTACACGCGCACTGTCCTGGTTTTGATGACTGACTCTTCACAGAATTTGACATAAGACGACACAGTGTCCGCAAGTTCAGAGGGGTCAGAGCAGGTTTTTTGACTTCAGCTTTTGTCTGTACTTCGGCACAAATGCACAACGTTATGATCAGTGCGGCCAAGTGGTGGCCTACACACAGACTTGTTAGAGTTCTCTATATTTCCAAAGCACAAGTCAATAGTCCGATTGAGACGGGTGGGGCACAACACATATTGCTGGAGGGTTGGAAGATGAGAAGGAAGATCACACTGGTTAACATCTCCTGCGATAAAAACTGGTTGATCTGCACACCGGGATGCAGCGGCGTTGTAACTATCGGCAATTCTCTCGGCGGCAGGTTTGAAGTCAGGGCCTGGTACGTAGACGAGAATAACAGTCAGCTGGCCGAAATCACGAGGTAAGTAATACGGACGGAATGACACGTGAATCAGTTCATAATCTCGAGTACACACTCGCTCCCGCACATTGTACTGTTTAGCCCACTTGTCACTGACATACATGCAGACACCTCCACCCACCCTCTTCTGGGCCTTGCTGCTGTCTCTGTCCGCTCGAATCATAGTGTAGCCAGGAAGAGAAACACAATTTTCATAAACGTTCTCATTTAGCCAGTTTCCGTAAAACACATCAGGTTACAGCGACGAAAGTCACCATCAAACTGGGTCAAGGCCAAAAGTTCGTCCATCTTGTTCTGTAGCGATCTTATACTCGAGAGAGTGATGGTGGGGAGAGGGTGTCTACTGCCACGCCTTTTCAGTCTTTCTCTCACATATCCTCTAGAACCTCTCTTCTTCTTCTTCCTGTCGTCGTTCCCAACGGTCTCAGTAAATTCAATAAGAGGCAGTTTCAGGTCGGGTGTAGTGGTGTGCCGAAATGTAAACAAAAACTCGCGAGAGTACCTGATCAAAATGGCTGAATATCCCGGGCCGTGGTCACCAGCGATGAAAATCGCTGGCACAAAGTCACAAATGAGGTACCACATGATGATAAACAGCAGACACTTTCCTCCCATGGTTATACACGTGCATGCACAGTTCTTCGAGAAAAAAACACCCACAACCACCACAACAATACAAAAACGACGACACACGGGAACAAGCCTAGGGTCGCTACAGAGTGGCGCCCCCTATCCTCCACCCGCCTGATATAACGGAGTAAAACAAACAAGCACCCACCTAAAACACACAAACAGCCACATACATAATACATAAACACCCACCAACTACGACACACAAACACCGTCTCAAAACACAGAAATATCTACATACAACACATAAACAACGGCCTAAAATAAACAATTACCGGCCTATAACACAAGTACAAAGGGCTAAAATACACAAATATTGAACTATTGCACATAACCACCAACATACAAAACACAAAAACCAGGCTAAGACAAACAAACTCCAAACTATAACAAACAAACCCCGGCCTAAGACACCGACATTTCACCAAAACACCGTACTTCACCAAAATCCCGGCCTAAAACACCGACACTTCCCCAAAACAATGACCTTACAACACGTAAACATCGACCTATAACACACATACCCAACTATAACAAGCAAATACCGGTCTAAAACACACAATCTCCGACCTAGAACATAAACCACTGACTTACATCACACAAAACCGAACCATAAAACACAAACACCCACCCACAACACAAAAACCACCGGCCAAAACCAAATAAGCACCGACCGTTAACACACAGACAACGGTCTAAAATACACAAGTACCGGCGTATAACACACGTACAAAGGGCTAAAATACACAAATGCTGACGTATGGCACACAAACACCGACATACAACCACAAACACCGACATATAAACACAAACACAAAACTACAATACAATAAACAAATACCAAAACACACAAAATATTACCTTACAACAAACAGTCACCGAGTTACAACACACAAAAACCGAACTATAAAACACAATCACTCAACTACAACACACAAACACACAACTACAACAATACACAAACAACATACTAAAACACACAAACACCGACTGATAGCACATAAACACCCATGTACGACACACAAACACCGTCCTAAAACACAGAAACACATACCTACAACACACACAAAACGGCTTAAAATAAACAAGTACCGGCCTATAACACACGTACAAAGGGATCAATTACACAAATACTGACATATGGCACACAAACACAGATATGCAACACACAAACACCGAACAATAAATCAAAAACACTAACCTACAACACAATAAACAAAATAAAAAAACACGCAAATATTGACGTTCAACGCACAAACACCAAAATATATAAAAAAACACATCCAACTACAACACACAAACACCCACACACAACACATAAACACTGACATATCGCTCATAAACACCCACCTGCAAAACACAAACACCGGGCTAAGACAAACAAACTCCAATCTATAACAAACAAATCCCGGCCTAAAACACCGACACTTCACCAAAACAACCGTACTTCACCAAAACAATGACATTTCAACACCAACCTATAGCACACATACCCAAGTACAACACGCGAATACCGGTATAAAAAACATAATCTCCGACCTGGATCACAAACCACCGACTTACATCGCACAAAACTGAACTATAAAACACAAACACTCACCTTCAACACAAAAGCACTGGCATAAAACAAGTAAGAGCCGACAGATAACACATAAACGCCGGCCTAAAACACACAAACACTGGCCGATAATACACAAACTCCCAACTACAACACAACACAATGACCTTAAAACACACACGCACACACACTCACAACCACACACACACACACACACACACACACACACACAAACACACACATACACACACACCTATCCACCTATAACACACAAACATCGATTAAAAACACACAAACACCGAACAATACACAAACATCTTAGTAAAACAAACAAGAACGCACCTAAAACCCACAAACACCCACCTACACAACACACAAACAGCCACCTACAAAAACACACAAACACCTTCCTAAAGCATACAAACACCTATCTACAGAACAAACAAACATCGACTGATAGCACATAAGCACCCACCTACGACATACAAACGCAGTCCTAAAACATGCAAACACCCACCTACAACAAAAAAACAATGACCGTACAACACACAGACATCAATTTGCAACACAAAAACACCGAACAATAAAACACAACTACCCACCCACAACACACATTCACCGGCATAAAAGAAACAAGCACCCACCTACAACACACAAACATCCACCTACAACAACACACAAACACCATCCTAAAACACACAAACACCCACCTACATATCACACAACCACCTACTAATAGCACAGACACCCACCTAGGACACAGAGACACCTTCCTAAAACACAGTAACACCCACCTACAACACACAAACAACGAACTAAAATACACAAGTACCGGCCTATAACACACGTACAAAGGGCAAAAATACACAAATACTGATCTATGGCCCACACACACCGACATACAACACAGAAACACCTACCGACAATACATAAACAACGGCCTAAAATACACAAGAACCGGCCTATAACACACGTACAAAGAGCTAAAATACACAAATACTGATCTATGGCACACAAACACCAACATACCACACACAAGCACGGAATTATAAAACACAAACACCCAATTACAACACAATAAGCAAAGGCCAAAACACACTAATATTGACTTAGACCAAACAATCACCAACTTACCACACACAAAAACCGAACTATAAAACACAAACACCCAACGTCAACACACAAACACCCACTTACAACATAAAAACACCGATCTATCTCATATAAATACCCTCATACAACACACAACCACCGGTCTAAGACACAAACTACCATCTATGACAAACAAACACTGGCTTAATACACAAAAAACCCATGTACTACACCAAAACAATGACCTACAACACGTAAACACCGACCTACAACAAACAAAAACTACTACAAAAACACACAAATATTGACGTAGACCAAACAAACACCGAATTACAACACACAAAAAACCGAACTATAAAACACAAAAACCAAACTACAACACACAAACACCTACCTACAACATATAAACACCCACCTACAAAACACAAACACCGGGCTAAGACAAACAAACTCCAATCTATAACAATCAAATCCAGGCCTAAAACACCGACACTTCACCAAAACACCGACATATCGCACATATAAACCTACCTACAACACATACACTGGCCAAAGAAAAATCCTTCTATAACACACAAACCCCTGCCAAAACAAACCAGCACCGACCGATAGCACATAAACACCGATATACAACACACAAAAACCGAAATATAAAACACAAACACCCAAGTATAACAAACAAACACCCACCTACACAATGTTTACACCGACCTATCGCATATAAACACCCACATACAATACATAAGCACTGGTCTAAGACCCACAAACAACCATCTATGACAAACAAACACTACCCTAATACACAAAAACCCCGGCCTAAAACAAACAAGCACCGAGCTATAACACATAAATACTAAATTGTAATTTATTTAACTTTGCAAGTACTAAACATTATCTTCATGATGACATTAATGAAATTATAAAAAGAAACAATTTCATCGACGAAGAATTCTAACTAATGCATTTAAATATTAGAAGCTTATGAAAAAAGTTTAGCAAACTACGTGATTTCATATCGTTGATCGACAACAAATTCAAGATTAATGGAGTAAGTGAAACTTGGTTAAATGACTATAACGTAGACTTATATGAATTACTTTTAATAAACATGTTATTAATATTATACAGACTCTCAAGGTTGAAAATAAACAATGTTACATAAAATGTGACTTTAACATCAATTTACTTAAGTATAGTAATCTCACGGAAACTCCAGATTGCATAGATGTAATGTTTCAACATGCATTTATAACCCTTATCAATAAGCCTACTAGAATAACACCAACTACTGCCACGGTCATAGATAATATTCATAGCAATGATGTACTTGGTAGAAATGATCATTTGCATGGAATAATATATACATATATTTCTGACCACTTGCCAATATTATTACTTAATAAATATACTAATGACACAAAGGTATATACAGTGGTAGGGACTAGTATATATAACGAGCAAATTAACGGCCTAAAATACCCATTTACAACACAAAAACACAGGCCTGTCACAAACAAACATTCACGTACATCACCTAGACAACGGCCTACAAGACATAAATACTAACCAATTACGCACAATCACCCACATAAAACAAAGAAACACCAGCCTAAAACACTCAAACACCAACATATAACACACTCACTCCCACATACAACACACAAATACCGTCCAAAGACACTCGAACACCAACGTATAACACACACTCTCCGCACAAATACCCACCTACAAAACACCAACACCGACATATAACACACAAACACCCATCTATAACTCACAACACCGACCTGCAACACACAAACACCGACGTATAACACACAAACACCCACCTATAACTCACAAACACCGACCTGCAACACACAAACACCGACGTATAACATACAAACACCCACAAATGACACACAATAACCCACCTACAACACACAAATACCGGTCTAAGACACACAAACACCAACCTACAACACACATAGACCGACCTACAAAACACAAACACCGACATCAACACACAAATACCCACCTACAACACACAAACACTGGCCTAAAACAGTCAAAAACCAACTTATAATATACAAACTCTCAAATACAACTCAAAAACACCGGTGTAAAACACACAATCACCAACATATAACACACAAACACTCACATACAACACACAAACACCGGCCTAAAACATTCAAACTCCGCCATACAACACACAAACACTGACCTATTACACACAAACACGCACCTACAACACATAAACACCCACATACAACACACAAATACCCACCTACAACAAACAAACCCGACCTGTAAGACTGAAACACCCAACCGTCTTAAAACACACAAACACCGGCTTAAAACACACACAAACGTATTTCCAACACACAAACACTGGCCCAAGACAAACAAACACGCACTTACAACACACACACAACCATCTACAACACACAAACACCGGCATAAGACACACAAACACGGAACTATAACACACAAACACTTTAGCACACGTGAACGATTTATAGTTGAACTTGTTACGAATGTGCGATGCGCCAACCATGGCAATTCCGTGGTAACGTTGTACTCGCTGACAGATATCGCTTTTGTCAAGAAGCGGCATAGTCACCCCAATACAGTTCGTTATTGACAAGTTGATGTGGAGCCACAACGTTTTTCGTTTTCTATGGTGGGGATGGTAGAAAGGTTATGTCCGTAAAGAGCACGTCTTCTTATTGCCTCGTTCCAACATACGGTACTCTGTTACATTCGCCCGTTAGTCACAGGAAAATAAACAATCTTATAGGCCGAAAAGTTGAATTTTATTTAAATGCTGACCTGACTACATTTGCCATGGACACCATATGATGTAGTTGCTGCTGAAACAATGTTCGTAGAAACACATCTGTCTTCGAAACGCGTCGCTAAACTCCAGGAAACTGCTGCTGCTGCCCGTCGCCCTGTTATTTCTAACCTCGAACAGGTGAAACAGAATGCCCACATCGGAGTCAACGCTAATAAGTGAAACAATGTAGTTGAATTCTGTGTAGATAGGTTTCTGTATTACACTCATGTGAAAGAGATTGAATGACCGTAGGCATTGTTTAAGTTCCGTAACTCGAAGTGGAAAATAGTACGATATACGCCGTACAGGTGGCCGCCACACAATATATTTATATTGAGTACGAGCACTACGACATATAATAGAACCAACAACACAAGAAAACAATTCTTCGCAATCTTCCTCAACACTCCCAGTTGATGCATCACTGAAACAAATAAACAAACAAACAAACATACAGACAAGCAAACAAACAAACAAACAAAGATAAAACACTTTTTTATACGATTTCACTAGAAACTGTGTCAATTGTTGTTCCGACGCATTGTTGACATTTGTATATGATTTATGTATTCGTAGAAGACGGTTATGTGCTGATATGTACTTTAGTTAACGTATTCTGTAGCCTATTTCTAATACAACAAAAACGACGGAGACGAACTGGACGAACACTGGATCGCCGTCTACATGAACGAGACCCGTCAAAGCGAGTATTTCGACTCGTACGTACTTCCGCCGCAACACGCCGCCTTCCGCACCTACTTGCTTCGGAACTGCGTGGAGTGGACGTACAGTACAACGACCGGAGACTGCAGAGCGGGCTATCTAACGTATGCGGACAATGTTCCGTCGTTTATCTGCTCTTTCGATGCCGTTGTGTACCGATGAAGACCTTCCAGATGATGTTCGGGGACGATCTGGTGGACAAAGACTGTCGTGCATGTCGACTGGTTAAAACTGCATTTAACGTTTTCAGTGTATTGTTTAGTAAATATAAATAAATGAAAACGCACATTTGGTCACTCTATACGTACATACATAACAAGCCTAGATGGCCCACAACCAAGTATGTATGTGTGTATGTATGTATGTATGTATGTATGTATGTATGTATGTATGTATGCATGTATGCATGTATTTATGTATGTATATATGTATATATGTCGTGTTCACACTCTCTCTCTCACACACACACACATACACACACACACACACTCACACACTCACACACACCCACGTTCACGCACACGCACACTGTTTACACGAGTATAGGTACCGTGCTGACCTTATCTTCGAGGACCTGACGGTTAACGTGGGTGGAAGTAGGTCAACGATTCCTTCATTTGAAATCCGCGATTCCACCCTCGTCCGCTCCGCCGACTCGTCAGCACGACGAGGAAGGTGTCCTTGTTGACTTCTTTCTGACGCTTGTTCAACCCTTTCGTGCTGTTGCTACGAAGCAGTAGTAGGTCTTGATGCAGAGTGCGACGATACCGCGACCGAACCATTCCTCCGTGAAGAGACCCGGCGTTCTCTTATCGTACGTCCGGCGAGCAACTTCTTGCCGGTGGTATCCCGGTCGGCACTGCATGTACGCCTCACGTGAGCGTGGCAGCACTCCGGCGGGGCCACCCGGTCCCGGAAGTAGTGCTCGCGTGTGGAGGGTTCAATGATGTCGTCGAGGGTTCAACGATTCCTACGTAGGCCGAATCGTTGTCCATTTCACAGTTCTGGAACAGGTGTCGAGGTACGTAGGTATCGATGAAGTCGTAGTAGAACTGGAGCATGCGCAGCTTAATATACTGGTACACGAATTACCTGATCTGGATAGGGAGACTGTAGGTGTCGGTCCTCTTGTTCAACGCCACCTCGTAGACGCTGTTGTAAACGACGACGTGGAATTGCCGAAAGCGCAGATCATTTATCAAAGTCGAGGCACATGAAGTGGTGCAGTACTTGACGTCCCTCTAAAGGTAGACCCGCTTGATCGTCTTCCCGTAACCGCTGTTGCCAAGAAGCTTAACCGTCACGGCGATGATGGCCTTGTCGGGTCGGCGTCGCCCCGGCGACGGGCAGAGGACACCGACTTGTCGAAGCGGCGAAAACACGGGTCCGGGTCGTATTCGACGATCTGGTATACGTGGTTGGCGACGAGTCCGTGCTCCAGATACCATCGCAGTAGGGGGTGGTGAGAAGAATATTGGCTAAAACAAAAATTCCCACGAGATTACGTTGAGGTCGGGTCAGGAGGTCATGATCTTCTGCGTAGCGATACATGAACGGAGTGAGATCTTCGCGAGTGACGTAAGTGTTCTTGGTGACGGGATGCATCTCGGCGAATCTATCGCTTTCTACGACAACGAAGAGGGTACCGTCGCGCACGTCCTTCAAGAACTGTGTCTGTTTAAGCTAACTGTGCGCAAGCTGTCAACGAGGAAAGGTCATCTCCAGAAAGAAGGCCATCTCGTTCTTTTTTTATCTCTCTCTCCACTGACACACCAACATCTCGATGACGGTGTTGAAGCGGCGAAGAAAAGCTGTGGTGGCGCACGTCTCGGCGTAGAGTTGATCCATGGGTTTAAGTTCAACTAATTCGTCTCCTTCCCAGTGCACAGAGATCCCTCGGAACTGGTACGCTGTCCGCGTCTCCCGGCACTATCCGTCGACGAGGTACATGCCTACTCGCTTCTCACGACCGTTCAGCAGGTGACGTAACGTAGTCACTTCCGCGCGGTTTCCTACGTCAACCACTCCACAGCCACACGGCCGTGCCGGTGCACCGGTTCCGGGCGAAAGGGGTTCTCGTTGCGACGGCGCGTGTGAGCTCAGAGCTAGAGGGCATTCGCGTCGTATCCGACGAGAGAGCGACACGTCTGCGCGCCATCGCCGTAGTCGACCTGACGTAGCTTAGTGAAGTCAGTCTCGTGAAGTCGTGAAAAGACAATCGAGTGGCCTCCATCAACCTGGAATTGCACGAGTTGGTGCAGGTCCTGTTCGTTGTCCGGTTCGTTGAATAGGGTTAAGTGGGTGACTGTCGGGAGGTCGTTAAACAGGTAGACCAGCGTCAAACCCGACACGATGATGCTCTCCTTGAACATGTCGATACGTTGCTCTTGGTAGAAGTCGAACTCCTTGTCTACAGCCTCCAAGTCTGGGTCACGTCTCTGTTGTTCCAGGCCAGAAAGTCCCGCAGCGTCGTCATGCCTTCGTCGGTCTACACAGACTGACATCGCTCGTAAGCTTCGTCGGAGATACCGTCGCATTTCAGGTAACTGTATAAACCCTCGTTCGGAGGAAGCTCAGTGTCGCCTAGTTTCCGCAGGCAGTCCAGATATTAATAGGGAAAGGGAATTTTCATCAATTCGCATCTGTAGCCTTTCACGAACTTGTCGTAGCTGAGACCAGGCGCGAGTTAGTCGTCGTTAGACACATAAAGTCGTTTTTACTCTTCATGACGAACACCGACAACACGGCCTGCTCCTCGCAATTGAGAAGGGGGTGACGTTCTTCTACACGACGTTCAGAGGATGGGGAGCAGGCGTAAGAACGCGCGCAGACGGTCAGCGAATGTGGTGTACTGGTTCGTACCCCCCTCTTGACACTTCTCTTTCCACTCGGCCTGAATGCGGTCAGTTCCTCGAAGATAGGATGGTATGAGGGTACCAGCGCCTAGCGCTCCGCCTCGCTTGTCTCTTCCAGGGCCATCATGATGATCTTCGTGAGTTCGTTCGAATCACCTGCCGTGACGAAACACTGCGCCGTCTCGTACCCGGGGACGTCCAAGGCGAGTCTCACGCTGAGAAGCTCGTGCCTGGCTAGCCACTGGTGTTTGGTTCGGTCCGAGGGTAATTGACTCTGTTCGAAGTAGCACTCGAAATCGAACGTTGCTCTGTACGGGTAGTAGCGCAGGGCTTCTTCAACGTAGATACTGTCGTCCTCCAACTGTTGGAACACGGACAATAGACACCGCCGGTGTAGAAATTCCTGACACCACACTCGTACGTAGCTTCTTGTGTCCGCAATTCCCACGCCGTTTTCCACAACGAGTCACCGCACTTGCCGCAACGTTAACTGTGACAGAACATGGACGCGTTCTGCACATACAAGTAGTGAGTGTCGTACAAATTCACGTTCATGGTAGTGGGGTATCGACCTACAGAGCGTCTGACCAGTTCGGCGGTCGTCTTCCCGTTCTCCACTTCCACCAGTCGGTACACGACCTCTTTCACTTGGAAGACGGTCTCCACCTGGTCGAGGTCGTCTAGCGTGACACCGTCTAAAAAGTAGGCGTCTAACTCGGTGGTGTAGTCGGTGTAGTGTAGTGTGTAGTGCCCGATAGCGGAAGAGTCACAGTTTATCCGTGTAAGGTCTACTGTGACTATCCTTCTCCAGGGTTGTGACCGCCTTGTTGCGTCGCAGGTACTCTGGAAGTTTCATTCCGAGGCAGCCGATTGGGTGTCGGATGATAGCTTTTTGGAAGACGGTGACATTGGTCTCCACTTCGGCTGTCCAACCAGTGTCGGATCTTTGGGATATGACGTAATCTAGGACATCTGATTGATGGATACGCTGGATATTTCGGATGCTGGTAATCAGGGAGGGCAACCCCAGCAGTTGCACAACAAATGGTAGTACCTATAGTGTCTCGTCTCCTGTTGTCTGAGGACGAAGCTGAAACACATATTTACCTTGAAAGCGCGAGTGTGTTCTTGGAACACAAGCCGCAGTCTATCGTTCAGAGCACTCTTGTCCAAGCTGGTTAGATGAAAATTGTATCTGGATTAAACCGGACCCCTCACCGTGGACGTGCGTATACTCGCGAACGACCTGTCGCAGGTCCTCAGACACGGCATCATCAGCGCCTAACAGAACCTCTTGATCAGCACCGTTGGCGGCAGCACCGTCGGCAGCAGCAGCAGTCCGGCGACGATTTAATCCAACCCGACAACTCGTCCTGAAGTGTCTTAACACATCACTCCGACGGCTAATACTCCGGTCACACTTCTGAGAGTCGTGACGGACCCGCCTCTTTGGTTCTAGACTCGGTCAACATATCTTAACATAGATCACAATCGAGCGCTTCGGTCGAAAGAGCGACCACACGTCGTATATACTAGATTGCTCGGTGACGATATTTCGTCCAGCTCCGGACGAGAACAGCCCTGGCGATGGCCCGTATGTAGGTATCGAGTAACGGATTACTCGGGCGCCGATAGGGTACAGCACTGTATGGCTTGAGTAACGGACGCTAGAAGGGGTCAGCAATGTGCCTCAGCGTCTACTTGTTTATAAGTAAGCGTACGTACGGTATATATATATATGTAAACCCAACGGTGGCGCCCTCTCTTAGGGGTACAGGTGGTTGCTAGAGGTCACCATTGATTAGAGCATGAGGTAAGGGTTAGAGATATATGTGCTCACGCAGTCGGTAGAGGTCGTTATTGAATAGGTCTTCTACCCTGATGTAATGCGTAGAGATATAGGTGCTCACGTGGTCTCTTGGGGTACTAGCGAGTGGATGGGTACTCGCGCGATAGCTAGACTTCTTCTACCTTGTGGTTATATGTAGCCAGCGTGAGTAAGTGACAGATTCATGATGTTGTGGTCAACACCGTTCATCAGTTTTCAATGATTTATTTACGATGAATACAATGCGACTAACCTTTTATGCATACAAACAAAGAGGCTTACCGCTATTTTATAAGAGATTATTAATACAGCTGTAGCGTGAACACATATGTTTTAAAACAACTAAAATTGCATATACACTACCACTATTTCGGTTGTTAACCCCGATCTATCAAACAACATGAATATAGAGATATTTTTTTAATTCGATACAAAATTATGTTTTTTGCACGAACAAAGAACAAGGTAATGCCTACTCCTTCGACTTAATTAGAAGGTCAAATGTCAAATGACAAATGTCAATATTAAAGGTTGAGGTCAAAGTCAAATATAAAATATCAAAGGTCAAGGTGATGATCAAGGTCAATGCCCTTTTAATTAGTAATTAGTTAATTAGTTCATTAATTACCCATTTTTATATGGCAAATCCCTTTGATCTTTTTGGCGCATTTGCCCTCTTTATATGCAAAATCTCTTTGATCTTTAACGCATTTGGATTAGCAGATCCTTGACTATCCTACTATGCACACCCCCGGACTTTTTCCCCGACGTTCCCGCTGCAGTCAATAAATAAATAAATAATAGAATGACGCTACACGCACTAATGCACTGAAGTTGTCAATGTCCGGGAAACTACTGCTGCATGATGATGATGATGATGATGATGATGGCGGTGGTGGTGGTGACAGCTAGAATTGTGCTGATACAAACATACTCAAAATGTGTTTCTACCACACTCCAGTAGCTCAATTAATTTGTATGTTTACTATCAATTAATTAAGGTACCTCTAATAACAATTACCTATATCTCTAAATCACTTTTATTCGTGGCAAATATGTGGAATTTTCATGCGATCAATGTCGATATTTTGCCATTTTGTTTATTACTGGAAACGGGTGGACGGGCAGAAAAAGTCAATATATTACGCCTAGTGAAATGTATTACCTTTGAATGTGCTCCAAGTTATTTTGAGATCATTAAAACATATTGCATGACAAATATGTTGGTCAAAGACGAACCCAATCTACATTATTATTTTTTTATTGTTATGTCTGACCGGGGTGACACGTCATGGTGCCGATATTTGTGTATTGCATGTATACTCAAATGACTCATTATTTAGTGTGCATATATCATGAATATGTTACATTACTAGGGCAGATTACATTAATAGGACTTAAAACCGATAGATAAGACATATACGTGATACGTCAGATAAATGTCCCGCATACATGCCTGCCAATATATTATAAGAGAACCCGATATATGCAGCTTCGCATGAGCAGTGGGGCGTGAGCACACAGTTGGATGTACTTGAATCTGAAATTCTCCTTCACTTATTTCAGAACACTGAAGTTTGCAGTTATATGGATGACATGAATCGAGTTGGTTGGGCTGTCAACTTGATTGCAACGTTGTACGGATGTCACATTTCCACGTCCGTATTTCGTTGATGACCAGACGTTGTAAAGTTAGGTTGAAAGTGATAACATAATATCAGGCGTGTATAACCGTACATACCGTACTCACATTCACAGCAATCTAGACGTTTTCTGACGGTTAGTTTTCATTTATAGGGGATAATCAACACATAAAAACGTTGCCAAATGCTGAATAACGTTCAATTCAATGAAATAACATAACATTTCGGGTGTATAACCGTACAGCGCACATGCACAGCAATCTAAACGTTTTCTGGCGGTTTGTTTTCATTTATAACGGGTAATCAACAGTTACAAATGTTGCGAAATGCTGAATATCGTTCCCTTCAATCAGATAACATAACATTTAGCGTGTATAACCGTACAGCTCACATTCACAGCAATCTAGACTATTTCTGATGGATAGTTTTCATATATATATATGTACATACATAGATATGTACATATATATATATATATATATATGATAGTCAACATTTCAAAACGTTGCCAAATGCTGACTATCGATGATTTGAAAGTGATAACATAATATTCCCCATGTATAACCGTACAACTCACATTCACAGCAATCTAGACGTTTTCAGACGGTTAGTTTTCATTTATAAGGGATAATGGACAGTTCAAAACATTGTCAAATATTCAATATTAATCAATTCAAAGTGATAACTTAATATTTCACGTGTATGAGTTTACAGGTCACTACCAAAGCAATCTAGATTTTCCTGACGATTAGTTTTCATTGATAGTGTGTAAACAACAGTTAAAAACGTTCCCAAATGCTGAATACCGATCAATTGAACGTTATATCATAATGTTTCGCTTGTGTGACTGTACAGTTCATTATTACAGCAATTCTCCCTCAGTTTTAATAAGTTTTATTTTGAATAACTTAATTATGCACATGCGATATGTACAAGAACAGTGCAATTACTACATTGGGTTGCTACATACTCTACTTAAACATGTCATATGCTCGTCTACAATCACATATACGTTAACAAAAACGGCCTTCAAGTACATATTACCAAGAATACATGTCAAGGCCCGTCTGACAACACAACACTAGGCTGGCGGTGAAGTCCACATTGGCGGCAACTACTGGACGGCGGCTATAGCGATGCTGTAACCTGGCGTTAAGACAGCGCGGGCTAACGGTTACTGTGTGATGTTGGGACGGTTTGTCGTCCAGACAGATTAGATCTTAAAGATAATCGAATACCAACAATTGTGAGAACAAGGATTTAAAGATCGATTAGTAAAGTCTTTTATGGTATCAAACTCAATTGATAAACTAAGCAATCTAAATGTTATTTCTTTACATTGATTGCCCGTATTTAGGTATTGTCCATAATTAACTACTTTTAATCCAGCAGACTGTTTGGCATCATTCAAATTGTAAGCCGTTTGTGTATAGTTTTTTCTTGATAAGGGACTAGTGGTGGTTTGTAGCAATAATTTCGTTTCAACAGTAAACTGAAATAGGACACCGGCCAGTAATTGATCAGTACTAAAGTATCACAACGTGCGTGAGGAATGTGATGAGATAAAAAGTTGAATAAAACAGACTTCATGGAAAACTGTTTTTTAAACATGCCCACTTATTTGAAGCGAAAACTGCCCGACAAGAAATACCGTGAATCTATGTCTTCGCGCAGTAATTGCAACGTCGTTATAGGCTTCAAATAAAGTCTAGCTGGTATTGGAATGAACATATCTGCCGAGTGAAGTGAAAACGGCATTAGCAATCTTACATACCGGATACAGAGCTATATAGTAACTGCCCATGCTGAATCTAAACACAATCTTGCAATTAAAGCAGTGTCCAGAAATATAATGATATTATTAATGTCATGTACCAACTCATATGCCAAATAGAGTAACACTGTAACAATTGTCTTAGTTTGCATCCATCTTGTTCGCCGGGATTTTGCTAATTTATTTTTTCACGAGGTAGACTGTACGACGTGTGTCCATCATGGCCACCCATATCAAGTCAGTAGATATTGCTCACCTGGCAGTCATCTAGGTGCCAGTTGACGCGGTAATTACTAGCTGCTGCACGGTAAATTATAAGACAGGGTTTATCAGGATGGAGTGGCCGCTGGTATGTACCGTGTCGACTGTATAACTACTGGGTCATTTCATCTATAGTGGCTGATTGTAGAATTTTTGTCGTGTGTGAGACTCTCTGTGTTAAACTGTCTTAGCAATGTCCGCCAAACGCAAAACAAAGATACCTCGTTCACCTGCACACATGTGACTGCGATCTGCTGTGATCGTGGATGGAGTTTTACATATCAATTATAATTGTTGTGACCACTGTTATTATTGGGCGTAATTGCAGGGAATGTGTTGCTTTCGCGAGCGGGTACGTAGTACGTCCAGTTGACGGATACAATTACATATATCAATATGACACAAGAGAAACACGTCAATGGTCGCTGAATACAGGTTTAAACTTGCTATACTCCCACCCAGTGAACATCATGACAGAACAACCCAAATATTTACGGTAACGCTTGCAACAATACTGTCATCAATCAATATAGATCATTGTCGCAGACAGACTGACGACGCGATATAAACGGAGTGGTACCACTTACCTAAAAATAGTTGTTTTCTAATTTGCATGCAATCTATACTTGAGAAAGGACGATAAAGATCGCTAAGTATAGGTTGGAAGACACAGTACTCACGTCTGTTGAGATCTCGACAGAGCAATCTAAAGACGAACGTGGCGCTTGTAACATAATACTGTCATCAATCAATACAGATTAAATGAGCCAGCTGACAGGACGACAACAAGGTGCATATTCACAGGGCACACCTAACGGGCAAACAATTAACCAGCCTTCTAATTAACCAGCCGTCAGTCACCTGGGCCGCAAAAACCCGCAAACGCGTAGAAGTCAACAAAGGCGTCCTTCCGTACATATTACCAATCGGCTGACGTTGAAGACTGCATTGGCAGCACCTTCAGGACGGCGCCTACAGCGGTGCCGTCACCTGATGACTAAGCAGTAGTTGATTAGATACATTGAGGTTTATACAGTAAACCCCCGTAGTTAGCCCCTACTATCACTGTACTACCAAAATTTTTCTAGTTACAGTGTGAAATATTCCACGAAAAAGACGAGCGATTACCATAAATATAATGATAGATGGTGTCAAACATCTACTAATAATTCTTAATAGTTATATAATGGTATCAAAGGCAATCGATAAATCAAACAATCTAAATGTTTTTCTTTACGTTGAATGTCTATAATTGTATTTAGAGATTGTCTACGTCATTGAGTACTGTTATATAAGCAGAGTTTTTAGCGTCAATCAGTTTGTAAGCTTATTGTTATTGTTGTCTAAAAGCTCATGACTTGATATGGAACTATTGGAGTTTTTAACAATAATTCATTTAAACTATTTAGGAAATTAAACTGTGTAAGGACACCGGTCCGTGACTGTTTAATACCAAAGCACCAAAACGTGCGTCAGGAGTGTGATTTTGGTGGGGGTAAATAGGGGAACTTCATGGAGAAATATTTTCATCATTCCCACTTGGTTAAAACGAAATGTATCTATTTTTTAAATGATAAACATGGACAAAGTATCAATAATACATTCAAGATAATCTTTGTGCACTAATTATTACGACGATGCGTGCTTCGAATAGGAGTATAATTCGTATTGGCACAACACAATCTGCCGAGTAAATTGCAAAACGCTATGAGCAATTCTGCATACAGGATACCGAGCTATACAATAACTGGCCCTGGTGAACTAAATACAAACTTGCAATTAATGCAACGTCCAGCATTATCGCTGTGGCTAGTATGCATTCCATGTACATACACACAAAATCCAGTAACATTATCGTAATTTTCTTAGTTTGCAACCATCTTCCTTGCTGGGGTTTGGCTAATTGATTTTTTCGCCAGGTTCGTGTCGCACGGTATGTGCATACCAATCAGGCCATATTTAAAAAGCCAGAAGACATTGGTTAGTCTATAGTTATTAAAGTGCCAGTTGTTGCGGTAATTACTAGCTGCTGCAAGATAAATTATACGACAGGGTTTGTCAAGATGTCTTGGCTGCTGGTGTGTTCTTGTTCGACGACATGGTTGATTTTATGAATATCCTTCGCTTTCGATACTCTCTGTGTTAAACATTTTTTGCAATGGCCGCCTAACGCTTTCAACAAATTACAATAGTATTACAATAACTGAAAGGAAGAAGCAGACAGTCTAGCGACACAATATATACTTAGTGTCACACCTGCCTGATAAATGATGACTTCTAAATTATATGCGTCAGCCAGTAGTCACCTACATACGTGTGGCTGCGAAATGGTCTGGTCGTGGTTAGAATGTTACATATCCATTGTTATTGCTGTATCTGCTGCTTCTATTGGTGGGCGTAATTTCAGGGAATACTCATGTACGGACGGGAAGTACGCCCAGTTGCTGAGTACTATTGCAGACATCAAAATGATCGCTAAATACATGTTTCATCAATTATAAATACTTTTATTCTTAACACTTTAACACTTTTCTTAGTTTGTATGCAGCTTGTTCGCCGGAGTTTTGCTAATTGACTTTTTTCCGAGGTAGACTGTACGATATGCGTCCACCATGGCCACCCATATCAAGTTAGTAGATATTGCTCACCTGGCAGTCATCCAGGTGACAGTTGACGTGGTAATTACTAGCTGCTGCACGGTAAATTATAAGACAGGGTTTATCAGCTTCGAGTTGCCGCTGGTATGTAGAGTTTTGACCGTATCACTACTGGGTCATTTCATCTATAGTGGTTCATTATAGGAAAGTTGTTGTCGTCTATGAGACAAATTACTATATCGTAATAATATCTTGAAGGAAAAAGCAGACAGACTGTGACACAATATAAACTGAGTCATCGTCTGAGTGTCATACCTGTTTGATAAATGATGTCTTCTAAATTACATGCATTATACAAAGGTGCCGCGTCCACCTGCACACGAGTGACTGCGAATTGGTATGATCATAGATGGAGTTTAAGATATCAATAATTGTTGTGACTACTGCTATTCTTGGGCATAATTGCAAGGAATATGTTGCTTTCACGACAGGGTAATACGTCAAAATGATAAATGCAATTGCAGCTGTCAATATAACACAAGAGAAACACGTCAATGGTCGCTGAATACAGGATTAAATTTGCTATACTCCCACCTACTGAACATCACGATAGAACGATTCAAATACATACGGTAATGCTTGCGACAAGATACTGTCATCAATCAATACAGGTCATAGTCGCAGGCGGACTAGCGACACGCTATCTACGGAGTGGCCACACCTGCTAAACAAAGGTTTTCTTCTAATTTGCATGCATTCTATACTTTAAAATGGGCGATAAAGATCGCTAAGTAAAGGTTGGGAGACACGGTAGGAGACACAATACTCCGGTTAAGTTAAGGTCTCGACAGAGGAACCCAAAGACGAACGGGACGCTTGTAACATAATACTGTCATCAATCAACACAAATCAAATGAGCCAGCAGACATGATAACGACAAGATGCATACCGAGCGGCCTCACCTGACGGGTAAACACTGTCTTCTAATCAACTAGCCGTCAGTCACCTATGGACCGAGGTCACACGCACATACGTGCCTACAAGCATGCTTGGTGATGATTGGAGGTGGCTACAACACTTTAGGAGACATCGTCTTGTGCACGGGAATTAAATAGGAAATATGACGTAATTGTAAGTCAAAGTAGAGCCCACTTGTAAAAAAATATATATTTAACAAATTTGAAAACGCTCTGTTAAATATGTTTGAATTGCTCTTAACTGCTATGACGTTAATTAGTTTAATTCTTGCTAGATAACAAGAAGTACAAAATGTTTAAAATTGTGTATTTTATGTCACCAATTAACAAACTGATTACGAAAAATGTTTGTTGTGTTTGTCTTGCCCAAAACGCTAACACGAACTGTCAATAGTCTACCCGTTGTTGGAATTCAATAGTTTACATAGGCGTCGGAACGTGGTGAAAATTGGAGGGGCTGAGGTTAACTAAAACCTTCCATGTGCACCCCATTACCCTTAAGACTCACCAAAAACGTCCAACTCCACCCCCTTAGCGAAATATTGGGGCTATTGCGGGAGCTTAGCCCCCAACCCCTCCTCCCCTGATTCCGATGACTGTGGTTTATGTAGCACATGCCGTTTTATAAATGTTGATTGTTTCTATGGTCACATTCTCCCTCAGTATTAATAAGTTTTATTTTGAATAACTTAATTATGCACTTGCGATATGTACAAGAACAGTGCAATTAATACGGTGGGTTGCTACATACTCTACTTGTACATCTCATATCCTCGTCTACAAACACATAGACGTTAACGAAGACGTAATTCCGTACATATTACAAAGAATACATGACACGTCACTCGGCTGACGGTGAAGTCCGCATTGGCAACACCTACTGGACGGCGGCCACAACGGTGCTGCCACCTGGCGGCTTAGCGTAGTTAGTTAGTTATGATTTGCTTTGCACAATACACTCCTCCTACTCTCAATATATTACAAAATATACTTATGTAAAATTACAGAACTAGACATATGGAAGCTATTGATGTCATGTAACGTGGCTCAGATTTTGAGCCACGTTACATGACATCAATACGTGATCAAGATCCACAGGTGGTCGATTGAAACATTGTTTCCACTAAACGCTCCAAAGTAAGTATTAATTCTTTCTGCCCATTCAAATCTTGGAGCCATGAACAATAGTTTCCACGTCGTTCTTCGACAATATGCTAATTAAATAATAATAATAATAATAATAATAATAAATAACTAAATAACTGTATCCTAATACATAACTGAATTCAACATTGCACAAATGTCACTGATGCAACGCAGTTTGCATGCCTGACTGCATGAAGCAGGGCATTCCACAGGATCGGGCCAGCAACCGAGAAGGAACGACGGCCATAATGTTCAAGGTGATATCTCGGAACAGTCAGCAGACCTTGTTCGGCCGATCTAAGGGATCTGGTCGGCGTGTAGGATGTCACGAGCGATGAAATGTACGCAGGGCCGAGATGGTGCACTGCAAAAAGACAGTGAGGAAGATCACCCGATGGGAAAATCACAAACAGTTCAACATGAGATGCATTAGGTATAAGATCACCCCGACAAGCATCAAAATGAATACAAACGTATCTGGCGCAAGAGCACAGCAAACTGTGAAGAAAGCAGAATTACGGCTGCTCGGATTACGCACACGACAATGTACGTACACGATAAAGAAACTAAACAAATCACTGACAACGGATACAAACAATTGGAAGCCATCCTGAATAGTGATGAGACAGCGGAAAAGTAACGGTTGCTCGCAGCTGCGCATATACACACATTCGAGGAAACTAGGTCACGACAACTAAACAAGTTCGAGAGACTTTACAACAAACCTCAGGTTAAGAACGAAGTGACAGACACCAGCATAGGCAGTAACAGGTGGGTAATGAACTTGAGCCACAGACAGATTAGTGATGATGAACGGTCATTACTTAGCAAAGGTTTAAACTTTGCCATTACTCCGACCACCCTCCCAGTTGAAGAAATCATAGCCGGTATAGAGGTAGTCATTAAACAAACAGACACGGCTGCAAAAGAACTCCGAAGGGAGGTTGTCCGCAATATCAAACGAGCAAAACTCCCTAAATCTAACATCACGAAAGGGAAAAGGGCGGCTTTACAGGAACTTAAAAAAGACAACTCCATCATCATACTCCCTGCAGACAAAGGTAGAGCCACGATAATCACGAACACTACCGAATACAGCAAGAAACTGGCAGACATGGTGGGTGATACGCACACGTACACCAAACTAAGCAAAGAAAACACATAAATATAAAAAAACGAACTTGGCAACATCCTAAGGAAGTGGAAGAGAAATGGATCAATCACAAATAAATTGTACTGGAAACTATACACAGACTCGGAAGAACCCCCAAAATATATGGGACCCTTAAGATCCACAAAGCCAACACATCTCTCACGCCTTTAGTATCCATGAACCGAGTATCCAGCTGTGGCTGTATAACATACAACGCAGCAAAATACCTTGCCAACATCCTTACCCCCCTTAATGGGCAAGAACGGTCACAGCATCAAAAACACCAGGGAATTGGTTGACAAACTGAGATGGCTGGAAATACCACCTGGACGGAAACTGGTATCATATGATGTCACAGCGCTCTTCACCAGTGTCCCTGTAGACAAGGCACTGAAAGTAATCACCGAGATGTCAAATGAAGATGACACCTTAACCAGCCGCACGGAAATGACCATCCACCAGATTATGGAGCTCCGTGACTTCTGCCTGAACACCACCTATTTCATATATAAAGGTGTTTACTACCAGCAAACACATGGTGCAGCTATGGGGTTTAACTACCCCCCCCCTAATAGCTAACTGCTACATGGAACAATTTGAGAAACAAGCCATCTCTACAACACCTCAACCCCCATCGCTGTGGTTACGCTACGTGGATAGCATATTCACTGTATTACATGAATATGATGTGGAAGAGTTCACCGAACACATCAACAACATCGACATACACATCAAATTCACCATTGAACCAGAGAAAGACAGCAAACTTCCTTTCCTGGATCTATGCACCCACATTCTAGATGAAGGATCCACCAAGCTAACCATATACTGGAAGTCTACACACACGGACCAGTACCTCAACTTCAAGTCACACCACCCTCTAACTCATAAAAGATCAGTTGTTAAACAAACCAGCACTCTCACCAGCAGCGCCCAGCTGTATGTCACCATAGCTGAAGACTGGAAAACAGAACTTACACATGTCCACAATGCCCTTAGAGCCGATGACAATCCAGAGTGGGCGCTTGTAGTTCCGCCACCTAGTGCGAACAGACCACTTACGAACAACAACAATGCACAAACAACGAACTCAAACCGACCCATGTTTAGACTACCATACGTAGCAGGGTTATCATAACAACTCGGACGAATCTACAAGTCACACAATGTGTACTTGAACCATAAACCCGCCAACTCCATCCGTTCAGTGGTAGTGCACCCTGAACACAAAACCCCGAGAGAACAAACAATGTGGAACCATCTACCACATCACCTGTGACAACAACAATAGCCACACTTACATATGTGAAAAAAAATACCACTCAGTTAGATGTTCAAAGAATACACAAACCTGGACAAACCTACAAGAGTATGAGATCATTGTCTGGCCACAGGATAACACCAAGGTCTTGGCCCGATAACAGAACTGGCACAAGAGGAAAGTAAAGGAGGCCATATACATCAAACAGAGAGCCTCCATCATGAACCGAGACTAGGGATACCACCTGCCCGACATCTACAACCAGATCATTCCGCTAAAATATCAGCCAGGTCACATTACATCAATGCGTGATCAAGATCCATAGGTGGTGGAAAGAAACGTTGCACATTTCCACTAAACGCTCCAATGTAAGTGTTAATTGTTGCTGCCCATAAAGAAATAGAGTTATAAAACTTGCGGTCCGCCTCATCACGCTGACAAACACAAGCAAGTGGACGTTGGTAGGCCTACATGTTCTAAGAATATATTCGTCGTGTGACAGTTGAAAACACTTTGAGGCGATCTTGAACCAAAACAAATTGAAACAAATGTTATTTGAATTTAATTAATCACTTGCTAGTCTTGGATGCAGAAAATCTACTTGGCTTATCTCTACAATCACAACAGACAACGCGGGCTACCGGTTACTATGTGATGCTGAGACGGTATGTCGTCCAAAAACATAATAAAGACAATCAATGTCCAAGGACTGTATGATAGATGCTATCACACATCTTATCGTATCTTATGGTATAAAAGGCAATCAATAAATCAGACAATGTAAATGTTTTTTCACCTTAATTATCCATATTTAGAGTTAGCATACATCATGGTGTACCTTTAATTCGGCAGCCTCTTTAGCGTCAGCCAGTTTGCAACCTTGGTGTTTTGGTATTCCGTAAGCATTCCACGTGATGTGGGACTAGTGGTGGTTTGTAACAATAATTTGTAATCATTCCAGATTACTGTAATAGTCTTCGCGCAGTAGGGAAAGGTTGGGATCCATGATCACAGAGGAGCTTTGAACCACCCCCTGTAACTTTATTAATACTTATCATACGTTTAGTGTTTCGTGTTCTGTAGAAGCAGGTCCTGCTACTTACAACTTGAATAATTACGGATGAGCAACGGCGCCAAATCACGATTGTATGCGTTTTAACCGATAAATAGTGTGTAGTAAATATTTCGTGTTTTATTGTTTTCTTTATACAACTACCATGCATAGTGTAATGTTGTTTGTAATAGCATTTGACAATAAGCGATACATGTTCGGTTAATACCTGAAGCAATTCTTGCCAGATGTTAACATATGTTTCATTAAACCTCGTTCTGTACGAACATTTGTGATCAGGCACTCATGAACCGGTTCATGGATGCCAAAATTGACTGGTGCATTTGTTTGCGTTCAATAGGCCATGTTGGTAGTGTTCGAGTATTTGTATATTATGATCCGTTAAGATTAGAATGTCACAAATGAAAAAGTTTCCTGTAAACTTGGAACACAACAAAATAAAGCGTGGATCAATATGAAATAAACCATGAAAAAGTTCTTGATCGATTGAAAATTAATATATCACTTAGTTTTACCCAATTATTATCAATTGCAAACGGTCGTTGAGCTATATTATCTCCAAGAAGATGAGTAATGCGCGTAAAGCCGTTTCCTTAGGGCATCTATTATGTGTCAGTAGAACTGGACTGTTCACAATCATCCAGGTTCCAGTTGGCGCGGTTATTACTAACTGCTGCAAGGTAAATTATAAGACGGGTGTGACGTCTAAATGATACGCATTAGCCAATGGGGCCGTTTCATTTGTTACTGCGAACTGGTCTGCTCCTGTTTTACATATCGATTGCAACTGCTGTATTTACTGCCGCCATTATGGGCCTAATCGCAGGGAATATATCGTTTTCACGGGCGGGTAATACAGTCAATTTACCTAAACCATTGCCGCTGTCAATCTTCCAGAAGGGTAAAGGCGTCAAGGATACATAAATACAGTTTTACAATACTCACGCCGAGTGGATACCTCGACAGAGCTACCCAAAGACGTATGATGAAGCTTGCAACGAGATACTCTTATCAATCAACACAATTCAACGGAACCAGCAGACAGGATGGCGACACGGTGCATACTGACTAGCAGACACTGTTTTCTAATTAATGGTGTTGTAGTCAGCTCTTCTATTGCTTGACATAAATGCTTTTGCTATGGTAACGTTGTTGTGTCCGAAATGTCCTGTTTTGGATATTATGCATATTTCTGTATCAACGCATACATAACATTCTGAAAGAGGATTTGCTACCACCTTTATAGCTGTGGTTTTGTTAACTGATTTTTCAGCAATGTAGCTGTATCCACCAATCAGACGAGTCAGTGGCTGTTGCTCAGTTTGCAGGTGCCAGTTGACGCGGTAATTATTAGCTGCTGCTTGGAAAATTATTATACAGAGTTCGTCTGAATGGATGGACTCTGGTATGACTACTGGGTCGTTCCATATATATTGGCTGATCATAGGAATTACATTGTCGCTTTGTTAAGCTATGTTGGCAGTACGTGTCCGCCAAAAGCTTTCTTCCAACAAATTACCATATCAGAGCAGTACCTGAAAGCAAGAAGCGAACAAACTAACGCATAATACGCAGTGACGAATACAATTGTAGCCATCATCATGTCTAAAAACAAAGACGACAGTGACTGCTAAAAACAGGTTTAATAAGCTGTACTCCCGTCTAGTGGATATAAACACAGAGCGGTTAAAAGACGTACGGAAATTATTACAAGAATATACTCTCATCAATCAATGTAGATTATAGTCGCAGACAGACAGACGACGCGATATATACGGAATGGCTACACTTGCCTAACAAAGGTTGTCTTCTACTTTGCCTGCATTCTATACTTGAGAATGGGCGATAAAGATCGCTAAAGTAAAGGTTGGGAGACACGGTCGGAGACACAGTACTCCCGCCAAGTTAAGGTCTCGACATAGGAACCCAAAGACGAACGTGACGCTCGTAACATAATACTGTCATCAATCAATACAAATCAAATGAGCCAGCAGACATGATGACGACAATGTGCATACAGGGCGGCTACACCTGCCGGGTAAACACTGTCTTCTAATTAACCAGCCGTCAATCACATCTGGACCGCGATCACCCGCACATACACATATCACGCCTACCCGCCTGCTTCGGGATGATTGGAGTTCGCTACAACGCTTAAGGAGACTCCACCCCCTTGGTAAAATAGTTGGGACTGTTGAGGGAACTTAGCCCCTATCCTCACCTCCCATGATTCCGATGCCTGTGGTTGATGTAAAACTTGTAACGAGATACTGTCAACAACCAATACAGTTCAAATGAACCAGCTGACAGGATAACAACAAGATGCATATCGAGGGTCACCACTGGTAAACACTGTCGTCTACTTAACCACCTGGACCACGATCACCAGCACGTGTGTGACTACAAGCCTTCTTGGTCGTGGTTGGAGTTGGCGACAACGCGTAATGAGACATAGGTGTGTACACCGGAACTAAATTGACAATAAAATGCAATTTTAAGTCACTGTAGAGCCCACTTGTGAAAAACAATATTTTACCAATTTGAAAACGCACTGTTAAATATGATTTGGATGTTCTTCAAGCGATTTTTTGTAAGCTAATATACATTCAACATATACTGTATCAAAACATGATAATTATGCGGCCCGAGTATAACGAATATTTATGGACGCTCAGTAAACCACGCAAAGACCGTTGACGTCACACACACACACACACACACACACACACACACACACACACACACACACACACACACACACACACACACCTACACACACACACACACACACACACACACACACACACACACACATACACACACACACACACACACACACAGTCAACATGTCAGATTCCGAGGTGAGTTAATTCAAGCAACGGCATTGTAAATAAGAAATTTGTAGACATATGCATATTGACATCTACGTTTTTATTAGTGTAGGAAGCGTATGCATTGTTTATTTATCCTGCTTCCCAGTGCCGTCAGCCGAGTAACGTTTCGATTAAATAGAATTAAAACTGCCGCCGACGCCGACAGCTGCAGTCGGTGTCAGCTGGGACTGGGTCTGTCGAGCCTCTGTTACAGTGGTATTTAATTTTTTTTGTCTCTTTGCTGTAACCCATAGATCGAGCCAACAAAATCGTAATTACCAATCCATTTCAAAATGTCAAACTCGAGAAAAAAAGAATATAAATTATAGTCGCATAATTACGATAGCGTTAGTTATGGCTTGGCTCCGTATAACAAGCAGTGCATTACAGATGAAAATATCTGTGTATGATTGAAGTTGCATCTTTTTGATAAACTCAGATGTTTTGTCACAGTTAGGGCACACCACAGGTCATCAATATGAGTTCCAATATATTTCGTTTCTTGGTTTTAATGTTGGTCCTTGCAGAAATGCTTCTAATCCACAGCAGTACTATCGGCTAAAAAATATTAGGGCTCAGTCAGACCGAGTTACAATAATTTTGAAAATTCATAATACATAAATGTTCCACAACATTCAAAATGTTTTAGGGATCTTTTTGAGTTATATTCACCAATGATGATTGAAAACAGTGTTTTAAAATATTCGTTACGTTTAAAATTCAATTAAACCTTACATAGATAGGAAAGTATATAGCCGCCTAATCTATTTTAATATTGTACATTACTTCATGTGATGTAGAATGTTGTATTTATACTGCTTATGGAAATAGCAGCTGAATTTATGGTGTAAACAAAATGGTTTCATTATTGAATTTTATTCGGCTTCAATAAGTTTCTGTTATCTAAACGTTTCATTAAAACTAAACTTTAAAATGTATAGCCAGATGTACCTAGTGAAAAAGGAACATGATAGTACCATAAGTGAGATTTCGCATGTTTTATATTCCAACAAAAACCATGCCAATCATTCAATATGTCATCCGTGGTTTCGAGAGCTGGTGTTTTTCTTTTAAATCAATCCGTCTGTCATGAGCTGGACTTTTGTTTGAAATAAGCATTACTATTATTACTATTATTATATACAATATTGCAATGATAGCAGCATCCATGATTGTCACTGTGGCTAGTATACTTTTCGTGTACCAATGCGTACACAAAATACAGTAACAATGTCATAATTTTCTTAGTTTTCAACCATCTTGCTCGCTGAGGTTTGGCTAATTGATTTGTTGTAGAATTACTGTCCGCCCGAGTCGCACGATCTGTGGCTACTACTCAGGCCGTCCTTAACGAGCCAGTAGACATGGGGTATAATGGGACCCGGGCGCCGGGTCTGGTAGCGGCGAATCGACGTTCAACTTATATCCACCAAGCAGATAACATCGTATAACATACAAGATACTGCTCTTCATTTGTAAGTCGTGACAATCACAGTTTAAACGTGGCTGGTATTCAGTCTGTCAGCCAGGAACCACTTGTTGTAATACTGTTTGGAACAATTGAAACAGTAGACCCTATCTCTTTTCGAAAGTTCAGCTCTAACATTGGAGAAATTAAGGCCACCGTATTCAAACGGGAGATCGAAACTCGGCGGAGGCTTTGGAGTGCCACAATGGAGACTGTCATTGTTATTACCGACTGTTTCGATTACATTTCGTGGCAACCGGGGGGTTGCGGGCTGTTGCTCCTCAGCGCCATAGTGTGCTGCCAATGTTTTGCGGAGAAGGGCAAGAAGAGAAAACTAACATGAGATGACGGTCTTTCGACCGAACAGGAACTGAATACTAAAGACACCCGGAAAACATATCTCATGGGCGTTGGCAACCAAGATTAGACTGATCATGACTCTGTCAAAACTCTACGAATCTAGGAACAGTATAACACTCCGTTTCGAATGGAACCGTATTACAACAAGTGGTTCCTGACTGGCAGACTGAATACCAGCCACGTTTAAACTGTGATTGTCACAAGTGAAGAGCAGTATCTTGTATTTTATATTATCCGCTTGCTGGAAATAAGTTGATCACCCGTGCCCCTGGGTCAATACGCCACTGATCAATGTCTACTGGCTCGTTAAGGATGGCCTGAATAGTAGTCACATATCGTACGACACGGGCGGGCGATACGTCTATATCGCCAAAAAATCAATTAGCCAAACCTCAGCGAGCAAGATGGTTGAAAACTAAGAAAATTATGACATTGTTAACTTATGTTATTTCAGACACTACAATGTTACCATAGCAAAAACATTTATGTAAAGCAATAGACAAACAGGTAGCCAGTATGGACAATCATTGAAGTATGCCACGTAATTGCAATTACTGCGCGAAGGTTAGTTGTTTCTATAAATAAACATCGTAAATATTGTCGGTTAAATTCCAAACTAAAGCACACACAAGTGGGAAAGTTGGAATACACTTACCAGTAAAGATGCCGGCCTCAACACCTCATAAAAACCACACCATTCACACACAGTTTGATGGTTAGATACAACGCAACTACTGTCCGAAGTCCTGTCTCAATCTATTTTCCAAAATACATAAGTCATGTAAGACATATTTGGACAAAGCTTTTGTTGACAAACTGGACAAATCAAACCAAAAAAATAAAAATGTTGTCAAACTCCAACATTTCTTTTATTTTCAGTTAGTTAACATGATGTAGTTCGTAGGCCTAAACTATTGTGGACACCACTACAATCAATTGTGTGTGGCATCCGCCGGATGTTAAGACTTTTTGGTGATGTTTATTACAACATCCTCCACCTTTGCTAACAAACTACAGTATTTTGTTATAAAAATACACAAAATGTCAGTTTCTAATGTTTCTGAATGACTCGTGGAGCTACCAGTACTGTTACTCGTGGAGCTACCAGTACTGTTACTCGTGGAGCTACCAGTACTGTTACTCGTGGAGCTACCAGTACTGTTACTCGTGGAGCTACCGGTACTGTTACTCGTGGATCTACCGGTACTGTTACTCGTGGAGCTACCGGTACTGTTATTCGTGGAGCGCAGTAGCGCAGCAGTAAGAGCTTCGGATTCTCGCCTGAGAGAACCCGGGTTTGATTTATGTGCGGCGGTGTCGAACTTTGGGCAAGTTCGTTTATTCTACATTGCTTCAGTTCTCTTAGCGGTATGAATGAATACTTCGCTACAGACAGCGGTGGGCATTTGTGTACGAATAGTCTTCGCGCATTAATTGCAGCGTGGCTGAATGACTCCCAGAGAAGTCGATAATGTATTCGATTGAAGGTCTGCCAGGGAGTAAAGTGTAAAGCGCTTTGAGCATTCCTGAGGACTGGATACTGCGCTATGTAATAACTTACCTTTACTTTTACTTTGTTAGTATCTTTGGAGAAAACATACAACCGAATGGACGTATTCTTGCTTTCATGACTAATACTCAACTCCACATAATAGCATGATTTCTGCATTACACATTTTCACACTTTACTCAAACAAAACAACATTCGTTACATCTGTTTTAATGGATATCCAAGAAGCACTATTGTTTGCCAAATATCTTTGTGTATATATGCAAGACAGACATACAATGTCAATATCATTGGTCATTATTGCGAAAACAACGGTTACGTGTTAGAACGATCGATTTGGATGTCGTAGTAAACATGAATACCTCATTGTTTAAATAATACCAACATCTTTGTAAAACACATTTTCACAAAATATCGTCAACCGTGTGATTTGGCAATATTGTCTTGTAGGTTTATTTAACATTAGCAGTGGGATTCGACAGGTGTGGAAGAAAACAACAAAGGTTTTACGATTTCTTCATGGTCTGCATTTACTGGACACATGAAAGCCAGACATGTTTGGGAAAGCAGTTGATCGGAGTGAGAATAATGGTGCCTCCGAGGCTATAGTAGAAGTGCGATCTGGGTTGGGTGAGGAGGACGTTGCACTGCCGCATGTGGAAGCGAATTCCTGCCCACTTCTTAGGGCTCTTTAGGTCGTATTGTAGGGTGAGGTAATTTTGACAGGAGAGGAGGATCTCCCGATATATAACAACCAGTCATCCGAAATCACCGTACTATGGACACCACAGTGTCCGGCAATTTACGTAGGAACAGTAATTCATTCTACTCTGGAGGACGCCGGACTCTACTGTAGAGGCCTCACCCTCTGTGTCCATTCTCACGATGCGTTTGGTCAAGAAGTTTGTCAGCCAGAGTGGATATGGTGGTTCAACTTGAGGGGCACTGTATCAAAGGAATTTGGGAAGGAAGCAAAGAAAAAAGCTTGGTGACGTTACCCGGATTGTATTCATATTCAATGGAGAAATGTAGGAAAACCACAGATTTTTGTTCATAGGAGTTGAACAATAATGGTCCCACCAAAATAATTGCTGACTATGATCAAAAAGTTAAAACTACCAACTTATGGAAGCTGTTGGAAAAGTTTGGTGCTTTTATCCGGTCTCTCCCCATATCCCAAAAATATGTGTGTCAGCCAATTTCAGGGACACTATGTCGAAGGCCTTGCTAAAGACTAGAACGATGATGTCAGTTTGGTGGCCAATGTCATATGATAATATGATGTCCTGCATGGAGGTGAGCAGGTGTATTTCCCATAGGTGGCCTTTCCTGAATATGTTGACAGTATGCACACCTACACAAATCCTACAACGAAGGAGTCACAATCCAGCACAAATGAAGCAACACGAGAAAGGAAGAGATTGTTAGCCATGCCACTGTGATGTCTCGAAGTTTCGAAAACAAACGATAAAACTGAGTGCATAAACAATAATGCTTCAACTGTTTCCGGAGAGTAACAGGGTCCGATCACGTGCGCACAATGTGTTTGCGAAATATGGTACGATGGCTAATAATACAAATGGATGGTTTTACGCACATTTTAGAGCGACACAAATCGGGTGGTGTTCTGAAACACCCCTTAGATACATTGATTTTAATAGAATGCGTTACATGTTAGCATAGACATAGCCGGATAAGTGACGAAGTGGATCCCACGTTGGCCCAACACTGACCCAACAAAGGTACCTTTGGCATAACGTTGGCGTTGGGCAAATATTTTTTAAGACAACCGAGTTTGATGTGCTAACGTTGGTCCACCATTGATTCAACGACTGACCTAATTAATACACGTAATTAGATATTTACATATTATGTTACAACAACGTTGACCAGTGTTGAGCCAACGTTGGGTCAACCACCCTTACAGATATTGGATCAATATTGGACCAACGTTGGACCACACCCCCAGGAGATGTTGAGCCAACGTTGGGCCAACGTAAGTTGGGTAATTCTTTCTTGGAGTTGTTGTGTCAATGTACTTGGCCACATTCTCGAATAAAAGTGTGGTCAAGAATAGAGGTATACGTAATTAATTAAATTACAATTAATTTCCAAATGTCTCAATTAAATTAAACTCACACATTTATTCGGTGAATGTTATTAAATTAACCTCTCCTTTTTTAGAATAACTATACATAAAATGTAACAGGGCTAAGTTCAAAATATTAGTTTACCTCGCTGCATCGGTGTACCAATTAAGAGAAATTCAGTTTTGTCTGCATTTAACTTTAATTTGCTGTCGGTCATCCATCTTGGAGGTAATGTTTGAGTCGGTTTAGGGTGTGACTTTTATCGGGCGTGGCCAAGGAAATGTAGACCTGTGTGTCATCTGCATAAAGGTGATGATCCAAGTTATGACTTTGGATTACAGAGCTGAGTGGCGTAGTGTGAGTGAGAGTGAAAAGGAAAAACCCAAGAAGGGAACCCTGGGAATGACACATGAAGTGGGGAGTGGGGTTGAAAAATAATTATCTATCTTTATAGATTGATGTATATTGGTTAGATATGAATAAAACCAGGTCACAACTGTGCCAGATATGCCATACCACTTTATAACATACATATTAATAATCAAGTGAAAGTTTTCTTTCAACAACCATTCTGCACGAAATTACACGAGGGCCCACACTATATGGTCGATTCTCACGAAACCTGGACATATTGTCGATTTGGCGACTTTCATATATTGTTTTGACATTTTAATATCATACAGTAGACATATTAACAATTTCAAGACAAACGTTGGACACTTTAAAATGGTTATTCCTGCCAGAGAGAGTGATTTGACGTTACATGTCCGATTCGTGTGATACCACGCGAAACACATAGACCATCCGTTTTCCAACATCGCATGTCTCGGTAATATTAATCATTGCGCATTTTTGAGGGTTTTCTGGCACGTTGAATCCATAGACAGCCATTTGAATAGAAGACACCATTGGTAAACACCTGCCCAAAAAGCAATTTGGATTCAGGAGTAACAGGGGAACGATAGATGCTACCTTCATAATGTGCCAGATCACAGAAAAGCCAAATGAACATCAGATCCCACAACATTTCAATTTTGTCGACTTCAATGCCGCATTTGACACCATTTGGATGGATGCATTATGGAAGATGCAGAGATTGATGAGGTGGACCCCAAAATGACACCGCTGAAAGAGGCCTTGTATGAGAGTATCGAATGTGCTATTATCATCAACGGTCAGTGGTCAGATTGGTTCAAAGTTGAAATAAGAGTGAGGCACGGTTATCTGATATCACCTATCCTCTTCAGCTTTTTCCTCAAGTTCGTTATGGCTGACTTGAAGAGCCTATCTAAAGAGTTCAAACTAGATACATACCTCAGTTTTGACATCAGGTATGCTGACGACACAACATCAATATCTGTCATGTTCGAGAAACTACTACTTGCAACTTAACAGCTTCAAGCTGCCTGTAACAAATGAGGTGTGAAAATCAACCTCTCCAAATGCAAAGTAATCACTTCATCAGAGAAGCATATCATCCTGGAAAATGAAGAACTCGAGACTGTGAGAGAGTTCTGCTTCCTAGGCAGCATGGCACCTTCTACAGAGAGAGACATTGACAGGGAATAGCTTTAGCATCAGCAGCTTTTGGTAGATATCTCAATAAGAATGAAAGCCAGACTATATGGGGCCCTTGTACTGCCTATAGCAATCTATGGTGCAGAAATCTGGACACTAGGATCGCACAACACGCAGTCTCTTGAAGATTTTGAGATGCATTACCTGTGGTCTATCTGAGGTGTTACTGAGGCAGACAGCCTACGAAATAGCCAGATCAGAAGATTCCGGTAGTTTGGACATGTCTGCCGTATACCAAACGAAAACCTCATTAAAATAACTTTCAAAGAAGACTTAAAAAGATACAGAAATAGAGGAAAGCCACGGAAGAGGTGGAGTGATCAAGTTAGACAGGACACTGGACTCCCAATGTTAACAGCAGAGCGGTCAAATTGGCATTTAAGTGTAAATAAGTGTTGCTAAGTGTAAATTCAGCAGTTGTCAACGTACGGTTTAATAGCGTTCTGGTTGTTTAAATTGATCATATTTATTTGCATTTCTTTCGCGTCATGCATCATAAAATTTCAGATGATACAAGTTTACAATGACATTTTTGAAATAAATCTTGGCACAACAGTTACAACAACGTATGCCTTTCGCCCTTCGCACTGACCTATTTCTTGCAAAAGAGGCGGTACATGTGCATGGTGTAATCGTGAAATTAAATTATCATTGACCACTTATTAATAACAATATGTTGTCTATGCCGTTTTGCCACAAACGTTATAATTTAATACAATTGGCGCCTCCATAATATCAACAATTACTGTTCAAATATATCATAGCCAACCAGAATTTGTTTTTGTCTTTACTAGACTGTCTCACACACTGCCGACAGAGGTTGGTGATTTTATTTGGCGTAGCATTTCCCATTCTTTACATCCAGCTTTCCATACCTGCTCTCCCTCACGTGTCCTTTACCTTCTCGGAGTATTATTTGTTATCACGCTTGGCAGCGATGAAATCATCGTCTATATACATCACATTTTATGCGTATTTGATTATCTTTCATGTGTGAGGTGAACTGTGGCAGGATCGTCAATAAAATCGTTTTGTGTGACATCAGTGGTGGTTATATCATTGGTGGTGGCTGTGTTGTCAGTTGTGGCTATGTCAGCTAAGCTGCGCCAGCAATAGCGGTATGAACCTTGAACATTATGATGTACGTTGATGTCATGCACGGACATATATGCTGGAGCGTCGTTGGCGTAGCAACATCCAGACAAACAAGATATGTTTCGCATGTACGTTTGACCACAACTTGAGACCATACCGTGAACGGTCATGTCAGCGGTTCTTCATCTTTTTCGTTGCGATCCAAATTTCGACTGCGGGACTTGCTTGACATGCCTTCATGAAGTTAACTTCTGATAAATGATAAATTAAATGATGCAATACATATGCATACCTAAATTTATTAAAGTTCCATGCTAAAGAATAAGATAGCGCCACTCGTTGGCTATTGACGTAGGAAGAAGACATCCATTTCAAGTAGAACGCTGAAATGGCTGATGAAGATTTCGACAATAGTCCAGTGGCTCAACCAGAACACTTTGCAATGCCCCCTTAAAATTATTTCTTTGCATTTTTGGTTAGTCCATGTCATCTAGTAACAAAATCAACTGGGAGTGGACTCTACACCGCTTGCTTTTTTCAAAATCCACGATGGCCGACAAGACGGCCGCCGAAAATAAATGGCATAACTTCTGAACAAATTGTCTTAGGAAAGTGATCTTCGGATCTAGACATAGGTTTTTGGAGGTACGAAATCTGTTTCTGAGGATTTCATCAAGATTGGTTGAGTTCATATTACCAAAAAATCCAATATGGCTGCCACAACGACTGCCAAAATGCAAAAATCTTTAAAATCCTTAAACGTGGCATAATTTTGGACCTAGGTGACAGACCCGATGATATATGGTTTTCGTGGTCAGAGATTCCGATTCCGGTGTGCTCGTGACGATTTGAGGAATCACTATGCTGCCAAATGATTGTATGTTCTGCGAAATGAATGTTTGAAGGCTAAATACCTGAAGCCAACAACTATTGTTGGTATTTGTTTGTTTATAAAATTATTCAAATTGAAACTGAAATATGAAATGAACAGTATATTTATTAATTACAATCCACTATGAACTCCTTAGCCTTTGTCAGTTAACATGTAATGTCAATGACCGTGACTTGTGACTGTTTCAGAAAACCTACGTATCAAGAATAAGTTTCAAATTACTGGCAGACTTGAACATATTATTTCAACTTCATGATAGAACGCCTCAGGTAACTGTAACTAACACTATCCAAGTAGAGTACAACTATTAGATGATCAACTGGAAACAATTATACAAAACATATCAATAGTATCAAAACGCCTTCTCTGTGTGTTATGTAACATTATGGCACAATTACTCTTGATCCTCGTGAAACTCATCAATGACATGCTGACTCTCATCTGACACATCCTCGTCATCTCCATCCTCAGAAGAAGCTTTCTTATTGAATGGGTTGTTGCATTCAAGTCCTCCCCCACAGGCACACAAAAATGATGCATGCCTTTTGGCGTCCAGTACATCCGCAGCTGTTGTCTTTACAGACTCGCACTGACTCACGACCGCATCGTATGAGCTTGAGTACTGACTCATCAGCTGGGGATACACCACCAACAACAATGGGAGGAGATAGGGCTTTGTAGGCGTAGTCTGCCTCCCATCTGACCTCTATTGGTTTGGGGGCAGAGATTGTACTCGTTCCAATTTTCAACACCCACGTGCGCTGGCGGCACTCTGTCATGCAGTCACACTTCAGCTTGCTAAAATAACATGCAACCATCAAAGCGGTTGCCCCTGTCTTGTCCTGCTCCATATCACCATCAGCTTTATCGATAGTGTAATGTTGCAATCCCTTCTTTGCTGTTGATATGACAGTTACCTTTCCAACTCCGTAAATCGCCGCCACAGTATTACATCCATTTATGGCAAGCCGGACAAAAACCTGTGAGATGATAACGGACTACTTCTTCAGTGATGCTGGGATGTTAACATATGTTCGGATATGGATGATCATGGGACACTGCAGATTTTGAGCTGCAAAATGGTGGAGAAGTAACACAAAAACATCCGTCTCATCACCAACGACGGAGACTCTTTGACTGTGGATCCTGGCCAATGAAGATGGTCTCCTGGGTCATGATGATGTCTGCCTCCTTACCTACGTACAGTTGAGCACTGAATCAAGTGGTGATTTCAGGTTGAGTTTATAGACCTTTGAAAACGTCGTGGCTCGCGCTGCTCGGGTGCTGCTCTTGGTTGAGTAATCCACATACCTATTAAACGCCAGGTACACTTCACTTTCAAAGAGTTTGGAGGCCAAGCAGACTTTGAAGCCTTGAAAAAACGTCTGGATTGACCCTTTTTAGGTCAATCAATTGTCCAGAGAGCAGCGTAGATATCAATGACCACACTAGTCGGATAGCCTCAAGTCCTCAATGCCATTTCCAAAGCAAGATTTTTCTTGAGCGTTGATTTGCTGGTCGCCGTGGATGGAACATGGAGGTTGGGTAAGCTGCCAACTCGGTTGAGAGTATTTGTGGTAAGTCAATATCTTTATTGCTAATTAGAGGACCTATGACACTGGCGTAGATGGCCTCCTGGTCCGAAACGTTGTGCTCTCCAAAAAGAATGTGTTTTTCTTCTGGGAAGCGAAGGTCACCATACACACAGAGCCTGCCATAAAATCCCTCTTCCCAGGTGCTCTCAAACTGCTTAAGCTGCTCCTTGCAGATTTAATTTCAGTGATAATATTGCGACAAGTGCAGCGTACTGTAGAGTCAGATATCACGCAGTTTGACCTTTTGACATCAACATCATCGCTCTCTCATATGGTTGCTAAATTGTAAGGATTTTTGGCGTTTTTGCGGCCATTTTGGATTTTTTATACATAGGACTACGTTGAAACAAAAATGTCACGACAGAAACGGATTATCTGACCTCAAAGACCTATGCATGGATACCAAGATCACCTTCCTCGGTCAATTCGTTCCGAAAGTATGCCATTTCTTGCATTTCGTCGGCCATCTTGTCGGCCATCTTGGATTTTGATAAAGACAAGCGGGTGTAAAATGCACACCCAGTGGATTTTGTTACTAGATGACATGGACTAATCAAAAATGCAAAGAAATTATGTTAGGGGGACATTGCAAGTTTTTGGGAAAATATGTGGTTCTGCCACTGGACTACAACTTGTTATGGATATTAGACCTACGCTAATTTATTTCATACGGGTGATTATAAGGAGGCAGGTATTCCGATAGATTAAGTGAAATGGGGGATACTCATGAAGATCATTTAAAGGACACGGAAAAATGTGTGTTTTTTACTTATTCGTGTAAACCCCAACTGGGAAATGCAGTATAATTATGCTGCGCATGAGCACCGGCTTAGTGCAACTACACCGTGTACTTTAATTACATGAGATATGCCTCTTCGTATGCGTCGTATCGACCCATTTACTTGGCACTCTATCTGGAATCCGCGGCCCTAAAGGCAGGGCCCAAAGTTCGATTAAAACTCGGGACAGTATAGTCGTCGAACGCAGCCCTCGTGTGGCTGTCTTCAGATGGGCATTATTTACCTCGTTTGTAACTGTAAAGACCATTTTCCTAAATTAGTTTGGTACTGATCGGGTTTAGATCATATAGCTAATTCCTATCCAGATTACTATATTTCAAATACGCTCATTTGGGCAAAGCGATTTATTTGAAGTGCCGAGAGGGTGTATGTTCGAAAAAATATGTAGGTTATGGGCATAACCAAATCCCGCATCTCGTATGATCCATATTCAAATGCAGGCCCATATTCTGCATGGGGTACTATGGGCGGAACATCACCGCAAATAACCTCCAACAGCATCCCCCACCACCACTCGGTTTTCGGTGGCAGTCCGATATATAGCAGCAGAGGCTCCGTCTGAAACTTTTTACACTTGACACAAAAATATCTATGCAACGGGCTTGCAATAGATAGGGTGATACCCGTTTGGAAACCCACCAATATATAAATTCTGGGTACGCCCCTTTAAGTTAATAGCAACTTTTTCATGTCGATATTTGTGTGTGTATTCTGATGGTGAGGACCGTTGTGGACGCCATTCCAACTGTAAGAACATAATAATTATATACGGAATGCGCAAATTCGCTCTTATATACCTTAAAACGGTGAAGGAAGTTTTTGAAGCCTGTAAGAAAACCTATCCAGCTTCGATCATCTAGTTCTGACCTACTTTTTGTTCCTAGAGTCAACACTAACATTGGAACTAGGGCTTTTTCTGTTGCTGCACCAACTCTTTGGAATATGCTCCCTCTTAGTATTAGATCAGTTGAACATATTACAAAATTCCGTCGTCATTTAAAAACGTATCTTTACAAACTTGCTTATCCACCGTAGCTCCCTAGCGCCTTGACTCATATGTTGACAACTGGAAAACTATTTATGGATTTTGAGATTGACCAACCCTTTTGTTTTGATGCGCCTCTGAGCTTGGTTTCCAAGGATTTAGGCGCAATAAAAGTTATCTTATTATTATTATTATATTATTATAATATATATTATATTATTATAAATGATCCAGTAGTGGTTAGGTCAAAACAGTACATATCAGCTGCCACCCCATCCTAACAAACTCTTTCTTATAACTTGCCGTGCTGCAGGTATCATTTACCGAGTCAACTGGCATTTGGATGACTGCAAACTGACCAATGTCTACTGACTCGCTGTAAGTGGTCATATAGGTTTGCACATGCCTTGGGATGAGAGCGAGTATACCTCGTTAAAAAGTAACGATAAAACCTACAGCGCATAAGATGGCATCAACGGATGACATCCTGTTACCGTATTTTAAATTGATTCATAGATACATATGATGCATACCACTCTCAGTGATACCTTTCAAAACAATTAGCAGCAACATTTCATATCGTTTAAACATGGTGAGTTACGAACCTTATAGTACATCACGCTAAATTTAAAATTGGTGAGAACCCCCATCCCCGTATGAATGGTTAGAATGTAGGAAGTAAAGTGACAAGAAAACAATCACTGAAAAAGCCACAGGAAAAAAGTAACAACTTTACATTAAGATTTATTTGTGTTTACGATATAAATGGAAATATCAAATCAAGTCAAGCAAATAATTGTTTTAATAATAAAAATGACTTAAGTATAACAAAAAAGTCAATGCATAGATTTGACAATGTCTCTGATAAAACTCAATTGTGTTCAATTTCAAATAAACACGTCTATGTCAAAGTTTCTTAAGAATAATCATACTCATCTTAAGCAGAAAACATTATTTTGATGAATTATCAGTGAATAATTGCACAACGTTTTGCTTAGTGCGTTCGAAAAAAATTATGCTGTGATTTTATTTACTGTGATTTAGTTTCCTAGGCAAAACTGTGAGCTTATTTCTGTGACTTTTTTCATGTGACTTTATTTCCGTCCACCCCCCGCCTAACGCTTTGTACATCATCCCTAAAAGTTCGTTCGTTTTGAGAAAACCCCAAGTTATCTATTCTGTCCACATCATTTGTTTTCACTCATTCCATGTTGATGTGTAGCTCATTTCGAGAAGAAAGGACCATGTGTAACAAGTAGTTAACAATAATTCAAATTTTGCAAGGCTAGTCGTATGTACTTTTAATAAGTGTTCACCTAAGTCCCATGCCTACAGCGGTTTCGAAATGTTAGACGTTTCTTTCGGAAGAGATACTACAAGTTGTCTTCCTTCTAACGTGTGTAGTATTTCGCATGCTAATGGAATGTCTCTTACGGGCTCATTATTAGAATGAATATAAAAACGTTGCGCATTTATCCGGTCTGTTCCTATCAAGTTCCGAACGCGCCTGGCGATGTTCCCAATGACCAGTGTGGTGAAAACATGTTCCTCGATTTGTTAATACTTTTCCCTCAGTCACTGATCGTATTTCACTGTAGTCTCCACCATCCTCTCCCACCACGTATCTGTCGCTGTGTATTACCCACACAATCCCGCCAGATATACCTTCACACAGTCTACTCATCTCAGTCGCGATGTTTCTTTTCTCCTATACCAGATTTTTTGGGAATGCGAAAGTTTGCATACCACTTTGTATGCAGCGTATCAAGCTAATCTTACCTAAATATACTTTCTGCTTAGTCACAAGGTGGCAGCACCACTGTGGCCGTCTTCCAGTAGGTGTTGCCAGTGTGGACTTTGTAGGAAAATGTGCACAGGTGATCTCGGTACACTGGGTGACAACCGCGAAATTAAAAGACAAGGGTTGTCATTCAGGTGTGACAACTCGGTGTACATAGAGTGGCCGTCCTGTCTTCTGACAACTATAATCTATATAGATTGATGACAGTAACTCGGCGGATATACTGTGTCTGTTGGTAATGACAGTATCTTGTTGCAAGCTTTACCATCCGTCTTTTATACTTTCTGTCGTGATGTCCACTCGGTGGGAGTCTCCTCTAGTGTGCCATTCAAGCTTTAATTAGCGATCTTTAACGCCCTCAGGCGAACCGGCTCGTGCTGTCGTCTCTTTGTGTTGATATGTCCAGTTCTGACTGTAAATGTGTGGGACGAGTGGGCTGATTACCCGCCGATGTAAACTATTATATTCCCTGCATGTGTGTGGTGAGGGCATTTCCAGCGTGACTGGCATTGCAGTTTTGCTTGATTCAGGTCAAATGTCTCCTTAAAATATAACTGCAAGGAAACAATGATTACCTTTGTGAATCACAATTAAATTAGATTAAAAACATATTTAATTAATTGAAATTTTACCAACAACATACACAAATATTACATAATCAGCTTGACATGCGTTGCTGTGACTGGCGTTATGCGAAATCAGCTACCATTAACTAACTGATCAAGCACATACGCTTGAGGTAAATGGATTTTCCTGTTTGTACTATCTTGTGACGACAAAATAATGAAGACAGTAAACATCAGTTAAATATATGCATTGACCCATTCATTTACCCATAGGAAGTAATGTAAACTTGAACAAAGTGATTTATGTCAATAAATGTGTAATGCACCAGAATTGAAAAACACTGGCCTACGTTTCCCATAACAAATTATGAACTATATAGCATCCATATAAAACCTTGCATAGATATATCAATCCAAACAAGTTCTGAAGACATACATATGTGACTAATTACAGTTTTATAAAACGAAGATGGCCACAATAGTTTACAGTGATGGATGACTTCAGTCAGTTTTATCAATTTTATATTTGTATTCTTAAAAATAAACAACCTAAATATTATACAAAAAGTACCAGTGACTTTTAAAAGCAGTTCTGTTCATCTCTAAGATGTTTTGTGATAATGATGATTAATCCAGGAACAGATACATGGTTTATCACTTTAATACATGTATGTTATTACTTTCTTGTAACATTATAATTTAGCATATTATTGTGCAATATAATTCATTTAGAGAGTCTATGAATAGCCTGGCTAGCATTAAGTATATGTAATTTCATGTAGTATGAAAGCTTATATATGGAATTATGTGCACTTAAACTAATACATTAATTAATTAATGTTCGTTTTCTGAGATAGCACAACTTCTTGTTATGTATTAGTGTACTATTGTCCAAGAGGTTTGGTTGTATGTATATATATATATATATATATATATATATATATATACACACACTCATATATATATATATATATACACACATATATATATATATATATATATATGTATATATATATATATATATATATATATATATGAGTGTGTGTGTGTATATATATATATATATATATATATATATATATATATATATACATACAACCAAAGCTCTTGGACAATAGTACACTAATACACATATATATATATATATATATATATATATATATGTGTGTATATATATATATATATATATATATATATATATATATATATGAACTGATCTAGGATGAATTATATCCCCCAAAAAATTAAGTGAGCATGTATTTTCATCAACCGACAAGAAAAAATAAATTATGAAATAAAATGAAGTATCTATGTGAAGCCTTTCAACTAACTGATCTACAGTCGTAATAGACAAAAGAAAACAAACAAAAAGTAACCGCCCCATAAGCTTCGTGACTCGAATTACGCTACCATTTTTGCATGACTCACTTTACACATGACTCGCGTAAAATTTACTCAATGATCAAGATCATAATCTCTGTAAACTAGATATGGAAGTTCTTAATAACACTTAGTTAGGCGGAGGAGGAAACTGATAATTAGCAGGCTCAAGCTACCTAGGGTTTCTGTGTAAATAAAAAATAAAAAATGTTATGTCTCGTTAATTTCACTACTTGAGTCAATAATCGTTTTTTGATAGGTTAACCAAAAATAGATTTGCAATTTGTTTCTTCAAAATACACCAGGCTAAGGCCTCGTGAAATAGTATAAATTGATTAGTCCAATCCATAATTAATTAGAAAATAGGGCTGCTAAAGAGCAACTGTCTATTGATATCTTGTATGAGTGAATTTTTGGCTTCTGTATGTAATGATTGAATGGCGCATTTTCACATAATGCATTGGTTTTTTTCGCACAACTTTAAATTATGTCCCACTATAAGAAATAATATTCTTTTGAAATTGAATATACGTCGTTAGTCAAATGACAGGTGGAATCCGTGTGCCGCGAAATGTTTGCAATTTTGTCTTAATCCCTAAAAAAATCAGTTATATGGACGCGATTAATCAAATAATTGGTAGTGATTTAGAATATCGATTCTCTGGGCTAAATGTATCTTCAGGTTTTGTTTTGCGAAAACTGCATATATCCGATTTACGCTCGGCGGAAACTAGTTTTTTACCATATACTGGTGTTTCCCGATATAGTGTTATATAATAAAAAAGTTGTGTTAATAACAACTGGACAAGCTGTTCCACAATATATTCATATTAAAAGTCTACCAATCTAGTTCTCTTTGAGCGAAGTAATTGTCAGGTTAAAACGTCGAAACTGCATTACCACCAGACCTGGGGTCGAGTACATTTTTATGAATACGAGTACGAGTACTTTGACGATGGATAAGTAAGAGTAGGAGTACATTGCTAAAAGCTGAGTACGAGTAAAGAACGAGTACATTCTCACGAGTACGTGTAAAAGTACGAGTATTTTTTTAATATAAATATTATTCAATAATAACGTATTTTAAAAATATTAATTAATATAATTTATAAAACTCAGCACAAGTGAATATGCAATGGCAGTTGATCAATTTTGTATGAGGAAAACTAAAAAAACATATATTTCATCAACAATGAAATTAACTTCATTGGCATTCATTTCAGTGGCATCGTATGATCTTATCATCTATTTGCCATTGCACCGAATGAACATGAGTTGAGTCTTTCAGGCTGCACTGTTCAGGGCAGAATACTTTCTCGGCTATGCTAAATACCCTTTCAACTGAGGCTGATGAGGCTGGAATGCTGCAGTGGGTCAGTGTGACAATCTATACATGGCTGACTGAGGTATTCATTCACCTCTACACTCAGCAATCTGCTGATGTTATAAGTTTGCAATTTATATTTTCTGATCGTAGACTACTAGTTGTTGCGAGGGTTAGCACATGTTCACATAACAGGCTCAGCACACCCTTTGGACTTTTTGCCAGGCTGCGGGCATGAGATTATACTAGTATAGGAGGCAGTCTGACTTGAGCCATCTAACATCTACAGAGGAAGACTTGCAGTTCTTGTTCTTAGCCGTTAGCACGGTCAGCCAGTGCCAAGTGACATGGTCTCCATACTACATAAAAGGCATTTCCTGTCTAACTGGTGGGTTAACTGCTAATTGACTATTCATGGCTTAATTAAACAAACAGGCCTGAAATGCTAGCCTACAATTATTGTTTACTTAATAGGGTGTTTCTGACTGGGAAACGATGCTGCCAGTTGCCATGTTTTGGTATCATAGTCATTGTTATCAGACAACGAGGATGTGCTCGGATGTGTAGGGATGGTAAGGTTGCATACTATCAGAAATAACAAAGTATTTTTAAAATAGTTGAACATTTAAATAGTTAAGGAAAGTTTCATTTTATAACCAAATATATTTATTTTCTCAAGTATATATTGAGAAAGTACTCAGATGTACTCGTAATGTACTCGTAAAATCTGAGTACAATGAGTATGAGTATGAGTATGAGTATGAGTATGAGTACAAGTACCAGTACGAGTCGATGACCCATAAGTTTCATGAGTACGAGTACTTCAAAAATGTACTCGTGTACACGAGTACATGAGTACCGAGTACTTCGGCCCCAGGTCTGATTACCACAAAGACGCGCTTTCGCTATTAGTCGGGTTATGTACGCACGACGCTGACAATCTTACGTATACAAAGTTGGTTTATGTTTGTGTAGCTTAATCATAGAAAGATATCATTTTGCAGATACACTTTTGCCAACCTACTGATGCGGTTACTTTTAGCGTGCAGCGAAATGTGGTAGTGGGAGGAAAGAACACAAGGTGCGTCGTGCGCTGAACAGAGGTGTGCATGACATCAGATTAAATAATAACATTTTAAATAAACGCATTTGTAAAATAATGTTTAAAGGCATTCGCGTAATCGAACAATTTGCAAGATCACTTCTAATAAGTGATGTGTCATGTTTTTAAAATGTTTGATAATGCAGATATACAACCATTCACTGGCTTTCCAATGATGTATTCATTTCTTTTCTAGCCGTAATAGAAGCAGAGTTATGGACGTCTATTTTAAGGCCAGTATGCGAATTGAGTCAAAGTTCAGTGACCTATGCCTTAAATAATTTTATCATTTGCATTTTGGATTTTCACGCGGGAGCCATCACTTGTGCTAAGTTTAATCAAAATTTGAGTCGGGTCATGCACAAATATCGTAAAAGTGATTGCTTTGACATGGAATGACCCAAATGATTGTATAGGTCTTTAAAATAATGCGGTGTCGCACCGGTAGCCAACACGATCATGCGATGTCGCATGGGGGAGCCAGTGCAGTGATTTTAGAAGTGGCATGGAGCGGAAGAAACAAGGAAATTGTGTAATTACCTTGCCAAACAATTCTGGACACGTTGACGTTTTGTAGTGTTTCGAAGGATTGAATTGCAGTTATCAAGTCTACTGCTAACAAGAGCTGTTGCCATTGTCTTAGTGACAGAAAGCGAAATATATCGGTGAATGCGGCGAAGATCACGGATATGATCAAAACAACAACGACAAGTTTGGGATATATGTTGTCTAAGTCGCGATCAAAGGTCTCTCCTAGGTTCCGTACTGAGGCTGCTGCTGGTGTGATATTTTGACTCAGGATCAGTGTAGGAGAAAAAGCTAAGTAAACCACGCAGCATTGGAGTACCAACGGTGACAAATAAAGTTTTGTTTGCATTTAACTTTATTTTGCTGTCATTCATCCATTAGAAACTATCTTGGATACAATCATTGAGTTGGTTTAGGGAGTGACTTGTATCCGGCGTAGCCAAAGAAATGTAGATATGTGTGACATATGCGTAAAGGTGATGATCCAAGTTATGACTTTGGATTACAGAGCTGAGTGTCGTTGTATAGGCAGTGCAAAACGAACGCCCTAAACAGAACCCTGGGGAATGCCATGAAGTGAAGTGGGGGAGTGCTGCCGAAAGGCTTTATAATTTGATGTCTATCGGTTATGTTTGAAGACAACCTTGACCTACATCCGATCGTGAACTAAAACAGCGCCACCCGTTGAAATTTTTATTAACTAAAATACCGCCACCTGGCGGATATTTCATCAACTAAATTTGACCTGGCTGATGGGTCGTTAACTAAAACAGCGCCCTTATAGGATATGTCGTGAACTAAAATAGCGCCACCTGTCGGATTTGTTATGAACTAAAATAGCGCCACCTGGCGGATATTTCGTAAAATAAATTTCACTTGGCGGATAGGTCGTGAACTAAAACAGCGCCCTTAGAGGATAGTTACATATCAACGTCGCACACGGCCGACGGAGAAATCCAACTCCAATCATCACCAAGCAGGCTTGTTGGCACACATGTACGGGTGATTGCGGTCCAGAGGTGACTGACGGCTGGTTAATTAGAAGACAGTGTTTGCTCGTCAGGTGTGGCCGTTCGGTATGAACCTTGTTGTCATATGGCTGCTGGCTCATTTGATTTGTGGTGATTGATGACAGTATTATGTTACAAACGTCACGGTCGTCTTTGGGTTGCACTGTCGAGACCTTAACTTGACGGGGTACTGTGTCTGCTATCGTGTCTCCCAACCTTTACTTAGTGATCTTTATCGTCCAGTCTCATCTATAGAGTACATGCAAATTGGAAGAGAACCTTTGTTAGGCAGTATATATTGTGTCACCAGTCCGTCTCTCACTATGGTGTGTATAGATTGATGACAGTATCTTGTTGGAAATATTACCGTATGTATTTGGATCGTTCTGTCGTGATGTTCAGTAGGTGGGAATATAGCAAATTTTAAAATGTATTCAACGACAATTGACGTGTTACCCGCTTGCGAAAGAACACCTTCCCTGCAATTAGACCCAATAATAGGAGTAGTCGCAACAATTAAAATGTATATATAAAACTCCATCCACGGTCATACCAGTGTGCAGCCACACGTGTGCAGGTGAACGCGGCAACTTTGTCTAATGCATATAATTTAGAATAAATTCTAAATTTCATTTATGAAACAGGTATGACACTCAATACATAATGTGTCGTTTGTCTGTCTGCTTGTTCCTTTCAGATATTGTTACGATATAGTAATTTGTTGAAAGGAAACGTTTGGCAGACACTGCTAAGAGAGTTTAACACAGTCTCATAGACAAGATTTAACAAGATTTAACAAGATTGCCACCCAGAGAATTAACTCTAGGTAGCAGGTGGACAAGGAAGCCTTTGGCTTATCGAGAGTCCGACCCTTTTATCTATGTGTATCCCGCCCGTCTGAGGTATGTGTCGATTTTATTTTTAAACATATTCACACTACTAGCACCCACACAATCAGCAGGTAATCTGTTCCATTCATTTACAGTCCTTTGTGAAAATTAAAACTTTCTTATATCCAATCTACTCTGCTCCTTTGCTAATGCAAGATCATGTCCTCTAGTCCTTCTATCTTTCTTAACTGAGAAAAACATATTTCTATCAATATTTTCATAACCCTTCAATATTTTAAACACTTCTATCTGATCTCCTCTCAATCTCCTGGTCTCTAGTGTTGTTAAACCGCATTTTTTTAGGCGTATTTCATAACTAAGATCCTTCAGATTTGGTATCATTTTAGTTGCTCTCCTCTGCACTCTTTCTAGCATATCTATGTCCTTCCTGCGATATGGCCTCCACGCTTGAATACAATATTCTAAATGAGGCCTAACTATTGTTTTGTACAGCGGTATTATTAGCTCTTTTTCCTTATACGTTATGTTTCGCCTAATTAATCCAAGGATTTGATTTCCCTTTGAAGCTGCAATTCCGCACTGCTCTGAAATCTTCATATCAGCACTAACAGTTAACCCTAAGTCCTTTTCTTTTACAGTAGTACTTAGTACAGTACCCCCCATTGTATATTCTACTTCTTCGTTCCCATGTCCTATGTGGAGGCATTTACATTTCCCAAAATTGAACATCATTTGCCACTTTTCAGACCATTTGATCAACCTGTCAAGATCATCTTGTAAATGCTGTCTATCTCCATCACTTTTAATCCTTCTAAACACTTTTGTATCATCCGCAAATTTCAACACCTTGCTTGTTATTTCATCATCCAAATCGTTGATGTATATTAAGAATAATATAGGACCTAATACTGATCCCTGTGGTACCCCACTCAATACCGATTTCCAGTTTGAAGCCTCCCCATCAACTACTACACGTTGTCTTCTGTCAATCAGACATTGTTCTATCCAGTTTATTATACCATTTCCTATGCCATGGGCCTTTAGTTTAAGCAGTAATCTTTGATGTGGTACTTTGTCAAAAGCTTTTTGAAAATCTAAGTAGACGATATCTACTGGTGATCCCTCATCTACCCACTTAGTGATGTCTTCCAAAAAACATAACATATTTGTTAAGCATGACCTCGCTTTAAAAAAAACCATGTTGAGATGGGTTTATCAAGTTTTGTTTAACAAGAAAATCCACCATGTGATCTTTAATTAGTCTTTCTAATAATTTACAAATCACTGATGTTAAACTCACTGGTCTATAGACGACAACAAAATTCCTTCAATCAACCACTATTGAAGAAATGACCCATTAGTCATACCGTCGACACTGTACATACCAGCGGCCAACCTTTCCTGAGAAATCCTGTCTTATAATTTACCGTGCTACAGCTAGTAATTACTGCGTCAACCGGCACATGGATGACTGCCAGGTGAGCAATATCTACTGACTTGGTGGACACATATCGTACAATCTACCTCGCGAAAAATAGCAAAACCCCGGCGAACAAGATGGATGGAAACTAAAAAAGTTGTTACAATTTTACTCTATTTGGCATACGTGTTGATACATGAAATGCATAATATCATGACAACACTGGACAATATTTTAATTGCTAGATTGCATTTTGGTTTAGCATGGGCAGTTATTATACAGCTTTGTATCCGATACTGCTAATACAGTTTCACACTTCACTCGGGAGATATATTCAATCCAGTACCAGCTGTACTTTATTTGAAACCTTAAACGACGTTACAATTACTGCCAGAATACATAGGCACACAGCCAATGTCTCGTACCAAGTAAACACTATACACAAACGGCTTACAAATTGAGTGATGCCAAAGAGTCTGCAGGGTTAAAAATACTTAAATATGGACAATTCCCAAATACGGGTATTCAAGGTAAAGAAATAACATTTAGATTATTTCGTTTATCAACCGAGTTTAATACCATAAAAGTATTTACTAATCGATCTTTAAAACCTTGTTCACACAATTGTTGGTATTCAATTATCTTTATCATCTAATATGTCTGGACGACAAACCGTCCCAACATCACACAATAACCGTTAGCCGCGCTGTCTTAATATGTGACAGAAATTAAACATAGTCCAAGCAGATGTTATGCTTCCACAACAAGCGCACGACTAATTAAAATAAAATAACAATTGTTAAACTAATTATTCATAGATACTCTGCATGTGTTTTCAACTGTCACGCGAAAACTATGTTCTTACAACAAGCACCATCGTTCACTTGTCTGGATTTGCTAGCGTTATGAGGCGGACTACAGAATCACCGCTTTGTAGTTTTGTATAAATCATCATTGATTTCTAGTACAGGAGTAGTAGGATGGGTATATTGTATAAAGCCAATCGTATCTAACTAACCACAGCCTTTATTAATCGATCTTTAAATCCTTGTTCACACAATTGTTGGCATTCGATTATCTTTATGATATAATATGTCTGGACAACAAACCGTCCCCGCTTCACACAGTAACCGTTAGTCCACGCTGTCTTAATAGGTGATAGAAATTAAACATGGTCCATGCAGATATTATGCTTCCAAGAAAAGCACACGATTAATTAAGTTCAAGTAATAATCTGTATCTGTTTTCAACTATCACGCGAAACATTTTTTAGAACAAGCACCATCGTTCACTTGCCTGTGTTTGCCAGCGTTATGAGGCGGGATGCAGAAGAACCTTTTTGTATTTCATGTAAATAATCAATAATTTCTAATACAGGAGTATTAGGAAGGGTATATTGTATCAAGCCAATCGTATCTAACTAACCACTGCCTAGTCGCCAGGTGGCAGCACCGCTGTAGCACCCGACCAGTAGATTGCGGATTTCACCGTCGGCTGTGTGCGACGTTGATATGTAACTTTGGTTATGAACACGGAATAAGTATGGTAGGATGTGTTTGCTAAAAATCTTGGAATATATAATTGTACGTGTAGAATATGTAGCAACCCATTGTAGTTGATGTACTGTTCTTGGACACATGCCAAGTGTGTGTTCTGAATAAACTATTGAATTATAAGAAAGTGGGTTGCATATCAACATTTCGTATTACGATTTTTTCAGTGCCGAATATCTGCAGTTATTTCGTCAACAGTTTGTTTATGGCTGACACAAAACACACCATTTTAACTATTTCGAAATTTATAAATAAACGTACCAGCATGTGAAGCATATTAGCAATGCGTATCCCAGGTTTGTATGCCTTCTGAAATAAAATATGTCAGGTGAACTGTAAACGAGATATGTCAGCCCTGCATTGTTAGTTGAATTTCAAATTAAAACGACGTACCCAATTAAAAAATGTCATTTATCCTGCAAAATAATTTTGTATAAGATATATGACAGAATATATATATAATTTTGTTTCTGTCCGAGCCACAAGACATAACAATGACAGTTGTCATCAAGAGCAACCTCCATCCCAAGCAGACTTGTTGTCAAACATGTGACGGTGATCCTGTTGAAAGTGACTGAGATACCGTTATATTTAGAATTCATTGTCAGTCAGGTGAGGCCGCTCGGAATGCACTGCGTAGTCGTCCTGTCTGCTGGCTCCTGTGATCTAGGTTGATTGATGACAGGATGTTGTAGCATGCTTTATCGTACGAGTTTGGCTCGCTCTGTCGACATCACCAATAGGCGGGAGTATTGTTCATTAAAAACTGTATCAAACTATCGTGATCATTCTTGCTCTTCTATACAATTGACTGAGGCAATAATATACCTCAACAGGGTGTATTACCCCCTCCGTGTTTATTACACATTCCCTGGACTGACTATACGCATAAATAACGACAGTAAAGAGGGCAATAACAATGAATATGTAAAACGCTAACCACGACCAGACCAGATCGCAAACACACCTGTGCAGGCTAAAGCGTCATCCTAGGCTAATGTATATAATACAATTGTTACAAAGCTAATCCGATGACAGCACCGCTGTAGCTGGCGTCCAGAAATTGTGTCTTATTTTGTTTCTGTCCGAGCCACAAGACATGCAACAATGAACTTTGTCGCCAGGACCAACGAATCTTGTCGTCACACATTTAACGTGTTCCAGGTCAAAGTGACTGAGACACCGCTATATTTAGAAGACAATGTTTGTAAGTCAGGTGTGGCTGCTCGGTATGCACCGTGGCGTTATCCTGTCTGCTGGCACCTTTGATATTTATTGATTAATGATAGCATTTTGTTGCAACTTTAATGCACTTTATTGTCTTTGGTCCGCTCGTTAGATAATACTAATAATTATATATATATGTGTGTGTGTGTGTGTGTGTGTGTGTGTGTGTGTGTGTGTGTGTGTGTGTGTGTGTGTGTGTGTGTGTGTGTGTGTGTGTGTGTGTGTGTGTGTGTGTGTGTGTGTGTGTGTGTGTGTGTGTGTGTGTGTGTGTGTGTGTTTGTATAAAGCGTATCCATAGGCTAAAATAATGCATATAATACAGTGTTACAAAGTCACCACATACTAAAACGGCGGCAGACATATACCAAATAAAGTTCCCATGGATCAATAAACGATGTGTCCTGCAGACATTATTGAATTATAAAACAAAATGGGTTGATATTATCATGTTGTATTAGGTTTTTTCAGTGCAGAACAAACACTTCGTCAAAAGTTTGTTTATGGCTGGCATAAAACATCAGTTTAACTATTTCGAAATTGACAAATCAACGTCACAGCAGAATAGAAGATTTATATCATATTAATAATACACATTCCTGGTTTATGAGGCTTCTTAAATAAACTGTCAGGTGCACCATACATTATATACGTAAATCCTAATCAGGGCGTTGCAATTAAAATCAAAACAACTTGCGCAATTAAGAAATTCCATTGATTTAGCAGAATCCTTTTGATAAGATCTCACAGAATATTACATTTGTTTTGTTTCTATCCGAGCCACAAGGCACGCAACAATGAGCCTTATTGCCTGGTTCAGCCATCACCCCAAGCAGTCTTGTCAAACACTGACTGAGATACTGTTATATTTAGAAGACAGTGTTTGCCAGTCAGGTTTGGCCGCTCGGAATGCACCGTGTCGTTGTCCTGTCTGCTGGCTCTGTTGGCCGGAATTGTTTGATGACAGTATCTTATTGCAAACTTCATCTGATATTTTTGTGCCGCTCTTTCGAAATGTATATTCGGCGGGAGTGTTGTGTATTAAAACTCGGTGTATTAGGGCAAAATTTATCAAACAAATGTGAATGCTTACCAAAATAATATGGATATTGATATTTCGTAATACGTTTTTTTAATACATTTTTAAATAAAGTTAACATGTCAACCTTACCATGGTCGTTGCATTTTTAATTTAAAAAACAATGTGCGCAATCCAGAAATGCCGTTTATTTAGCAAATCAATTGTGTAAGATATCTGACAGATTATAACATTTAATTTGTTTTCAAGCCACAAGACATGAAACAATGAGCGTTGTCGCCAGTTCCAACTACCACCACTAAGTAGACTTGTCACACATTTGAGGTTGATTGTGGACAACATGACTGAAACACCGTTAATTAGAAGACAGCGTTTGCCGGCCAGGTGTGGCCGCTCAATATGCACCGTGAAGTCATCCTGCTTGCTGGCTCCATTGATCTGTGTTGATTGATGCCAGTATTTTGTTGCATGCTTTATTGTACGAGTTTGGCTAGCTCTGTCGAGATCTGCAATAGGCGGAAATATTGTAGATTAAAACTATATTTAACGACAATTGGCGTACTTTTTCTTCTATTAAATTGACGGCTGCAATAATATACGTCGACTTGATATATAACATATATGTGATTATTATGCAATTAGACCCATAAATTGCGACAATAACAATCAATACGTAAAACGATTATTACGACGATGAAGACGACAACAATGACATCCTAACGGCTAACCATGTTATATATATATAAGTTGGTTTTGCTCACGTTTAAACATCTTCTGATTGATTACAACCCTATAAATGAAACTTAGCGCCACAAACCATCTAGATTGCTGTTGTTGTAATATGTATTGTCATGCACGTGAAATATTATGGTATGACCTTCAGTTGATCGATATTAAGAATTTGCAACGTTTTACCGTCCCTCTATTGATACAATAAGAAACATATGAATGTACTCCGTCAGAAATCGTCTTGTCTGCTATTATTGTAATATCAGCTGTCCAAACAGGTTCTGTTTGTACAATTTTGAACAGTCAAGCAATACGTCGTTTTTTTTCACGTTTAAACGTCTTCTCATTGACTACTACACCATAAATGAACATTAACTAGAATGCTGTTGTTGTAATATGTACAAACATACTCGCGAAATATTATATTATGACCTTCAGTTAATCGATATTCATCATTTAGCAACGTTTTAACCGTCCCTGTATTGATTTTAAAACATATATATAAATCTAAGCCGTGCAAAATCGTATTGACTGCGAGTATTGTAACTTCAACCTTGCAAAAAGCTTGAGAGTGAATATTTACTATCAGAAAGTATCTTGGCCGTGATTACTCTACCCTAAATCGCATGTGTGTGTGGGTGTTTACCGTCTTAAACCGTCTTCATTGCAATTACTGACATATCGACCGTCAAAACAGATTCAATTTGTATAAAGGCCCGCCCTTTCCCGTTACGTTGTAATTGCTCAAGTTTTACCATCATCTTACTGATAACTAGCTTCTATATGGGTATTAACCATCAATTACACTACCTACCGTTTCAACTAATACCATCCATCCAAATTGCTTGGGATACCCGCAAATTGACCTACTGTGGATATATCATAATGTTGTTACCATTCTAGTAGCCCTCTAAATTACAAGTAACCGTCAGAAACCATTTAGGTTGCTGTTATTATGATATGTAGCGTTATACACACGCAATATTATGCTATGACCTTTATTTGATTGAAGTGCAAGATTTAGCAGCATTTTACCTTTCATCTATTGACATTGAAACACAAAAGTAATGTAATTTCAGAAGTCCGAATAGCTTCAATTTGTTTGCAATTTTGAACAGTCTAGTGATAAATCGCTTTTGCTGACTTTTAACCATCTTCTGATTACTACCCTATAAATGAAAGCTAACCGTCAGAAACCATTTAGATTGCTGTTATTGTAGTCTGTACAGTCATACCCGCGAAATACTATGTTATGACCTTCAATTAATTTATATTCAGCATTTAGCAACGTTTAAACCTCCCTCTATTGATATTCAAAAAATATATATATGAATCTAAGCCGTTCGAAATCGTCTTAACTACGACTATTGTAATATCAACCGTTGAAATAGCATGTGAATATTTACAGTCAGAAACTGATCGCAATTGCTATCACCTCAACCGTCGAAACAACTTCATTTTGCACAATGCCCTCCCCTTTCTCTATGCGTAGTAGTTACTCGCGTTTTAACGTCTTCGAACTGATAACTAACTCCTAAATGGGCATTAACCTTCATTTACTCTACCTAACGTTTCCTGTAATACCAACCGTTCAATTTGCTTGGGATACCATTAGATTGACCTGCTGGGAATATGTCATAATGTTGTTACCATTTTAATTGCCATCTAAATTACTTCTAACCGTCAGAAACCATCTATATTGCTGTTGTTCTAATATGTTCCGTCATACACACACTATATCATGTTATGACCTTCTTTTGGTCGATGTGCAAGACTTAGCAACATCTCTACCGTACCTCTATTGATAGTAAAACAAATAAGTTAGTCTAAGCCTTTTGTCTTGAAGCGCCTCTGAGCTTGTTTTCCAAGGATTTAGACACAACAGAAGTTCCCTTGTTATTATGGTATTGTTATTATTATTAGTAGTATTACAAAACCGGATATTTATGTGTTTTTTTAAGAAATGCCCTGAGGTGCAGACATGTAACGTCACATGTCACTCAATTCTGCTGGTTCTCGGATTTACAATCATATGACACAATAGGTCTCCCGTTATTCGTTTTGTTTAGTCAAGACATGCTATCTTATCTCCCAATAATCGGTTGGTTTTCTGCATGCATTTAGGCTATGACTGTTTGTAAGATATCTAGTAAGAAAGAGTTCTTCTCGGATATACATTAAACAGATATGGCGAATGATGGTTTGATGTAGTTTGTTTAAAGTATGAAAATAAACAATGCAGAAACATGCTATCATTTGGATTTGTGTATTTGTTATGGAATCAAGAATAACCGCATTCAGTCGTATTGTTTTTGCAAAGATAATAGTATTGGCAGCATTCGCATAGCATTAGACACTTTTGTTTTATGCAATTTCGTAACAAACCAGTGTCATTTGCTACCAAATTTGTTGATTGTCGTAATCACCGTCATTAAAAACGTTTTTAAATGTCGCACGCCACACAAAAATGCCTCAAGTTCTTATATAGCGCAGTGTCCAGTGCTCTAAGCGCTTTAGCTTTAAACCTGGCAGACATGTTCAATCGAACACCATATCGACTTCTCGTCGCCGTTTTCGTCGTTATCTTTCTCATTCTCGCTGTCTTCATTCTCGTTGTCGTCATCATCCTCGTTATCATTATCATAATCCTCATAATTTGTACCACAATCATGAGATAACATTTATTGTATCTCATTAAAATACACACAAATGCAAATACAATTAGAATAAATCAGATATAATTTCATAATGAGAACATTATTATATACTCCCTAATATATATATATATATATATGTATGTGTGTGTGTGTGTGTTTTATATATATGTATATATATATATATACATATATATAATATATATATATATATCATGGTATACATACATGTATATATATATATATATATATACATGTATGCATACCATGATACTGAAAACAAAGACAGGGGTAGAAAACGTTATCGTTATTGAAAGATATGTGATATATTAACATCACAGTGTACTGTGAATAAATTAAGTACGCATTTGTACATTATTACTGAATAAGTAGTCAACGTATGTGTTGTATATATATATGTTGTTCAACTGGATGCTTCTAACAATCAGCAGATATATCTCTGTTCTGTTGTTTCCACTTCTGTATGTCATTTTGTGTGATTCCTTCTTCTGAAAAAAGGAGTTTACCACCACTAGCTGATTTCTGCCTAGCATCTCGACCAGATCTTGTCCCTCTCTGTTTCTCGTTCCATATCCGTACTTTCCTAAGGTCTCCTCACTGTTCTGTCTCTTTCCTCCATGTGCATTTAAATCATCTGCCACAGCCATCATTGCCTCCGGCTCCACATGCCTAATACTTTCTTCCAGGTTGTTTTGGAATGCATCCTTGTCTTCTTGAGTTCTCACTTTCTGCGGTGCGTATACCGATAGTATGCACATCATCTCTCCACCAACTAACATCCACACTGCAATTATCCTGCCTTCCCATCGTTCCACCCTGATGACTTCCTTGCTGTATTCCTCCTTCATAATCACTCCCACTCCATTCGTCCTTCCATCTCCCCCTGCATGCAGCATCTTAAACCCTTCTCCCACGTCCACTGCCCGGTCCCCTTTCCACTTGGTTTCTTGTACCCCCATCACTGACAGTTCCTGCCTCTTCATTAGCTTCACCACCTCCACTCGTTTCCCCGTCATTGTTCCCTCATTGAGAGTGGCAAACCGGACTTCGCAAGAGAGTCAATGCCGGCTGTTCGACCCTCCAGGTCTTCGCTGATTTCTCGCTGGTGCCTGAGTCCCAGCGCGTCAGTTCCCCCGCACGCGGTAGCCAATCTCATAATTACTAAGTGACATAGCATATAATTCAGGTCATTTATTCGAGCCACATGGCGCTGCCCATGCTGACCCATGAGGTGGGTTTGTCTTCCAGGTTTTCCTTCCCGTAGGTCAATGTCTTCCATAACTAGTGGACATAATCTGCCCATGGTTTGGAGTAAGAGTTTTCCTTCTCCTAAACACACTGATCTGCCCATGGTTTGGAGTAAGAGTTTTCCTTCTCCTAAATACACTGCCTGTCAAGGCTAATGAGTTGGGTCTACCCAGGTTTTAAATCAGAATCAGAGTTTTCCTTCTCCTATATATCTAGCATGTTAGCCTGGGGCCGTAAGGTGCCCAGTTTCCGCAGTGTACCACAAGGAGATTATGCTAGAGTCTTGTCTGTGGAGAGGCTATGTACCAGCAAGGGAGGCTTGCGCACTGATGTCCCTTTTCGCCCCTTTATTTAGTTGTATATGGATCGCCACCGGCCTACACGAGTCACACAGAGAGAACAATAGATAAATCACTTCCTGTTATACCTGTAGGGGATGGTTGGATAATGTTTTCCCTTAGGCATTGAATGCTAATTTATGGCAACCTTAATCAAGGCATTCTTAAATGTTTTAGCAATAATAATTTTTTTTAACCCTTTTTTTATATTGATCTTTCATGACCTTGAACAAAGGTTACATGCGTTTGTTTTCACCTAAATTCATCATACTAGATAGAGAACGTGATTGTTTCAAGCATTCAAACATTCTGACACATATATTAATTTTGTCGGGTCATGTTGAAACACTTGGCAGCTTTCTGTGGGTGTGTGGGTTGATTTTCTGGCCAAAACAGTACACCACCCTGCAAGATCACGGATGCCTATTTTATCAAACAAACAACCATGAAGGTAATGATGTGACGCTTTAATAACAATACAGTGTTTTGCTGCTACTGTGACACCAGTTAACTTGATGAATTACTTTCCGAGATGTATACAAAACCTGTTCTTACCAATTTCTGACTTGCTCTTATGTTTGACCGAATAATTCCCACATCCTGTAAAGGCGCAAGTATCTCGTTGATAACATTTGCATATTAATGTAAAGTTGTGATATTTTTACCGCATTATGTAGTAGTTCGTATAGTGACACACACTGGCAGTACTCTTGGACATCTTGAACCAAATGTCATTTCTCTGTTGGTACAGGTATTGATTTATTGGTCAAAACATTACCACACACTGTAAGGTTGTGGGTAACTGTTTTGTTTATAGGTACACAGCAGCACGTATTGTTTTACATTGCACCTCTTGTTGATAATAAATTGGTTTTATGTCATTATCAAACACATTAATATTGATTTTGGTCATATGAATCGGATCCATTTTTTTTTTTTTTAAAGATCCATATGTTTTTGCTAGGAAATCACCATATACCATCGAATAAGGTTGGGGGTGATTTTTTTTCTTAGAATATACGTATTAAGACAACAATGGAAAACTTTGGCCAAATCAAATAGTTTTCTGCTGTTGTGGCACCTTTTGGTATATTACTCCTGATGATATTGAGTCATTTCGCTCATTTCTTTATGGACAAATGATTGAAGTTGTAGACAAAACAGTATCCCACCCTGTAAAACAGCGTGTGCCTTAGTTCCCACAATACATATTAAAGCATCAGTGTAAAGCTTTCATCAAATAATGTAATACATTTTGTATGTTGCAACTGTGGCACCAATATATATTACTTTTGTTCATTTGAGAATGTCTTGCTAATATTTTGTGTGTATATTGGTTTCTTAGCAAAAAACTGTACCCAACCTTCATAAGTCGTGAGTGTCTTTTCTATTCCAAACAAAATATGTTTAGACACCACTGTAAAGTGATAAGCAAACCATATTGGTATTTTGCTATTGTGGCAGATATACATTACATATTGAACCACTGTGCACCTTTCTGTTAGTGCACGCGTAAATGTTCTGGCTAAAACAATATCCCACCTTGTAAATTCGAGAGTGTCACATTTGGTACCGACTATATACACTAACACATCATTGTAAAGCTATAGCCAAATTAAATTGATATTTTGCTAATATGACACCATTAGACATTACTTCTGGTCTTTTTGAGCCATTTTGGACCTCTTTGTTTGTGCAGGGTTTATTTCCTGGCAAACAAATACCTCCACCCTATAAATGACGAGTGCCGTGTTTTCCCCAAAAATATACAATAAGATACGATTGCAAAATTTTATTTAATTAAATTGGTATATTGCTATTGTTATACGTATAAGCATTACTCGTGTTATATAAAGCTATATTACACCCTTCTGTGGGTGCAAGTTTCCTGGCCAAAACCGTCTCCCACTCTAAAAAACCGTGAGTGCCTATTTTATCTTCAACATACCACTGTAAAGCATTAGCCAAATTAAATTAGGATTTTGCTAATGTGTCAGTGGTAGGCATTACCTTTGTTCATTTGGAGCCATTTTGGACCTCGTTGTGTGGGTAGGTGTTGATTTCCTGGTAAAAAATAGAAGTCCCCCAGTAAAATATCGAATGGCCGTTTTTGTTAAAACAACACACATTATCGAATCATTGTAAATCTGTGTCTAAATAAATTGGTATGTTGCTACTGTGAGGTCTACATGTATGTATATATATATATATATATATATATATATACATGTAGACCTCACACACACACATATATATATATACATATATATATGTGTGTGTGTGTGTGTGTGTGTGTGTGTGTGTGTGTGTGTGTGTGTGTGTGTGTGTGTGTGTGTGTGTGTGTGTGTGTGTGTGTGTGTGTGTGTGTGTGTGTGTGTGTGTGTGTGTGTGTGTGTGTGTGTGTGTGTGTGTGTGTATTACTTATTAGGTAATGTTCGGCTATTATGTACCTGTCTGTTAAAGATGCAAATGCAATATTTGATTTAAGGCCAAAACTATGCCCCCATAAGTACTGTAACCGAGAGTACACATATACCTATTTTATCAAATAAATACTCAGTAATACAATATTTTAACCATTTATATGCATTTTAATGCGCGTTTGTTTTATGTTGTCCACAGACTGTATCTTGGTCATCTTGAACTATTCTTATATTTATGTGAGATGCATGTTTCGATTTCGTGAACTAGAACTTATTATACCTTTAACGTAGAGACACATAACTTAACATAACGTTTATTTGACACCATGTTGGCACACAATTCATTTATTTTTCTGAACACCACTTAAGCAGTGACATTAACAAACATCATAAGTATACAGGCATACACACACACACACACACACACACACACACACACACACACACACACACACACACACACGTGTGTGTGTGTGTGTGTGTGTGTGTGTGTATGCCTGTATATTTATGATGTTTGTTGATATATATATATATATATATCATGATATGTTCAGCATACTCTCAGAAAATACACACAAACGCATGCACATCTATTACGGTATTGGTATACCATATATGAAATCGTATAGCTTATTCAATCGGGGTCGGTGACTCCTATTAAGAAACACTTGCCGCCATCATACGAGCAACCCTATTTACGTAATGATTTAGACTATTTACGTAAAGACTTTACAAGGTGTCTATCTCATGTATGTTTATTTGAGTGCTTGTTTGATGTGAAAATGTAGGTTTGGTTGTGTGCTGATCGTCTGAACTAGCATAACATATATAGTATAGTCGAGAGTGTCACATTTGGTTCCGACAATAGACACTAAGATATCATTGTAAAGTTATAGCCAAGTTAAATTGATATGTTGCTAATAGGACACCATTAGACATTACTTCTGGTCTGTTTGAGCCATTTTGGACCTCCTTGTTTGTGCACGTGTTGATTTCCTGGCAAACACATACCTCCATCCTATAAATTCACGAGTGCCGTGTTTTCCCAAACATATACAATAAGAAACGATTGCAAAATCTGATTTAATTAAATTGGTATATTGCTATTGTTATACTTATAGGCATTACTCGTGGTTATATAAAGCTATATTACACCCTACTGTGGGTGCAAGTTTTAGTTTCATGGCCAAGACCGTCTTCCACTCTGAAAAACCATGAATGCCTATTATATCTTCAACGTATTCATTAACATACCACTGTAAAGCATTAGCCAAATTAAATTAGGATTTTGCTAATATGTCACCGGTAGACATTACCTCTGGTCATTTGGAGCCATTTTGGACGTCGTTGTATGGGCAGGTTTTGATTTCCTGGCAAAAAACAGAACTCCCCCTACAAAATATCGAATGACTGTTTTTGTTAAGACAATACACATTAACGTATAATTGTAAATAGGTGTCTAAATAAATTGGCATGTTGCTACTGTCAGGCCTACATGTATATATATATATTACATATTACGTCATATTAGACTATTATGTACCTGTATGTCTGTTCAAGATGCAAGTGCAATATTTGATTTAAGGCCAAAACTATGCCCCCATAAGTACTGTAACCGAGAGTACACATGTACGTATTTTATCAAATAAACTCTCAGTAAGACAACATTTTAACCATTTATATGCATTTCAATGAGCGTTTGTTTTATATCGTCCACGGATTGTATCCTGGTCATCTTGAACTATTCTTATTTTTCCGTGGTATACATGTTTCGATTTCGTGAACTAGAACTTATTATACCTTTAACACAAAGACACATAACAGGTACACAATTCATTTATTTTTCTGAACATTTCTTAAACAGTAACGTCAACAAACATCAAAAGTATACAGGCATACATATACGTATAATAATAATAATAAACTTTATTTACACACCACGAAATCCGGGACTAATGACCCGTTGACGGGTGTTTACAATCGACAATCATCTCAGAAGCATAAAAACGCATTTAAGAGAAATAAATTAGAAAAAAAAATAAAGTTTGCAGACAAAATCCTAGTATATATATATATATATATATATATATATATATATATATAGATAGATAGATAGATAGATAGATAGATAAACATATGTATAGTAAAATTACGGGTAAATGCAATGATAAAATAAACGATTAACAAAAGTGCTGAACTGCTGAACCTACTGGATAAAATAAATAAATAAATAATAGCCTAAATTACATTAAATAATTTGACGGACGATGGTCGATGTTGCTACATACTTTCCGCATATGTCGACATGATCAATGAGTATTGGTCTGCGCAAGCACGATGAATGTATAACAATTGCTTCCGTTTTGCTCTCGTTGAGAACCAGTCCGTTGTCATAGAGCCACGTTTTCACTTCACTGATGCAAGCCTCCATTTTGATGAGAGCATTTGTATGCTCAAACGGTGGGAAATCGACGTATAACTGCGTATCATCGGCGTACGGATGGTGTTGTACGTCGTGTCGGTTGAGTAAATTCGTTAGAGGCGTAATGTAGACGTTGAAGAGCACCGGCCCAAGAACTGACCCCTGTGGTACTTCGGATATCATCACGGTACACTCAGACACTTCTTTCCCGACACGCTCGGCAGAGGTACGACCATATAGGTATGACGCCAACCACGCACGCGCTTCGCCGCATATGCCATAGCCATACAGTCTCAGTAGTAAGATATCGTGATTTATTGTGTCGAAGGCTGCTGTTAAATCGAGAAGCACAAGAAGTACTCTACGACGAGCATGAATCGCTTTCGCCACATCACTGTGAATGCGTAAGAGTGCTGTCTCCGCACTGTGGCGTGGTCGGTAAGCACTCTGGTAGACGCCCAGTATGCCATTTTCGTTCAGGAAGCGTTGCAGTTGTCTTGATATGAAGCGCTCCATTGTCTTCGCCAGAAATGAAATGTTCGATATTGGGCGGAAGTTAGACAGTACACTGACATCACCACCTCGTTTTTTTCAGTACAGACGTTACAATGGCGTGCTTCATCGACTGTAGGACTATAGCAGTGGAGAGCGACGCATTAATTATGCGTGTAATAACCGGACACAGCGTTTTAATGTTCTGTTGAAGGAGTGACGTTGACAGCGGGTCCAGCTCGCATGACGTGGTAGCAGATGCTAAAATTATGTTCTTCACGTCTGCCGGTGAAGCAGCTTCGAAACATACTAAACGAGCAGCCACATTCGTCACCATGTCTTCAGTTGACGATTGAGTCATATTGCGGCGCAATGCATTGATCTTCTCGGATAAACTTTTCTGGAATTTCGCTGCAATAGTAGCTTATGTAGCGTCCTCGGGTAGCGGTCGTCTCCAGCTCGACCAAGTAGAGTGTTTGTGGTATGGTAGACACGTTGGATGTTGCCACCGGCACTTGTCATCTCAGTTCGTTAGTAATGCAATCGTGCAGTCATAAGTGATTTTCGGACCCCGTTGCACAAACCGGTGTATATTTTGACGGTGTACAGTCAGTCCAGTTTGTCACCAATTACGCTCAGCACGACGTAATGCCCGCTTCTCGTCAGTTAGCTCGCTTGTGTGCCACGGTGTCTTCGGCCTAGCCGTGACAGTCCGCGAGATTACTGGGGCATGAGCGTTAACGATGCTACGTATGCATCCATCGTATCGAGTGAGGATAACTTCAGGATTTTTTTCAGGAACGTTAAAATGTGATACCGCGAGATCTACGATAAAACGACTACCGTCAATGGCTGAGTACTCGCGGTATTGGATGCGTCACGTCATGCGCTCTGGTTTAGGTTGGCGTAATCCGCATTCAATCACACGGTGATCAGTGACAAGAGTTTTCGGCTCAACTGTTGTGGCTATGACTGATATGTTCCCGACGTGATAACCAGGTCCAGGATATTGCCGCGCTCATGTTTTGCGCTTTGCACATGTTGTACAAAGCCATGAGTCTTCAGCAAATCAGCCAAGTTCGTTGCTTCGGCGCATGTGGAATCACCATATCGTGTGTTGAAATCACCACACACGACAGTCTCAGTAGGGTGGACCGCGGCGACGAGTAAAACCTTCCCAACGTCATCTAGGAAGGAACGGAAGTTGGACGTTGGCGGTCGGTAAACAACAACCACGCGAGTGGTGCAACCGATACGGATATTACACAGAATAAATCAAAAAGTCTCACTCACATGAGTATCAATGTCAGCACGTGAAACTAGCTGCAATGTCTTTCGAAATAGTACTCCTACACTACCTCCACGACGGGCCTCACAGCGCAGCTGGTGAACGAATGTGAAATCCTCACCGAAAAGTTCGGATTCGACAATCGTTTCGTCTTCTGCCAGACAAGAATCCGTTAAGGCGACGACGTCCAGTTCATTATGTATTATTATTGGGGATTTTAACCATGGTCTTATACAATGGAAAACAGAGAACGGGGAGCGAGGACCACACGTTTTTTGTTTTAGTACAATATTGGTTCGTTTCTCAACATGTGCTAGAACCAACCAGGAGTGAGAAGGTGCTAAACATAGTTTTGTACTCACAGAATGAATTAGTTGACAATGTCAATATATGTGAACCCCTGGGGAGTAGTGATCACAACCAGATACATTTTACCATCAACGTAAAATCAGAAAGGAATAGTACAGGATAAATTTCTATAAAGGATGCTGTAAGGACAAGAGGAAATATTTAGCAAAGATAGACTGGAATAACACACTGCAATGAAGAATGAGGCATCAACAGAATGCTGGAGTGTCCTAAAGAAATAACTTGCAATTGAGTGCATCGTCGATACACATGTTCCTTTAAAAAAACAAGGGAAACGGTCCAAAAAGAAACACTTATTGAAAGAAACCATTCGAAAACTTAAGTACAAACAAAATATATGTACGTCATATAGACGTACTGGAAGTAATGAAGACTACAACATTACTAAAGAAGCACATAACCAAGTTACAACTGAAATTATAAATCCAAGGAGAAAAAAAAATAGCTTGTAATATAAAACATGACAGCAAGAGTTCCTATGCATATGTTCGGAGCAAACAGACATTCAGAATAAGGTCGGTCCTCTAGAAGATAGTACTGGAAATTGTATATCAGAAGGATTATTAATGGCAAAACACGTGAATGAGTATTTTAGTTCGATGTCGATTCACTGCCAGTATCAGAGGCTAAGTTCAAGGGGGCGGAATCAGACTATTTAGGACAGTTAATTGTAACCCCGGTAATGGAAGCTAAGAACATAAGGGCAAAGAAGGATAATAAATTACCTGGGGTGAATGGGATTCCGTCCAAACTACTATTGGAAATTGTAGAACAAATTAGCATACCGCTTGAGTGGTTCCATTAGAATGGAAAGAAGCAAACATTATACCGTTATTTAAAAAAGGTTCGAAAAACAAGTCAGAGAACAATAGACCAGTGAGTTTAACATCGGTGATTTGCAAATTATTAGAAAGACTAATTAAAGATCACATGGTGGATTTTTTTTTATAACATAACTTGATAAACCCATCTCAACATGGGTTTCTAAAAGCGAGGTCATGCTTGTTTAACAAATATGTTATGTTTTTGGACGACATAACTAAGTGGGTAGACGAGGGACCACCGGTAGATATCGTCTATTTAGATTTTCAGAAAGCTTTCGACAAAGTGCCATATCAAGTATTACTGCTTAAACTAAAGGCCCATGGCATAGGAAATGGTACAATTAACTGGATAGAAAATAAGCCGATTGACAGAAGACATCGGGTAGTAATTGATGGGGAGACGTCAAATCAGTTTTGTGTGGGGTACCACATGGATGACTACCGGGACGTATATTGTACTTAATATATATATATCAACGATTTGGTCGATGATATAACAAGCAAGGCGTTGACATTTACGGATGATACAAAAGTGTTTACAAGGATTAAATGTGATGGAGATATACAGTATTTACAAGATAATCTTGACAGGTTTATCAAATGGTATGAAAAGTGACACGTTGTTCAATTTTTGGAAATGTAAATGCCTGCACACAGGACATGGGAACGAAGATGAACAATATACAATGGGGTACTGTACTAAGTACCACTTTGAAAGAAAAGGACTTGTGGTTAACCTTTAATGGTGATATGAAGGTTTCAGAGCAACGCAGAATATCAGCTTCAAAGGGAGATCGAATCCTTGGATTACTTAGGCAAAATATAGCGTATTTGGAAAAAAGAACTGATAATACCACTGTACAAAACAATAGTTAAGCCTCATTTAGAATATTGTATTCAAGCGTGGAGGCCATATCGCAAGAAGGACATAGATATGCGTGATACAAAAACTGAGGGATCTTAGTTATGAAATACGCTTAAAAGAATGTGGTTTAACAGCAGTTATGAAAATATTGATAGAAATATTTTGGTCTCAGTTAAGAAAGATAGAAGGAGTAGAGGACAAGAAGTTACAGTAGTAAAGGAACAGTATAGATTAGATATAAGAAAGTTCTCATTTTCACAAAGGATTTTAAATGAATGGAACAGATTATCTGTTGATTGTGTGGGTGGTAGTAGTGTGAATGTTTTAAAATAAACTCGACACATACCTCAGAATGGCGGAGTACACGTAGACAAAAAGGACTGGACTCTCGGTAAGCCAAAATGCTTCCTTGTCCACCTACCATCTAGAGTTAATTCTATGGGTGGCAATCTTGTTAAATCTTGTTAAGATAAACATGTTTTTATATAAAATGAGAAGCCTCGCAAAGTGTGAGTATATATTGTGTCTTTGATTATATCGGGGGCATGTAGCGTGTGCTAGGTTGGTGTCGGCTTACCAGCAAAACTGCATGAGTGAGGCTTGTAGGCTAATGCCTATTGAGTCGAGGGACGTCTGCCCTCAGTACACTAAGTTTTGGGGGAGTAGTCGGCCAACCGATTGACTACATCCCCGGCTATAAATGCGAACCAACAACAGCGTTTCACCAGGCTGCAAGGTACCTACCAAGACGCATGTGGAAGGATCGGTGACCCGCTGTCCTGCGGTGCAAGACTTTTTTTAGTCAAGGAATAATGGAATTAACCATACAAAAACCAACGGAAAGAAATGGACAACTACCGCTGCATTAGCCCAAGAAATCTTTGATGGAGAACACAGACAATAAGAGAGGTCCTAGTGGTGAGCCCCCCAGGCTAGATAAGACGACACATACTGGGGAAGAGCATTGGGATGTTGGAAGTAACGCCAGAGTTAACGGCAGTATGCGGGAGGTAAAACCAGCAGCTAAAAGCTAAAAGGAAAAATCCATGTGGCAACATGGAACATCAAAAAAACGAGTCAAAGGACACTACAAGTGATAACACCAGAAGCAGAAAGATATGGGGTAGATATAGTAGGGATTGTTTCGTCCGGATTCAGGAGGAACATTTGTATACTCAGGAGCACCTAAGCCAGGGATAAATGGTGTTGCGTTCTATCTGCCAAAGAATACTAAACATGCACTATTAGGATACAATCCGGTCAACGACATAATTATTACCATACGAATACGAGCAAACCCCACGAATATAACATGTATTCGAATGTATGCACCAACGAGCACCGCAGACAACGACGTCATAGAACGTTTTATGAGACACTGCAATGAACAGTCGACGAGGAAAACAATAGATATATGGTAGTACTGATGGGCGATTTCAATGCAAAAATTGGCAGTTGTCAAAACGAAGAAGGTAATGGAAATATGGACTAGGCGAGAGAAATGGGAGAGGAGATAGACTTGTTGAGTTTATCATAGAGAATGAACTGATGATCACTGATACCTTCTTCAAACAAGAAAGAAGATTGACAACACCAGATGGTCGGAACAAAAATCAAATCGACTTTATACTGATACCAAAACGACGGAGGACGTTTGTGTTGAATGCAAATACATAACCGGGAGCCGATTGTGGCTCTGACCATGAATTGGTAAGCGACATGATTGCGATAACATTAAGAAAGATGGAGAGAGGGAAAGAGATAGTGAGGTATGACATCAGTGATATCACAGAAGGATACCGAGTAGTGGTTATGATCCGTTTCGAAGTATTACGGACAGTGGCTGACGAGAAGGAACCAGAGGAGTTGGCAGTAGAAATTAGGAACATCATTATGGAATCAGTTCACAAACACATCACTAAAAAGATGAGGCAGAAACAACCATGGATAAGCAAAGATACACTGCAGATGAAGAACAAAGAAAATAGTGATAATTATCATGAGAAATACAGAGATAAGTGCAAGATAATTAAATAAATGTGTAAGGAAGACAAAAAGAAATATCTAGAGAAGAAATGTGAAACGATAGAACTATGTATGAGAAGGAACGATAGTCGCAGTATGTTCGAGGAAATAAAGTCTATGACACAGTCGTTCAAACCTAGACTTGGCGATATCAAAGATAAAACGGGAATGACATAAAGCGATGACATAGTTGAAAGATGGGAGCAATATTGTGAAAGCATGTTTAAAAAAGAAGAAACAGAAGAGGTAGACATGGATGAAGGAAGGGAGTGGACAGAACCAGAAGATGAACTTGAGCCTTTGCGTTTGGTGGAGTGGGCAATAACAAATAAAATCACCTGGCACTGATGGCATCACTGCAGAGTTAATAAGAGCGAGTGGCGAAGCAGGCGTGGATATATATCACACATTATGCAAGAAAATATGGAAAAGTGGAATATGGCCCATGGACTGGAAACGAGCCATTCTTTTACCAATACTGAAAAAATGTGACATACAAAAATGCTCAAACCACAGGACTATATCCCTCATCACCCATGCGATCAAAATTATGCTAAAAATCATAATGACGAGAATCACAACAAAATTAGAATGTGAAGTCAACAGAACACAATTTGGATTCCGGACTGGATAAGGAACAAGAGATCATATTTTAAACCTGAAGATGTATATTTAAAAATGCAGAGAATTCAACCACGAGCTTAGGATCTGTTTCACAGATTATTCAAAAGCTTTTGATAGTATTAGTCATCAACAGCTCTGGAAAACTTTGATACTCATGGGATTTGACAAGAAAATTACATGACATACGTTTGTTAGGCATATAACAAATAATGTATATTAGTTTGCTTTTATTTAGAAAAACTATTTATTTATGTGTAGCCATTCATTGACAAATTCTTCATTTAATAAGAATTCTTCTTTATTGTTTGTGTCGTTGCTAAGAAATTTTAAAGAGCTAGATAATGTCGTGTAATCAGCGGACATGACGAAATTTAATAATTGACTAGTTTGTGAGACATTATTTATGTAAACGCTAAATAATAATGGTCCAAGGATTAAACCTTGTGGGACGTCAATTGTTATAGATAAAATGTCTTAATTTATTTGTTCAATGTCAATATATTTGTTCTGTTTGTAAGTATATTTTGGATAATTGCAAGGTTGAGCCATTTAGGCCATAGTATGTCAATTTGTTAAATAAAATGTTATGGTCAGCAGTGTCAAAAGCCTTAGAAAGGTCGAAAAATACATTAATTGATTGATCATCATTACCCATATGAGTTACAATTATATATATTAGCTCAATTCCGTTTAATCTTTAGCTCTACAACCATACTGATTATTAAATAAAATCATTGAAATCATTGAAATATGAATATAATTAAATAATCATTAATTTCTCCAATATTTTAGAAATTGTAAGAAGAATGGAAATTGGTATGTGATTAAAGATAGATCATCTTTCCTAAATATAACAATAACTAGTGTAATTTTGAGTTTATTTGGGAATATCCCGGAATAAAAAAAATTTTTTACTAACAGCCTTAATGATTTTATCATTGCAGGTTCAATTATTTCGAGCAATTTTGAAGAAATACCATCAACTCCACTGCTGTTTTTTTGTGGGAAGGTTATAACTAATTTTCCTAAAAGTTACATCATCAACACTCTAAAACAAAACAGAAGTGTCTGTTTTTATACAGACAACGAATCGCTTGTTCCAGCTATTAACAAGCAAACTGCCCGTGATCCCAGCATTATGGCCTTAATTCGTCCATTGGTGTTAGCATGCTTGCGTTTTAATATCAATTTCAGTGCACGTCACATACCGGGTAGAAACAACATTTTGGCTGATAAACTGTCGCGTTCACAGGTACAGGAATTCCGAGCATTGGCACCATGGGCAGATGCCAACCCACAGGAAGTTCCCTTCAGTGTCTCCCCAGTCGCTTTGGGGAATCTTTAAGTGTTTTATTACAGGCCTCATTGGCTCCATCAACGAGAGCCAATTATGAGCGGGCATGTGGTAAGTTGGTAGTGTTTTTTCAGTCACTGGGCATGCATCCTTGTCTGCCAATCTCGGTAGACATGATTATGCTCTTTGTGGCACAAATGCATGCTGGAGGGTTAGCCCCAGCATCTATTGTTTCCATCATTTCAGCAGTAGCATATTTTCACAAGATTAATGGGTTTCCCGATCCAACTTCTAGCTTTATCGTGCACAAGTTATTAGTTGGTGCACGAAATTTGGGGTCTTTGCCTGATGTCCGCCTGCCTGTCACACTACCCATCCTCACTCGCTTAGTTCAAGCTCTCCCAACTGTGTTCTCTCTACAATACAAATGTACTATGCTACGGGCCATGACGGTCCTTGCATTTAGAGCATACCTGCAAATAGGAGAAATTGTACCGAGGGCAAGGCACACGGTACAATGCTGTTTACATTTGGGAGATGTTATGCTATCCGGTGACCTCATTACAGTGTCGTTTCGTCGTTTTAAGCACAGTACACGACAAGGCCCACAATCTCTGCAGGTAAGGGGTGAATGCTTACAAGATTCTGTCATTTACCCAGCAGCAGTGTTAAGGGAATTCATTCATGCCAGGGGCCCAGTACAGGGTATCCTGTTTGCATATCCGGATGGTACGCCTATGCTGCGGAGTGAATTTGACGTGTCCCTAAAACGGCTCCTCAGTTTTTGTGGCTACCAAACTAGTTCATTTAAAGGTCACAGCTTTCGCATTGGTGCTGCTACAGCAGCAGCCTTGCGAGGGGAATCTGACGCGCAAATCAGGGTAGCAGGCAGGTGGACGTCGGATGCTTTTAGGAAGTATATCCGACTTGCGTAAGTATTTGGTTAAAGGTTTGATGTGTTTCATACGGTGGGGTGGTCACAGGTTCCTCTTGGTGACCTTGTGGCGGAATGGCCCCACATTTTTTTAATTGCATGTGTCTATTGGTGGTGGAATGTTTGTATTGTTTGCTTAGGTTTATATTCGTAGTGGTTTTATACCTCTATAGCGACAAATTATGTATGTAATATTGTCGTCATGTTGTAGGAATGTGTGCCTGAGAAACTTGGATGGGGCTGTACAAGGGTTCAGTTTCCCATCTGGGTTGCATGTTAGATATCACATTCCTACTATATTTATGCCCAAAAGTGGCTGCATTAGAGGCAATCCACTTTCCAATAAAAAACGTCATCCTTTGGCCAATTTCAATTCTCAAACTACATCGGACTTGTGTTGGTTATTGCATAAATACATAATTTACGTTTTTATTGAAATAATAAATACAATCTTTGTTACCTTTATATCTAATACCTTGTGCAAAGTCTAACCTATATTTGTAAAATAAATATCACATTTGTTTGCATTATCCTTTTTTCAGCTAGTTTGTACCATTTTCTATAAAAAAATTATTTGTTCTACGATTCTTCGAATTTTTGAAACAAATCCATTAATATTTCCCAGGTATTTCTATATCATTTTAAATCGATTAAATCTTTGTTCAAAATACATGTGTGGGCTGCACGAATAGTTTTTCTTTAATATCGTGTAATAGGTGTTTAGGTTAATATTAATAGTTTCATGGTTTGGCGAATTTTGTTGTGTCTATTTTAATTGTTTATACAGTTTGTCTTGATATTGATTACATTTGTGGAATCCTTATGTAAACCACGTTGATCTTTTATGTTTACGTTTATTAAATTTCACCAGCTTAGTTGACATATGCTTGTTTTTTGCACGTAAAATGTTGTCTTAAATTATTTCATAACTAAATTGTGTATGTGCATTGTGATTTCCTCTTCATTTAATATATTTAATGCTAGATACGTGTAAATGATATCCCTTTCCTCACTGGCACATTAATAACTATAATTATAATAAGTATAACTAATAATAACTAATATTGACATCACTCCTAATCATGCGTTGCAGGAAAACCATTTATAAATATTAGTCCGTGCAGTCAAACGCCCATTTGAAGGTGGACCATGCATTAGGATCCGCATGATGTTTTCTTGGATTTTTTTGACCTTCTAACCTTGAGCGTTTTTGTATAAACTTATTAATATGCAAATTAGTCATCGCCTATAAAGTATATACTACTTTTCTGAATATCTCGAATTGTAAACATCCAAACAATCAAAATGATGTGTACAAACGTATGTTTTCAGGGTATCTGGGTATGAATACGTTAGTGAACAAATCATAGCATGCATATTTGTCGCATGAATATGCAAATTAGCTCTGACCAATATAACTTTATGATATTCGTTTATATTTCCTCAATAGGCGAGCAATAGGCACTACTTAAAGGACAGACTTAAATAGACAGGAGAATACCTTGAACAAATCAGAAACCATATGGATGGATAATTGTGTAGAGAAAAGCCAGGAAGAGTGATATCAGCAACACAGGAGACAGTATCAATTGTTGTCAACCATGTCTCAGTCATTGTTAATATATATATAGATCTGTTCGTCACAAATCTGCTACCCTTTACGATTTAATAGCTTCAAAACATATATATATATTGATTATAGGTATATATATATATATATATATATATATATATATATATATATATATATATGTTTTGAAGCTATTAAATCGTAAAGGGTAGCAGATTTGTGACGAACAGGTCTATATATATATATATATATATATATATATTAACAATGACTGAGACATGGTTGACAACAATTGATACTGTCTCCTATGTTGCTGATGTCACTCTTCCTCGCTTTTCTCTACACAATTATCCATCCATATGGTTTCTGATTTGTTCAAGGTATTCTCCTGTATATTTAAGTCTGTCCATTAAGTAGTGCCTATTGCTCGCCTATTGAGGAGATATAAACGAATATCATAAAGTTATATTGGTCAGAGCTAATTTGCATATTCATGCGACAAATATGCATGCTATGATTTGTTCACTAACGTATTCATACCCAGATACCCTGAAAACATACGATAGTCGCAGTATGTTCGAGGAAATAAAATCTATGACACAGTCGTTCAAACCTAGACTTGGCGATATCAAAGATAAAACGGGAATGACATAAAGCGATGACATAGTTGAAAGATGGGAGCAATATTGTGAAAGCATGTTTAAAAAAGAAGAAACAGAAGAGGTAGACATGGATGAAGGAAGGGAGTGGACAGAACCAGAAGATGAACTTGAGCCTTTGCGTTTGGTGGAGTGGGCAATAACAAATAAAATCACCTGGCACTGATGGCATCACTGCAGAGCTAATAAGAGCGAGTGGCGAAGCAGGCGTGGATATATATCACACATTATGCAAGAAAGTATGGAAAAGTGGAATATGGCCCATGGACTATATATGTTATATATATATATATATGTTTTGAAGCTATTAAATCGGTAAAGGGTAGCAGATTTGTGACGAACAGATCTAAGATTGTATTATATTATGAAACTTGCTTTGACCAGGATTAATTGACACATCACCTGCCAGAAGGAGAATGATAGATAGTTAAAAGATACATTACAACCTGACTTTTTCACTACGTTTTGTGCGTGCGTCGACCGAGTCAGAAAATATGTAAACATGGGTTTTGACAAACTGATTTGTGGACTATTTTGAACGAATATTCTAGATTGATTATAGGTATAGTAAATTTAATATTTACGAGAGTAACGTTTATCTTGAAAAATTCAGGTAGAGACAGGAAATATGATGATCATAAAGAGAAAACACATTTTCTTTAAATACTAAAATAATTTTAGACTTAAACAAGCTTGCTAAGATATATAATTAATAAATTACACTGAAAATAACGAATTAGAAAAAAAGGTTGCGAAGGGCATGACTAAATGCAACTGCAAGGAAAGGAGTCACACTATATATATGTATGAACTAATAATGATTTAGTTAATTAGAAATGTTTGACCAGGGCCGACTCCATTCACTACGTTTTGACGCCAAGGCTTATTAGATGGAATGATATCAGATTCTGCAGCTCAGCCTTACACAAAAAACAAACAATGGAAACAGTGTATTTACGCGTATAATCATGCGAACAAATACGTCTGAATAAGTATTTTAAGTGTTTGTCATAATAAACAAAAACAATATGTAGCATATAAAACATGTCTCGTGAGTTTGCGATATAAAGGAAACAAGTATCGAATAACGTAACGAACAAAGACCAGAAATAAACGTTTGTATACTTGTCTGAATAATAAGTGTAATAATATATACCGATGCATATTTAAGATATTGATTCATTAAGTCATTAAAATGAATGAAGCCGTGACACTGATCAAATAAAGGAAACACAGCATAATTTTGAAAATGACGTCGGCGGTCGCCTAGCAACACCAATACAGTTCACTCATGCCTATCTGGTTGCGAATATATGATCATGTAGTTAATTTAAACGAACATAAATTATAACGTGTTTCATAAAAAGTTTGCTACGGACGAATATCTACGAATAAAACTTTATTCGACGACATTTGAATTACCCTTCGTTTGCTGGGCTAAGGTGTTAATGATTACCGACACTGATTGGTTCACAATTTAAGAAATTGAACATGTTTCAGAGTAATTGCGGACAGGTTACCGTAACATACCGAAATTTAAAATAAATACATTTTCCTACACTATCATAAAGTATTCACTAAACCCGGGAAGACTGCGTAACTCGTGTGTTGCCTGCCAATTCTAAGTTTATGTGTAATGGACTACTAATACAGAATGAGAGAAAGAAAGAAAGAGTGACGTGAATATTTCCGTTGCTGTATTATAGCAGTTAATTTGCGCAAAATATTTGGAACCAGATTGACAAAACAACGTCGTACCATATAGGTCTCCTATGAATCCCGTCCAGCGACCAATGAGGTACCCCTTGTGACATGTGGAATATGTCGAAAAACGCCGCAAATTGTCCCCCTGTTCTGTTTAATTCAGGTCGAAGAACATTGTATAGTTCTCTGTTCAATAGCTGTATCTGCTTGTTGGTTTTCCAGTTGCCATCGTAAGTAAGAGTTCAGGTTTCTTCTTTAATGTTTCACTGATCTTGCTGAACCAGAATAATTGTGTCTGCTTGGGGACATATGTTTTGATGAGCATCTTTAAGTAGTCCATGTCCAGGCGCACTTTACTTATACTGCCTCTAGCCTTGTCGTGACTCGAAGAGAACAATAGTATCACATTCGGATAGTCGTTTACAAGATACTCTCCCAATATAAATTCCTGGTAGGTGTTTGACTGGTAACAAAATACAGTTTGTTTTCGCGGAGGACAATTTTTCTGCCACTGGTTACGCACAGTGGTTACTTCTGTGTCAATAAAGAACTCCATTGCTATGTACTCAATAACAATCTTAAGAACACCGTCAGTGCACAAAATGGTGTTGCTATTACATCCTCTGCAATCTCTGTGATGCACAACGATATCTGAAGCCTTTAAATGTGTCCCCTTTGTGAAATACTGCACGTCTGGCAATGTTGTTCCATGTTCTATTTTCAGGGTATCGCATTTCATGAACTTTCCCAGAAGTCTTTTCGCTGCTTGGAAGTACCGACTTCCATTGGAATCGCCGATTATAACAAGTTTCTTCATTTTACGCATTTTTAGACATTTCATCATTATTTTCTTTGAGACATCTTTGAGTGGGATGCGACACAATTCAGATTGGAATGTCGAATTGATCCATCGGCCGTTCGTTGGGAAATAGTTGTGTTCCATGCAGTATTTCCTAATTAACTCCACTGAACATATAGGTTTGCGCTTGTATGCAATCGCTGGTTCAGGCAAGCTATGGGGCGTACCTGAAGAAATAGTCTGACGGAAGACAAGTAGAAGCAAACCGTATGTGAGGACTGCGACGAAAACCATTGCGGTCATACGTCGCGGGTTACACGTACTGATCATCGCCACGAATATGATGATAATATGCGACGGACCTTGTTATTCGTGCCTGAAACAGTAGAACGACAATATTCAATCTCATGATACGTGAATGTGGTCGTTGCTTTATTAGAGCACTTAGTCTGCGAAAAAAATGGAACCAGGTTAACAAACCAACGTTGCACCATATAGGTTTCCTATCAATCCCGTCCAGTGACCAATGAGGTACCCCGTGTTGATGATCATCTTTAGGTAGTCCTTCTCGAGGCACACGTTATTTAAATTGCTTCTAGCCTTGTAATGACTCGACAAGAACAAAAGTATCACATTCGGATAGTTGTTTACAATGCACTCTCCAAATATAAATTTTTATTGGTATTTGATTGGTGACAGAATACAGTTTTTTATGCTGCAACTGGTTACGCTCGGTGGTCACTTCAGTGTCGACGAAGAACTCCATTAGTATGAATTAGACAACAATGGAAAGAGTACCATTAGTGCACAAAATGGTGTTGTTATTAAATTTTCTGCAATCGCTGTGATGCACATCGATGTATGAAGTCTTCAAATGTGTCCGCTTCGTGAAGTAATTCACGTCTGGCAATGTTGTTCCCTGTTCAACTTTCAGGGTATCACATTTAAAGAAATTTTCTATAACTCTTTTCGCTGCGTGGAAGAACCGCATTCTATTGGAATCGTCGATTATAACTTCATTTGTGTGTGTCTGTGTGTGTGTGTGTGTGTGTGTGTGTTGTGTGTGTGTGTATGTGTGTGTGTGTGTGTGTGTGTGTGTGCGTGCGTGCGTGCGTGCGTGCGTGCGTGCGTGCGTGCGTGCGTGCGTGCGTGCGTGCGTGCGTGCGTGTGTGTGTGTGTGTTTTAGACTCATTATTTCCGTTGGGACGTCTTTGAAGGAGATGCGACACATATCAGCTAGGAATGAGGAATTGACAAATTGGCAGCCCATTGGGAAACAGTTGCGTTCGATGTATATTATTTTATAATTAATTCCACTGAACACATGGGTTTGCGCTTGTATACAAGCGCTGGTTCATGCATACCATAGGGCGTAGCTAAAGAAATAGTCTGACGGAAGATCAGTATACACAAACGTTATGCGATTACTTCGACCAAAACCATAACCGTCACACGTCGCGTGTTGCACGTACTGATCTCCACGAACATAAGTTATTACATGCGACGGGCCTTGTTATTCTTTTGCAATACAGACGTGTCTAAAACAGAAGAACGACAGTATTCAATCTTATGGTATTAAGTACCTACCGGGAGAGACGAACATTACCGTCGTGTTCCTGTTGCGATTATTTTCTTGTATATTTCCGCAAAGTAACAACCGTATAATAAACTGATTATTTTATGAAATAAGCAAAGAAAAATTATACTACTGTGAAAAACTGAAGTCATTGTAACAGATAAAAACATAGTTAATATTAAATACTCGTGTGTACGTTGTATGATTTGAAAATGATAGGTAATTGATTCAAAATTGTGGGTGCAACTACATAGAAAGCCCGTTTGCCAATGTCAAACTTAGGTTTAGGAATAACAAGTTGTTGTGAAACGTATGATCTCAAGTTCCTGGGGATATCTGGAAAACGTAGGAAACTAACCATATTGGACGGTTGTTGTGTAGAAGGGGCACCATATGTAATAGTGGCAAACTGGAATGTTATTCGATATACAATCGGAAGCCAGTTCAACTGTTGAGGTAGGGATACTGAGAAAGCAAGGCAAAATCCAGTCAACGTGGACGAGAAATTGCAAGATCTTCGTGAAAGCGAACGGTCCTGCAGACAGTGCCAAGATTCGACTCGTTAAGTGCATGGACGATTTCCGCGACTTTGATGTCTGACTCCACCGGCGAAATGAACTTTACGTCTACAACTATGTTGTTTTTGTTGTTGTTGTGCAACTTCTATACTAGTTTTGCACACTGCGTGACTCTGTCTTTGGTGTCTGATTCCACCGAAATTAACTCTACGACCCGGCTGTTTTTGTTGATGTTGTCCATCCACTGTATTACAGTTGTACACTGTGTGTTTGTTCTTATTGATAACAATGGTCAAAACAGTATATTACTTTATTATGGCAAACATATTGCTTTGCTGCTTCTATTTCATTTAATACCTACTATCTACCATTTACATGGCTAACACCGTGAAAGAAAATTACTCACTCTCAAATTGTGATGACATGGATAACATATTTGAAACCTACAAATATACTGAACACAGCAGGTGTCATTTTGAGAAGGATGTCGATCCTGAAAATTATTATTACAACAACATATCAACATCTTGTAAATATTATACAGAAAAACAATTCAATAATGAGGTAAACAGAAATTATGATGGTGGTCTGTCTTTGGTACATTTTAATGCTAGAAGTCTGAGTACTAGCTTCAGCGATATACAAGATCTTCTCAAATAACTTAATGTAAAGTTTGATATTATAACAATAAGCGAAACGTGGCTGAGCAAGGACTCATCTCCTTTATATATGTTTAATGATTATGATGCTTTTCATGTTGTTAGAGACAACAGAAAAGGTGGAGGTGTGGTGATTTATGTTAACAAGAAACTAAATGGGCGATTATGCGAAAAAAGTCACTAATAGTTGATAACGTACTAGAATGTGTTACTGTTGAATGTGAAATTAACCGACATAAAACTGCACTGGTCAGTTGTGTATATAAGTGCCCTGGGTCTAACATGGTTTCATTTAATGACAATATTGAACAATTGTTTAGTCGTATACGTTGCCCAAAACCATATATGTATGTGGTGATTTCAATATAGATTTGTTTAAATGTGATAGTCATAGTGGAACCAAGCTATTTGTAGATCTTATGTACAGTCTTGGTCTATACCCTTTAATTAATAGACCTAGCAGAATTACTACTACCTCTGCAACCCTTATAGACAACATTTTTTCTTCTGAACTTGAGTGCAAGATTGATAGTGATCTATTAGTAAATGATATCAGTGATCATCTTCCTGTATTTGCTCTGTGCCATTGTACTGTAAAACCTGATGTGAACGAACATTCTAACAAGTGTATTCGTCATCTTAGCGAAGAAAACATCAATGCATTGAAGTGTAACTTAATGCAACATTCTTGGCATACTGTTATCGGTTGTGAAAATGCAAATATAGCATATGACAACTTTCTTCATGATTTTACACAAATGTACAACAAACATTGTCATGTGTCAACTGTACGACCTAAAGTATTAACAATTAGTTTTAAAAAACCGTGGTTTATTAAAGGACTCAGAAACGCATGTATCAAGAAAAATCATTTGTATAAAGCATTTCTGTCATCCAGATCAATTATCTCGGAAACTAGATATAAATCATATAAAAATAAATTAACAGGTATTCTCAGATCCACTAAGAAACAATATTATAGCAGTTTACTCGCACAGAAAAAATTACATTGCTGGCACCTGGAAAGTACTTAAAACAGTAATGGGAACACCTCGCTTAGGAAATCACTACCCAGATCAGTTTGTTAATGATGGCATAACCATTAGTAATAAGGAAGATGTAGCGAACATGTTTAACAATTATTTTACTAATATCGGTCCGGAGCTGTCAAAGGATATAACGGCACCAACAAATGTTTCTATTTATGACTACCTAGAAAACAGAAACAGTAACAATTTATGTCTAACTCCAGTTAATGAAGATGAAGTTATCCGAGCTGTGAACAATTGGGAAAGTAAAACATCCATATATTGCGAAGACATAAGTATGCATTTGGTCAAAGAAGTTATTAACTCCATTGCAAAACTTATCACTTATATTTGTAATCTATCTTTCACTTCTGGAGTATTCCCGGAGAAAATGAAAATAGCAAAGGTTATCCCACTCTTTAAGTCTGGGGATAAGTATATGTGCACTAATTATAGGCCTATTTCACTATTACCACAATTCTCAAAAATATTAGTAAAATTGTTCAGTTCTCGTTTAGATAGCTTTATTACCAAACACAAACTAATAAACCCAAGCCAATATGGATTTCAACAAAATATTTCAACATGTCACGCACTAATAGATCTTGTTGATGCAATAACCCAATCATTGGATGCAAACAAATATGCTATTGGTGTTTTTATTGATTTTAAAAAGGCATTTGACACTGTCAATCACAAACTGTTATGTAAAAAAATGGAATTTCTTGGTATCCGTGGTGGGGCATTTAACTGGTTAAATAGTTATCTAGAAAACAGAAAACAATTTGTGTCCATTGACAAATGTAATTCTACTGTGCGCAATATATCATGTGGTGTCCCACAGGGTTCGATCCTGGGCCCCACACTATTCATTCTATACGTTAATGATATGTGTAACATATCTAATCTAGTAAAATACATTCTCTTTGCAGACGATACTAATATCTTTTATGCAAATATTAACATCAATAAACTAAACGAAACTGTATGTAACGTTCTGGACCAAATGTATACATGGTTTGCAGTAAATAAATTAACTCTGAACATATCTAAAACTAATTATATGTTATTTGGAAATCGTATGCTAAACAAAGAAATTAATATCAAAATACAAAATGTTAATATCGAAAGAGTAAGGGTCACCAAGTTTTTGGGTGTGTTTATTGATGATCTACTAAATTGGAAAGCTCATATAAAATACGTACAATCAAAGCTTTCAAAAAGTACATCTATAATGCAAAGATGCAGTCATCTACTTGATAGAAATAGTAGACGTATTCTATACAGTTCTCTCTTTTTGCCGTATTTAAATTATTGTTCAGAGATATGGGGAAACACGTACCCAACGAATACTTACTGTAATCCGCATTATATTTGGTGCAAGATGGTTGGATCATACAAACTCACTTTTCCAACAATTACATGTTCCAATATTTCCAGATATCATAAAACTGAAAACATCATTATTTATGTACAAAGCTTACTACAGCTGTTTGCCATCAAATATTCAGTGTTTGTTTACTAGACGGGAAATAGCATACTCAATGCGAGCTAATTATGACCTAGAACGAAAGAGTGTCTGTTCTACCATGCGATCAATGTCTCTTTGTGTAAAGGGAGTGCAATTATGGAATTCTCTATGTGATCATTTAAAAACTACTAATACTATTACTGAATTTAAGCGTAAATGCAAGAATCTTTTATTTGAGAAATATCTGGTTGTGGAAACCTAAATAAAATCAAACACAAATATAATCATGCCATTGAGGAAATTACAATATGTGTAAAGATATGTACTTATCGCATACTTTAAATTTTTAATATGCACATATTCCATTGCATGTTTTCAATTATTGTAGCTAGATGGTTAAATGAATAGCAAATTCGAATAATATAATATTGATGTCTCAAAATACATGTACGTATGTACGTGAATATATGTATGTATATATGTGTGTATATATACATGTATATAATTATATATAAATACATGTCAGGGGTAAATTTACACAAAAGTCAATGACTTCGTATTTACCCCCTTCAAACATTGTATATTCTCACTTGTATTATAGTTAAACTTGTTTGGTTGTCTTGTCTTGTATATATTATTATCAATGTTCTGAATAAACGTTCATTCAATTCAATTCAATAGTGATGATGGGAAACGAGAGGCTTTTAGTACCACACGCGCTAAACAATTCTGCACACGTTGCAGTTGAGCTAAGTCATTTTAGTAACATTGTTTAGGATTTAATTGCAATTGACACGGCGACTGCCATTTAGAGCTACTGATATAGTTTTAGAAGTATATAACGACAAATTACATCGACGGAAATCACAAAATGTTAGAAATAGTATTTACATATTTTGTAATGTTCTTGGGAAAGCTGAATTCACTGTCAAAGACAACACCTAGGTTACTAATACTATATGATGGTGATGTATCATTACCAGGCAATTTAATTAGAAAGTTGTTAACAACGTTGTTTTGTTTGTGCCAATAATAATAATAATTAGATCAGTTTAATCAGGATGTAGCTTCAATTTCCTTGCTTCCATCCACATAAAGATGTTTGTGACACAGTCATTTATAATTGATAGTTATGCCTATGCATCTGTTGGTGAAAGTGATATATACATATGTGTGTAGTCAGCATACATGTGATGATTGGTGTTTTGATTAACAATATTTAACAAGATTGCAGCCCAGAGCTACAAGCTCCAGACGGCATGCGAATAAAGAAGCATTGGGCTTATCGAGAGTCCAACAATTTACCAGCTACGTATAGCCTGCGCTTCCCAGATAGGTGTGATTTTATTTCTGAACACATCCACACTGCTACCATTAACATAATCATCAGCTTATTTGTTCCAGTCATTTATTGTCCTGTGACAGAATGAATATTTTCTCACGTCTAACCTACACTGTTCTTTGACAAATGCCGTATTGTGCAATTTGGTTTTACTGCCTTCTTTAAATTTGAAGAAAACATTTATATCAATATCGTTATAACCATTCAATATTTTAAACACTTTTATAGGTTTCCTCTTAGTTTCCTAGTCTCTAATGTTGTCAACCCACATCTTAATAGGCATTTTTCATAACTAAGGTCCGGTTCAGGAATCAGCTTAGTTGCTCTTTGTTGTACTCTTTCTAGCTTATCTATATCCTTGTATTTTAAGAAGAGCTGTGTCAGTTGAATGAAATCGTCGATATGCAAATTGTAGATCATTTGTTAAGTGACGTGTAAGAATACAGACAGAAATCTGAGAGGAGAGATAAGATAAGACTGTAATTTTTTAGATTACGTTTTTTTCACAGACTTTGTTTTTTATAAGAGATTTGACAGGAGCTTGCATGAAATCATGTGGAACGACACCAACCTGCATTGACATTTTTATAAAATGTATAATAGGACAAACAAATTGATCTATGCAACGTTTCAGTAGAAATGTTGGAAAAGGGTCAAGATCACACGATAGGACACCTTTGAATGATAATGCGAACTTCAGTGGTAGTTGCAGGTGTAAAAAGACTGCAGTGTGTTATCAACAATCGGCTATTCAGTAAACTCTTAATTATCAACATTAATAACAAAACGTGATTGAATGTTGAACAATGAGCAATGTTATCCATGAAGTATTTTGAAAACATACTGCGTAACGTATCCAATGAATACATCAGATGATAATTTGGTTTGTCCCGAAATTTTTTTTACTATTGGTGGAAGTAATAAATTGTTGCGGTGGTCTTGATTCGACGTTGATACATATATCGATAATTATAGTACGATGATCTGATAACCAATCAGTAGCAGATACCGGTTTTGATGATATTGCAGTTTGAGCTAATGATAAACAAGTCGAGCCAATGCCGATGGATACGAGTAGGGAATGCTGTTGTAAATCAACTGTTTGAAGCACATCCATGAACAACCTGATATTAAGGATATATAAATCAGCATTGATATCGAAGGTGTATAGAATAATATATAATTATTCTTGTAATTGTAACGTTTCAAGAAACAAATGTGCTTGTATTTCCAGGAGGATGGTATATGCTTATAAAATTAGCAGAGATAGATGGACCTTTTAGAGAAATGCATAATGTTTCCAATTAGAGGTGTCCAGGTGAATTAATGGCTTCTACCATGACCATATCGAAAAGCAGGAATGCCACAACACATCCCTTTCCTGACTGGCGTGGATGGATGGTCAGGTGGAGTGATTTCAGCGAGAAAGGATACAGTATCAATTGTACACAACTCTGTTTCGGTCATTCCTAAAATGCCTATGTTTTGCTAATATTAAATATGAAATGGTAGCAGATTTGTTACGGACATGTCTCCGGTTGGTAATCGAATAGCGTACATTATGACATGTTTTGACCAGGATTAACTGATACATCACCTGCCAGAAGGAAAATAATACATAGTTTAAAAGAATTTCAACCTGACTGTGTTACTAAATTTGTGTGCGTGCATAGACTGAGACAGGAAATATGTAACGATGAAGTTTTTGCAAAGCTGATTCGTGTACTGATTTGATAGAATGATTTTACTTTAAAATTTTCAAGAGAGTAACATTGGAAAAATCAGGTTGACACAATAAACATATGATAACCATGAACAAAATATACATCTTGTATAAATATCGTAATCAGTGTAAACTTTAAAAATATTTACTAAGATAAACAACAAAAACGTAGTAAAACATCATCACGATTTATGGGAAGTTTCCATATGCAGGTCTCTAAACACATAACAAATATTGAAGAAAGTAGTTAGCGAAAGTGTGGTTTGCATCTCTGTTGGAGGATACACTGATATTGCCTTTCGCTGCATCTCATACGACACGGTAGTGGTCCTTCCAAGTCAAGCTTCAAACAACTGCCAGGACTTCGGCCCAAAGAGAGAATGCCATGCTGCACTCAAACTCGCTGCATACATACTTCACAATTTTTTTAAATAATTGTTTAACAAAACTCAAGCATCGGTTTCTCTGTTCTAAAATGTTATATTTTGTTGACAGTTTGGAATTATCCTTCCCAAGAGAGACGTTCAGTTGTTCAAAAAATGAAAGGACAAAGTCTGTGTTAAGCAAGTATAAAACATCACATACAGAATAACGTAGATATCATCAAATTCCAATATTTTTTGGTGGCTAATATGATATAGCACACAGTCAATAAATAAAAAAATTTGTGGCAAACGTTTCCATGGTATATTTGTATTATTAACCAAACATTTTATTACAACATCCGTATTTTCATGCATGCTAATACGGGACCACAAGCCAATATTATAAATGAATTTCACTATTTTATTAAGATAGGGTGTGTTTCACATCCAAAATATGGACAATCTTTTTAGGAAAATACACTGATATTTTACTTCGAAAAAAAGGTAAATAGGTACCTTTAAGAGACACAAGAAAACGCCATTACCATAAAATCTCGACTTCCACTAGGTCCGGATGTCGTAATAAACGGTGTTGTCGTAATAAACATTGTAGTGTTTTTGTTATATGACTGGAAATGTCTTATTCTTCTTTCTCCGCTTACTTTATCTGCATTGATCGCCCTAAATGACACTCATCACATGTCTTTGAAGACTTTCAGAATCTGTTAAAAAAAACCTGCCAATCATTCATTCAAAATGTTATGATATACGTGGCCGTAGACTTGACCTCTTGATAACCCGATCAATGTGTAACAATAGCCAGAAACCTATTATTTTGCATGGATTATCAGACCACCACACTGTCATTGCTAATGTTAACGTTTCTACAACTCCAATATAATCGAAACACAACGTGTTTTGTAGCGCCATTTACAGAATTGACATTACAGCTTTAATGGCTAACATCCTTAAATCTGACAATATCATAGACCAATAAGAAAACCTATCTTAATTATATTTTCGTTTGGATGACTGATAATATATTAAAGTTAATTGCTGATAAAACAGGGTTTCTTATAATTGGTACACAGAGGCAGCGTGACAAAATGAGAACCTTTTTTCCCACACCTATACTTAGCCAGTATGGTACGTCTGCACCTTGCACACGGATTCTTGAAGTAATCATTGATGATAATTTCAATTTTATATGACACATTTATTACGTTTGTCGCTGCAATTGTTATCATATTCATGATTTACGAAGTGCTCACCGTTATTTGCCTCTTTGTATTAAAAAAACAATCTCAACTGTACATGTTACTAGTATGCTTGACTATTGTAATTTCTTTTTTCAATATATTGCCATTAAAGATATCACTAGGTTTCAACATGTACATAATTGCTTAGCTAGCGATGTGACTCGGTTTTCTCAGTTAGTGCCTCTTTTGTAGTCCTTGCACTGGATTCCTGTACGATATCGTATTATGTTTAAGATCTGCACCATTACCGTTCAGGCACTTTCATGGAATCAACCTACATGTTTATATTCACTGCTTACTCCTGTAAAAAGCCTATCCAAGAACCGAACATTGGGGAAACCACATAAAATGGGCAGTGCAACCGAAACAAACAGTACCCAATTTTAATGGTTTGGTATCTATCAGTTAAGTTTGGAGAATACCAGCTCAGAGCGGTGCCATATGTACCATACCATTTTTATAAAAATGTTATTAGAATGTTTTGTTCGATGGTATCAAGGGTGGCAGTTAGATCAAATAAGGGCAGTTACTTTACCATTATCAATGTTTAGGTTAAAATAATTATGTACTCTTAAAAGAGCAGTTTCTGTTGAATGAAATTGTATACATTCTGATTGTGACACATTAGTAAATACGTTTGTGCGAATGTGAGAATTCAGTCGGCTAGCTACAACATTTATAATATTTTAGAAATAAAGCTAAGGTCAGAAATAAGTTTATAACTGTTTTGGTTTTGTTTAGACAGGGAAGACGTCTTACGAACTAGTTTGACATGGGCGCATTTGACGTCATCGGGAAAGAAGTAAGAACACAGTCATACAATGATGATATGTGTTATAGATATGAGTAATGTATCGAGATATGCTTTTACCAGTATACTCGGAAATCGATCGAGAGCATAATATATATTTGGGGAGGACATCATTATTTTCATCACTTCATCAACTATAGCAGCTTCAAACGATACAAATAGATACTATACATGTGTAGAGTCCACATTGTCAGTACTTAAAGCATGATCTGGGAAAGCCGAGCGAATTAGACTGATTTTGTCCGTGAAATGACTAGAGAACGAGTCCCACAGAGACTTGATTGATACACGATAAGGTCGCGATGTAGCAGGCCGTCTATGTAGAATGTTATTGATGCAGTTCCATAACAGACGGGGATTATTGCATTTATTTGATTTCATCTGTGTATAGTAATCTAACTTAGATTTTTTGGCCAGCTGTCTGTTACAGAGGTGATATTGTTTAGAATAAAGCGATCTCTCCAGAGGTCAGTGTGTTTTGCGTCATACACGCTCTAAATCGACGGCGCCTTTTAGAGAAAAAAAAATTCTGAAATCATCCATGGAGCCTGTGGCTTTTGTGACACAAACTTGGATTGCATAGTTGCACGTCTGTTAAGTAATGCCCTGAGTACTTGACAGTACCATTGATATAAGTCAGATAGATGTTCTTATTGGTCTATGATATGGTCAGATGTTATATCAATTCTGTAAATGGCTCTGCAAGATACGTTATGTTTCGATTATACTGGGATTATAGAAACTTTAACATTAACAATGACAGTGTGGTGGTGTGATATCCCATCCGAAACACTAGGTGTCTGGATATTATTACAAATTGATCGGGTTATCAAGAGGTCATGTCAATGTCCATGTATAAGTGTCGATAAGGTAACATGTTGTTTCATATCAAATAATGACAGAATATCATCAAACTCAGTTGTTGTTGTAGAAGGTATATCGAAATGAAGATTAAGATACCCAAAAGATTAAAAAATTATGAATGAAAGATTGGCAGATGTTCCAACAGATCCTGAAACTCTATGAAGACATTTGTTGAGTGTCTTTTACGGCGATAAATGCAAATAAAGTAAGCGGAGAAAGAAGAATAAGAAATGTCCACACAGATGGACTCGAAGGTAAACTAACTTTGAACTGTTGCGACACCAGAAAGCCAACACCGCCACCTTGTCCAACTGAAAATGGCCGATGATGGAAAGTGTATACAGAAGAAGAAATGCCAGCGATGTGAAATTCAACCTTTTAGAAGCAACAATTTCACACGTGAAGTTTCTGGCAACACGAGCTACAAGTTACAATGTGTGTTACTTAACGCAGACACATACTGTTAATGCCGGTATACTGTATTTGACAGATGCATCCGCGTTAATGTTTCACAGCCTCTCCGGAATCTCTCGTGGGGCCTACTGTTTGGAGACCTCTATGCTTATTTTATGCACGGTGACCCGATACAGTCACGAAATAGTCCCGTGATACGTTATGCTGTGTAAGTTATGTTATTGCGCATGCGCAGCGGCCAACTGAGTTTAGAGTCCATCAAGGAAAATATTACAAATATTGTTTGATGGATCAATTTATATTGTCCACATATTTGCTGTTTATTACGCCTTCCAGGTTTAACAAATCAAACACACCAAGAAGCCTGATATTTGAAGACATTTATGTTCCTATGATAATGTATGTGGTTATATCTATGTAAGAAAAATATTTCTTTACAACTTCCAACCAAAAATCATCAGACAGGCTTGTTTAAATGACAGAAATATTGCGATCCTTTTAAGGAATGTTTATTAGGACATCATAATTATCCTATTCTATATACCTCTTTGTCACCAGTACCAGTTAATTTATGCCACAAGTAGTCAAATAATACAAATCTTCCTGCATCTGTATTGTTATTTATGCCCATTAACCCATTCATATAACAAAAACACTATTTTTATTCATATAACAAAAACACTATATTATATATATATATATATATATATATATATATATTACGACATCTCCGTTTATTACGACATCCGGACCTTGTGGAAAACGATATTTTGTGGTAATGCGGGATATTATGGCGTATTCAGGTGTCTCTTAAGGGTACCTATTTACCATAGTAGTTGTGGTTAAAAATAATTAGTGGTTTAGTGTCAGTGATTTTTCGATGTAAAATATCAGCGTCTTTTCAAAAAAGGATTGTGCATATTTTGGATGAGGTACACACCCTATCCTAATAAAATAGTGAAATACATTTATATTATAGGATTGTGATCCCATATTAGCATGCATGAAAATACGGCTGTGGCAATAATTGTTTTGTTAATATTGCAAATATGCCATGGAAACGCTTACAACAAAAAATGTCTGAAGTGGATTTCATGGTAGTCATGGCGTGTGTGCTACGTCATATTAGCCGAAAAACAAAATATTGGAATTTGATGCTATATACTTTAAATTGCGTGTGTTTTTAGACTTGCTTAACACATATTTTTTTCATCGATGATGTGAACAATTGAACGTCTATCTTGGGAAGTCCTGGCAGTCGTTTGAAGCAGGACTTGGAAGGCCCATTACAATGTTATATGAGTTGCAGCGAAAGACAATATCAGTGTATCCGCCAACAGAGATGCAAATCACTCTATTCACGAACTACTTTCTTTAACATTTCAATGTATTTATTCGCCTGCATATGGCAACTACTCATAAATCATGAACAAGTTTTAGTAGGTTATTGTTGTTGTCGTTTGAGCTGTAGTATATGTACCGGTTCTTCTCCATCTATCTAATGGGCCATGGGGCCACAATAATTATATTGACAAGTCGGCCCTGATTAAACATAGCCAATTAAATAAATCACATACACACACACACACATCTTAGTAAACCTTTTTAAAGTTTACACTGATTACAATATTTACAATATTTGTGTTTCTTCATGGTTACCATACTTTCTTTTGTCTACCTGGTTTATTTCCAGACAATCTCTTGAAGATGAAATATACCATAACTACAAGCATGATATTCTTTCAAAGAACAAGAAGAACAAGAATATTTTATTTAGACCCCAATTACAATATATGTATAATATCAAATTAACGTAACATGAATAGGCATATATATTAATATATGCAAATGCAGAGTAATTTCAAATTAGGTGGGGTCTGTGACAATAATAGTCGCTCTCATAGGAGCCACAATAATAATTTGTTTCAACTCATTTTACCGAAGGAAGTGCAATGTGCAGGAAAAAAAGAAACCGAGATTACTTGATTACATATACGCATGTATTGGAGTAATAATGATATGTTAAAATAAACAAATAATAGTTGTCAATAGTACACATGAATATACTTGTAAAAACACACATATCACATACAATAATACAGGTTATTGACTTTGATAGCATGTATAGCAGTTTAATATTATACACGCATGTACGTATTTTTCTAATAAATTGTTTGTTTGCATAATTAGCAGAATCTCTGAAGCTATGTCTTCCAATCTTCTCTCTGACTAACTTTGAGATATTGTTAATTACATATGGCAAACTGTATCTAAGACAATATCAAGCCCACAGTTTTAGGATCGGAGCTGCTGGTGGATGTTGCAGTATGACTGGCATTCATTGCGTTCATCATGGCAACAGGGAGCACATCTGATATCACACTTGTACCCATTTCATGTACGCATAGCTGCTTACAAGTGTTAACACTGCCATGCTAGTTGGCGGTTGCAATGTACATATGTTGCACACAATCAAAAAAATAGTTAGCACATCAAATCACAGTAAATATTATAAAAGAATGTTTCTCCAAACTCTGTATGATGCAGAATGATATTAACATGAATGTATTCATATATTATTAATGAAACATTTTCAATTCATATACCAGTATTTTATGTACACATGACAGGTGCAAGGCCAGAGCTAATTATATCTCCATAAATTACATTTGAACGTCGAGCATTACATGCAAAATAATGATGGGTCACAAGCCCAAGGTAATGAAAGCCAAGAATCAAGATGCTCTTACAGCATTTCTGTAGAACAATTTTTTTATTGTTTGACCATGTTTGGCCATTGATTAAATAAATGTTTTATATTTGAAAGGCATATAAAGGCCACCACTATCAGTATTTTGCCAAACACATGCAACCTACAACACCCCTACACTCAGAAAAACAAAAACAAAAGAGAACCATAATAGCTAGATCCCGGCATATAATAACTCAATGTTTAATTCCAGTCCCAGCACAGCCCCTTTTTCAATTACTTTAACACATTAATTGCCAAAGTGAGTATGCATACACATATTCATCCAATTTAATAATAATAACAATAATAATAGTAGACAATTTAATTTGAATTAGTTATCGTGCCCTATCTACACAACAACCACCCTATTTGACAACATACTTCTGCGTCATTTAAATATCCCCACGAACCTCAGATCATCCGACAAACAAAAATTCTTTGTTCCTAAAACTAAGCTTAACATTGGCAAGCGGGTTTTTTTCTGTATAGCTGCGCCTAAAATCTGGAGAGAAAGAAACTCCCTATTACATTAATATCGTCTGAAGGTAATTTTCGTTAACACAAAACTAAAGACATATTTGTTAATTTTAAATTTCTTTTCTATCTTAAATCTTTGACGGTCCGTCGCTTTAATGATTACTTTTGTACGTCAACGGTCATGATATATGCCTATTTTTATTATCCTGAGGATACAGGCGCTATAGAAGTATGTTGTTATAATGATGCCTTGGCAAAAATAAAGTATGTGGCTATAGCTGCATTGCAGATCAATCAAGCTACCTGTTGGCTAAACAAAACTCTATTCCCGCCTAGCGGCATTGCATATATATATAATATTGTTTGCTATAATTATATGAATGTTCTCCATGTACTTACCGATGATGGCTACAATGTTCTCCTTTGTCAAGGCTGGTTTTGTACCAAGCCCTTTAAAACACATCGACCTGTTGGCTTGACCCCTGACACAGTGGTCCACGTGCTTGGCAGAAAGTGTAAACACCAAAGCACAGAGCACGCAGTATGCGTCGAAATCTGTTGATTATCAATAATCGAGCGAAGAGGTAACTATTAGCGTGTTGTTTTCATGGGGGTATTACGTGGACTAATAATAGCCTCATGGGTTTTTGGTATAAATGCATTGTTTTAAGGCTTAATTAAGCCGTCCTAGAGCGGCGTTTGCGACAACAATGACCAATATGGTTCATCGCCGCCTTATCAGTTTTCTTTCTGTTCTTTCCCTATAGAGTTACTTGCAAGGTACGAATAAATAAACAATAAAGCCTTGTTTTTGACGTGACGTGACGTGACGCCACTCATTTAAATGATACCAATTAAATGCTACTGACTATAACAAATCGTATCATTATAATTGTTTTTGCGGGTAATGTTTATTTAATAGGCAATGCATATTATTATAATTATAAGTTAGAAAAGTGAAACCACTACTATTACATTGGTGCTATCGGGGTATAAAATGTGTGTGTGTGTGTGTGTGTGTGTGTGTGTGTGTGTGTGTGTGTGTGTGTGTGTGTGTGTGTGTGTGTGTGTGTGTGTGTGTGTGTGTGTGTGTGTGTGTGTGTGTGTGTGTGTGTGTGTGTGTATACACAAACACACATATTAATAATTATGTTGTTTTGTATCGATACTACTTTTGTATCACAAGGCTGACATTGATGTACTGTGCATTGCCATATCAAACTAACCATTAAAATGTATGATAAGTCAGTGATTCCATGAAGTATTGTGCAATATGTGAATTAATTAACAAACATTTTCTACATACAAAAACATAATCAATAATTTAAGTAAACGTAAGTTCTTGTATAGCGCAGTATTCTGTCTGCAGGACTGCTGAAAGCGCTTTACCCTTAACTCCCTAGCATACCTGTTCAATCGGACACCATCTCGACTTCTCTGGGAAAGCTTCCAGCCTCGCTGCAATTAATGCGCAAAGACCATTCCCGCACAAATATCCACCATTGTCTGTAACCAGGTACTTATTCGTACAGCTGTGTGAACTAGAGCAACGTAGAGTGAACACATTTCCCTAAGGTTCGACACTGCAGCAAAGTATTCAAACCCGGGCTCTCTCGATCGAGAGTCTGAAGCTCTAAGCATGGATATTTCGAAAAGTGATTTGTATATTATCATAAAATTATCATAGGCTTCATTCGCACCGGCAGCGGATAGTACAGTTCAGTAATCAGCCATATCTAATAGATTTCTAAATGATACAATGTTTTGGGGGTCACCTGTCATACCTGCTCGTATGCTGATTTTTGTGGACGAGTTGTACCATCAATTGTATGCAATATTCCAAAATGATCGGCCAAATCAGTGAAAATAATCCCCGATTCATAAATTGGATGAGTATGATTTCAATATAAGTGGTCTTTATGTGTTGCCGAATTTGGTTTTGTTATATGCGGAACAAATCCTTGGGATATTACATCATGTATGAAGTAATTGGTTTTTTGATGGGTGACAAAATTTAGCAAAATCGAATAGCAATTTCTGTTACTATTCACAAACATATAAAGAAATTAATACATTTTGTTATAAGCAAAGAACACGGGTCGAATTATTTACTGTTGTGCGTAGGTTTCCACGTGACCATTTACATATCTGAATAAAATCTTCAAAAGCTATGATCGTTATTATGTTTCAACTATATTGTACGAACTATGCATGGGAGTATACACTAATTTCAATAACAATAATGGACATTTGAAAGTGGCGGGAAAGTTGTACGAACGTTGTTTTACAACGTTATCTCACCATGTTCCTACATCTTACAGATTCCACGTGGTGACCATGTGAATAAGTAACTTTACCACAACGTTGGGATAACGTGGTCACCACCTGATTTGGTTAGTTGGGTAGGTAGCGTTTATTCTGATTTAAACCGTACAGTTTGCGACATAATGTTCATTGCGATTTAGTTGGTCAATATGTGGCATTTGTTAATGTTTAATCCATTCTTGTTTTGTTGGATACTTGAAGTATATTAAAAGTTTGCAGTTGCGTGTCGTAATATCGCGTACATCGCATAATTCCGTAACACATTATTGTATTGTGTCGTTTTTTTCTCTTCCGTCTGATTCCTTCGGTCAACGTCTGTGTTGAACTGGCGGCTACCATTCTTAGGGTAATATATGTTTTGACTATACACTACATCATCGTAATTACGTAAATAACAAGGTGCAACTCAACTGTTCACTTCATCTTTATTGTTTGCACTGCAGTTAAGCTAGCAAATAATATTAAGGTAATGTATGATGTATTTCATGACTACGATATAGTACGGTAAGGGGATATTTATTTTCACCCAATAACAATTATTATTATTATATAATATACCAAAGTAGTGTGTGTTCAGATTTTAATATAATACAAATAGATACGTTTATATATATTTGTTTATATAAGCTGATCTATCTTTGATAACACTGGTGTATAGTTGGTTTGTATTTTAGAAATGTTGATGCTGACAAATCACGGGATGAGGAAACACTCTCGTCTTCAGCTCTTATATGTGAACCCGTTCACTGTCTTTGTACATAGAACATCTTGCATCAGTTACTGCTGACTAGAAACTTTGATACACTTGCTGTGAGAGAGCAGTCAAACGGACACGATTGTGTATCAACAAGAAAATCAAGTGGAAACGAGCAACATGCTTAAAGGGACAGGCGCACTTCGTGGCTTTTTTGTTTTTATTACTAAATCATGTTATGCAGTATAACTTATATATATTATGTCGTACTGACTGCCCAAGGTTGTTTTAATGAACCATTTTGTTTTATTAAATGTTAATGATAAGTGCACATATCACTTTGTATATATCGACTGCGAGTCGCTTTCGAAAAGCCACGAAGTGCGACTGTCCCTTTAATAATATGGCATACTTCATCGGGCTGCAACAATAAAACTATTAAATGTTGTGTCTCACAACCTCATATTAGGTTCATACGTTAGCCGCATATCACATTTAGTAAACGTTATACTATATTAATGACAATCGTAAATATGTATACTATTACTATTCTCCTCTGATGATATATATATATATACAAAATACCCTGTATGTACATATTACATAGTAGTAGTGGTAAAAGCTTTACAAAATTCCATAAATTGTACTCATCAAACATTTGAAATTACCTTTAAATCTGTTCCACCATACATAATACATTATCATGATGTATAGGTGGTATGTAATATCATGATGGGAATCTTGCTTAGACAACTGTAACTGCACTGACACCGTGTTTGTTTGGGATTTTATTATGTAAGTCATCACATCAAATAGGACACTACAAATGGCGGATAACATTTTGGTTTATACATTATAGACTCATGGCTAAGTATATTTAGTACATTAAGGTGTGTAACAAGTTATTCCATCTACTAACCTATTTTTATATATATTGCCATTAGTCAATAAATTGGCGTGTCTAATGAATAACTGAGCGTGTCAGTTCCGCTTGGCAGAACACGTTAAATTGTGACTATTGTGATAAATATAGGTTCCTTTTATTGAACATGATGTCGCCTTATCATCTCCGGATGAGAACGTCGTACCAGCCGATCCGAATTATTGAGTGTTTTCAAGAATCGAGTCGCCTTGACGTCGGAAGTGACTGAAATTTCTGAATCACTCAATGACACTGACAGGAAATGGGGCCGGTGTAGGACGCTCAAAACACTACCCCGCTGAAAACACAACGGCAGTGTGTTGAGCGTACCCTCAAAACACTACTGTTCAATTCAAAACACTACCCCTACGTACAAAACGCTACCCAATTCCAAAACACTACTGTCAGTATATCTTATCAGCCAATTACATTAAATACCTTTGGGAATCATCCTGCACAATAGGGTCGAGTTCGTGATCGTTGGAGCCAATTAGACAATATAAATAAATAGTTAGTGTGAAATGACACAAATTATTAATTATGTTTAATGCCATAATTATAATTAGTTATGGTTTGATTTAGTTGTGGTTGGGGTTAACAGGCCAGTAGCCAGCTTTTCACAATGGGGGGCTCACATTTTACCAATTCAGATTCCAGGGGGAACCACAAGTTTATGTGGGTTTATATTTGTTCACAATGCAGAGGGACCCACATGTTCACGTGGGGATTCATAATGCATAAGGTTATAGTTATAACTGGAAGAATAATGAAATGGGTGTGAGATTGGTGGAACATGTGGCCCCCAGCAGGCCCATTAGTAGGTCGTTTGGGGGGTGCATTTTCAAACAAAATCGGACTCATGTGGTCTGTGGAGATTGGTCCCATTTTGTTGCTTGATTAAGCCTAATTTACACCCAATTTTATTCATAAAAGCCAACACGCTGTGCTAGTATGTTGTTAATATAACTGAATTTACTAGAAACCCTTCGCCGTATGTGCAATTGTTTTGAATATGTTCATATTAATATAATAAACGAGGCACCGAGGAGTTTGGGTGTGTCCAAGTTATTTTTCAGAATAAACATTTAAAATGAGACATTTACAATCTGGTTTTCACTCAAATTATACTTTATATTTATCTGATCTGATGTGCAACAGTTCCATAATTTATTATAAACATAATTATGTTAGTAAATTAACAAAACCTTTATTAAACATGCCCTGCAAATAGAAGATTAGATCAATGATTGTCCTCTTGTGGAATTTGAATTAAATTCTAGGTATCAAACAGTCAAGTACCATATCCTTTACACCAGACTGACTACAGGAAACACTAACTGTATTACAACTGTACAGAACACAACATTGACATAATAATTGATAATAAAGGCCCTTCACACATTCCTGTCTTCTCGTCAGCAATAAGGTTCCCCTTTTTGAGATCTACAAACATGCAACTAGCAATCACAGTGTTACGGCTACCGTACAGCCACACAATTACACGATTTATCACCAGCACACGGATTTAAAAACAGGTGAAACTAAACTTTATTGTGTGCTGGTTAAATACAATTATTAATCGAAATTCGCGTTGCAGCATCTTAAGTTGTTGATTGTTGAGATTAGCCTCTTTAACAGTCAGTAGTTACCTTAATCAGCATATTAAAATAAAAGGCCGCACCTTTCGTTCACTTTCTAACAAAGTTCTGATGAGAAATAATGAATTATTTTGTATGGCTTAATTTATGTGCTCATAATTAAATAAATCATCATCACCCCGTTCATTCACCACTGTCTTGTCTGCGTCTGTAACCTCTGAGTGACTACAATTACGACTCATAATGTTATGTATGGTGTAAAACTGGCTTCGTGTAAATTTGTTACCCCATGCGTTTTCATAACAGGAGACCCTGGGATAGTGTGAAGTCCTTCTGCTTGGCTAACTGGATGCAATGGTCCTTTGACACACACATTCCTCTAGAGACTGCCCTTTTCACACACGGCATTGGGGACTGACCCCTCAGCCAGGCTCCCATACATTCAGTGATGATCACTTAATATATAACGGTTTCACTTTTTATCATCAGCACAAATCATACTTTTTGGCATTCCTTGTAACGCTTGTACACTATCCAGCAGCTTTTAGGAGGGGGGGGGGGTTAACGCTTTTGGGAAACATGGAATACAATTAGTGGTTCATATTTTAATGATGCAATTTTATGGGGGTCACATTTTGGAGAAAGGGGAGTTCACACGCTACGGACCTGGTTAAGGTTGGTTATAGCATAATCGTTGGAACTAGTCAGACGACGGAAATAGTTAGTATGCTAAGCAGACAACTGAAGTAAATTGCTATTATTTATGATGCAGGTTATTGTTATTATCATTAGTAATGGTTGGAGTAAATCTTCGTGAGTTAGTGTTGTATATTACATAGTCACTAAAACCATTATTTTATGTAAAATGTCATTATTCATTATGGTTAAGGGTACTATTATCATTAGTCATGATTAGAACCAATGATGATTGGAGTTAGGGTAATCGTTGGAACCAATCAGACAATTGGAATAACTAGTTAATGTGAAATTTCATTATTCATATGGGTTAACATTATTATTATTGTAATTATTTATGGCTAGCGTAAGCTATGGTAGGTTAGGATTATGTATATATATATATATATCACATAATCATTATAACCAATCAGACGATGAAATAAATAGTTAGTGTGAAATATCCTTACTAATTAAGTTAAGGATATTAATGTTTGGGGTTATGGTAATCGCTGGAACCAATTAGGCGACGGGAATAAATCGTTAGTGTGAAATGTCATCATTATTTAATATTAAGGTTATTTTTATAATTAGTTGTGGTTGGAATCAACTATTGTTGGGGTTGGTAATAGCTGGGTTTGTTTATGGTTTATTTTAGTTCCCAACCATTACACCGACCACCGCCCTTTATGCCTGTGCTTGTATCTATTTCATTTTAGTAACCATAATTTTAACATTATGTAATTAAGCCTACTGAGTTGTAGTGGTGTATTTAGGATCTCTGGGGGAACAAAGCGATACATGAACCACAAGTCTATCTCCACAGCTATTCACTTCATCCACCCCCCGACAATATTTTGAAAGCAATCTAAAATACAATGACACTCCTTGAGCTTATCGCTGACCCGACGAGGTTTATTAATAACATCAGTCTGGTGTCAATAGCTTTGATTTTAACCCTTATTGCCAAGATACCCTACCCCATGTAAAGCTTCGTATTTCTTGTCTGGATACCTCACGGCCTCCCACCAAACGATACGTACTTTTAGATGGCTCCAAACACATATACATTTTAAAAACTGGAACATATGTAGGGGTAATGTTTTGAACTTAATAGTAGTGTTTTGAGGGTGCGCTCAAAACACTACGGTAGTGTTTTGAAAGTACGCTGAAAACACTACGGTAGTGACGTGTATTGCCAATGCTTCAGCACTGTATGGTCCTCACTTTGCAACATAACTCCAAATCCGAATCACCAGAAACTTACGCCGTCTCTTCCATGTTTCGCGTGATCAGGCAGATCTGGCCTATGGCATATACTACAGTACTTTCCCAAGCGTCAGTCATGAACACTACTTCATTCGGGATTGTATTCGGAAATCGATCAAATCGATTTTACACGTTAAACTCCGTGTATATATTAACTAAGAAACCTGTCAGGCATTACACCTGTCTAAATAGCATCATGTTGGTATGTTATTTACTTGGTTAAAATATAAATTGTTTGTTCATGTCACCTTTAAGAAACTCTCTACATAGTGTTTTCTCAAATCGCAATTGTCAAATTGCGAAATGTGTACGTTTCTTTTTATTTGATCGATATGTTTCTCATACCGTCGTATAACTTACTGGCTACGTTACCCGGCGTTGCTCGGGGAGAGAGGCAGTCATATGTACCAGACACCCCAAACCCATCCAAAATGTGTCCAGCCTACCCGCATTAATAAATGATAACCTGTCACTGGCCTGGTTGTTCGTTTTCTACACCCTCTACATTGTCATACCTGTCGTCATAAACCTCCACGAGTGACGTATATTACCAATGTTTCAGCACTATATGCTGATGGTGGCTTATCCCTATCAAGTCCTCACTTCATAACTCCAAATCGACATCGACAATATACCTTTTGTACTGATTTCAATGTATGACTATGTCAGCGTATAATACGAGCAGAACGATGCGCACTTAGCTTAATTTCAGAGTAGGCGTTTACATGCCAAATGTGATAGTACGTCACATGATCACGTTGTTTTGTCTGCGCCAGCTGCCAGTTGGGCACTGATCCTTGTGTGATTCGTAGGTGTGGCTGTTGAATTGTGTAGTTTTCAAGAATGTGATTTGCTAGGTAAGCAACAATTGGTTACGTAATGATACTTGGACAAACGTTAATAATACACACGTTGTTTAAAATGACGCCTGGAATTTACGTGTTTCAGAATATGAATGTTTTAAGGTTAGAATACTGATTGTTTTACACAGATGAAGGTGGTCGACCTTGGATGCTTGCTATGGGTTAAGTATCTGGTAAATATGCAACGCTATACAAGTTTAGAAAGCTCATAAGCTAAGTATATTTAAACTATAAGCATATTTTAATAAGTTTTGGTCCTGTCATATTCAACTTAATAAAACCGGCGTTAAAGCCATTATGATTATCGCTCACTTTCGCCGGTCGGCAATGTTTAATTTTTTTTTTAATGTCGTTTGTAACTATTATACTGTTAAATGATTAAGTTACAAAACATGCTGCCTGTGGGTTTTTTCAATTGACCTTTTAGTTTACTATTGGCATTTTATATTATTACAATAAAAACGGTTTTTAAAAAGGAATCATGGTGCAGTTAATTGCCATTGAGTAATAGATTCTACAGTCAGTTTCTGCCTATCTAAGACTAAGGCTACGGCTGAGTGAATTCTAATAAATATCAATAGTTCTCCCTCCCTTAATAGGCATGTAAGTCTCAATTTAGTTACTGGAGTTGGCCCCGGTTCAACAATTTATAATTAAATAAAGTACGCTCTATTGTAAAAATTGAGACTCTACTGATCTTGTAAATATAATTTAGTTTTTTTCTTACGCCGTAGGCTTAGCCTTAGCTCTGGGTTTAACATTCTTTACTATTTATTATCTATATGATATAAATTATTTGGTTTTGGTCTATTAAGTTCTACTAAGAATGATAATAATCTAACATAATTATGTCACCATTATTCTTATTTGGTGTTTTCTGCTTGTCTTGCTCTGTTGCTGTAAGGGATATAGATTTTGTTTCATGCAAACCATTGACATCTAATCATTTTAATGTGCTTTTTCCTAATCACACTAAAATTCGTCATTCTATTTCAATTTTGTATAGTCTGCAATGTCTTCATGTTTGTTATAATAGAAAGTTACTGCTAATCCCCCGCTCTACGCCAACATTGAAATTAGCAATACTTTTATTACTAGCAGGATATGTAAGTCTCAATCCTGGGTCATCCGTTAGACGAAACATTCGGGTGGCCACTAAAAACGTCCGATCTGTACGAGATAAGACAGCCTCACTTTGTGATTTATTAATTTCAAAGAAAATAAACATTCTAGCTGTAACTGAGACCTGGCTCAGACCACATGATACACATCGATGCGTTGCTGACGTTTCCCCTTCTGGTTACACCTTTCACCGTCGACCACGTTTAGTCGGCCGTGGAGGTGGTGTTGGCTTTCTTATATCACAGCAGTTCAAAGTTAAATTACATTCTAACCCTGAATACTCTAGTTTTGAGTCCATCTGTGCTGAAATTTAAGATTCTTCTTTCTCCGCATACGTTGTTTGTATCTATTGCCCTCCAGGACATCCGGCCAATTTCGTTGAGGACTTTCAGGATATGTTGGACAATCTGGCAGTTATTCATTCAGAATTTTACATTCTTGGTGATTTTAATCTACACTTGGATATACCTTCTACAACTACGTTTGATGATATTCTGGCATCATTTGATTTGAAACAACATGTTACCTTTTCGACACATATACATGGCCATAGGCTTGACCTCTTGATAACCTGGTCAACTTGTAATAATATCCAAGTACCTACTGTTTCAGATGGGTTATCAGACCACCATACTGTCATTGCTAATATTAACGTTTCTATAACCCCTTTAGAGTCGAAACGCAAAGTGTCTTACAGAGCCATTCATAGGATTGACATTACAGCTTTAAAGGCTGATATCCTTATATCTGACCTTATCACAAATCCAAACAAACATTTATCTGACATATATAAACAGTACTGTCTCATTGAATTACAATCTGCATACAAACAGTTTCATTCTACGGAAACTACTCTCTAAAAAATGCATAATGATGTTACGCTAAATATGGATAAAGGTAAAGTAACTGCATTTGTTTGATCTATATGGTGCCATTGATACAATTTATCAAGCTGTTCTAATTAATCGTTTGTCTTAATTGTATTATGTATCTTGGACAGCTTTTAATTTTTGCTTTTGTTATATTTCACACATAATTATGTTTCAGATAGTGAAAATTGAGGAATGTCTTTCATCAGCACACCCTATTTCATGTGATGTTCCTCAGGGTCCTGTCCTCGGACCATAACGTTTCACTCTCTGCACAGCACCACTGAGCTCGGTTATTATAAAGCATAGTCCGAGTTACCATCTTTATGCAGAAGATACCCAGATTTACATTTCGCTTTCTTCGCCTAGTGCTAATTGCTTCTTAGATCAGCTCGGAAATTGTCTTAATGACATTTTCGTTTGGAGGACTGGGATGAGATCAAAGTTAAATGCTAATACAACGTAGTTTGCTGTTATTGGTACTCAGAGGCAGCGTAACAAAATAAAAGCTTGATTTATTCCCACACCTTATTATAAAATAGGCGGCCCTGAAAGTATTTCAAATTAGGCCTCATGTTATTTGTTATATCGTTTTGTTTTAACCATAAACTGCACGTTTAAATTTTTTTTATTAACTTATTTATTGTTTATGATATAATATTATTGTTATATTTCTTATGACTTGTATATGACTGCTTTAAGAATAAGTGTTTCGTTTATTAGATGTCGCATCATTATACAAACATTTCCAGTTAAAATATGGAGTGATGCTTACGATACCATTTAGATTCACTCCCATATCATCACGGACTGTATGGGTCATAAATCCCGCTGCCACCGGTACAAAAACTGTTAATTCGGTCCACGCATGAGCTATCGGGTGACGGTTTGTGCGTACGTACGTGGTGTGTGTATTTATTGTTTACATTATATACGTGCTTATTATATCAGGACGTTCACATGTCCACTTATGCATTGTCATATGTGCATTACTTCTTTCATACATACATTATATTGTTTACAATATGGTTGCATTTTCTTTTCTAATTTGCTTCTAGGTTTGGAACAAATGCATTCAATCGCAAATCACACGTGAAGACAGATTTGACACTGAAAGCCCTCATACTCGGATACACGGTGCTTTTAGTGGACGTCGACAATGTCTTCTTGAAAAACCCAATTCCGTTTATTCAGAACAACAGCTGTGACATATATATTCAAAGTGATACAATTGGGGTAAATATAACATTATCTTATGTATTCGGTGTGCATGTATGTGTGTGCGTGAGCGTGAGCGTGAGCGTGTGCGTGTGCATGTGCGTGTATTTGGTCGTGTGTGTATGTGCATGCATATATATATATATATATATATATATATAGATGCGCCTGCACATTCAGCATTATATGTAGGGATTGTCGCCGGTATTTCTCTCATTCTGTTACAAAAACTATTGCAACTGTATTTGTTACTAGTAGGCTTAACTAATACAATTTCCTTTCCACATAAATTTCAAAATAGAGTTCTTCAAGTAAAGCAATTTCAAATATATTACTTTATGACCTTCGGCGACATTCAAAGATCCGCCATTTTTTAAAGATGGCGCCTGTCAAAGCCTATTATTCCCTTGTCTTGCGAATGACTTAATCCAATGTCATGCATTCGATGTAAACATATATTTTCTGTTGCGATGACTTAAAATATATTACTTTTGATTTTCGCCGGCGTTCACATATTCGCCATTTTTAAAGATGGCGCATACGTGGGCCTAATTCAACTACTGTACAATAATCTGTAGCTGATAGATAACTGTCCATAATATATCGAATTCATGTGCTGTAGCCGGTAACAGTTGTATGATTCTTCATAAGAAATATCATATCCAAATTTAGACCTGTAAAAAGTTCACTAATTATTTGCCTTCTGATGCGTGCTGAAGGTTGACATGTTAATAACAAGCCAATGTGTTTTGGAGTCATCTTGTATTTTGTTGAGGCTGCAAACAATGTATTGGCCAATGCACAGGACAGTACGACGCAGATCTTTATCTTCGACTTCCAGTCTAGTCCCTTTTCTGACATACAATATACCAGAAGCTGGTTCACTTGATACTGCCGTTGTAGCAGCCACTGAGGCATGGGTGTATGTCAAAACATTTGAAGAGAGAGTTCCCGGAAGAAAGCAACACTATATTATGCTACTCAAATAATTAAGGCCGATTTGAGAGTTTGAAAAGATCATACGGATTAAGACAACACAATGCCTGACAGTCTATATGACCTGCTCTAACAAACGTTGTTGTGATCACTTAACAATGGCGTCAACTACACAACAAAATGACGGGTTAACGCCTACATATGATACACCTTATGATTATAGTGAACACTCTTACGAACACGATATTGGTATTGATTGTTTATTGTATAACGATTTGCCCACTCAATGTAAATACTACACCCCAGCACAATTTGAAACCAACTTTAGCATTTCTGGCAAAATCCAGCCAAACAAATTGAGTATGATACACCTTAATGCCCGGAGTTTAAAACTAATCTATCCAAGATTAAAGACACTATCCAAAACATGGTGTATAAATTTCACATAATTGCTATATCAGAAACGTGGTTTAAAGAAAACAGTTGGGATGTAAGTAAACTATATATGTGAGTGATATTTAACAATTGCCAATCTTCTTATATATGTTTAAAGAATATATCGTAATTCTATATACCACACGCTCACTCCGATCAAATTCTGCTGGTCTGCTGATAGTACCAACTACACGCCTCAAGTCTTTCGGAGATCGTGCGTTCTCCAAAGCGGCCCCTGTACTTTGGAAAAATCTGCCACAGGCAGTCAGACCATATGACACTATTTCGTCGTTTAAAATCGCTTTCTGTACTTAAATGAATGACATATAATTATGAACGTTTTTGTAAAGCGCTTTGATCAGAACTAAAGACTGGATACAGCGCGATATAAGACTTTATTAGTAGTAGTAGTAATAGTATTATATCGTATGCTTTTGATGACTGTTTTTGAAAGCATCTTTATTGAGATACAGATTAGAAAACACGAAACAAATCAATGTCGGTTGTATGTATAAAGCATCGAATACCAGCAAATATAATGATAATATGTCATTTATACTGAAAAATATCACCAGTAAAATTGTTTACACACGTGGTGATTAAAATATAGATCTATTGCACTGCAAAGAGCAAGCTGAATCAAAATACCTCATTGATCAAATGTTCAGTTCTGGATTATATCCCTAGATCACCAGGCCAAATTACAAAAATAAGTTCACCAAACGTCTAGAAAAGAAAAACGATAACCGAAAAAAAATTGACGATTGGAAGCCTAATATAAGAGAAACTTGGAAAACTCTTAACAGTATAATATATAAAAGAAAATCTGAATCGACGTATTTGAACAAGTTTCAGGTTGGTGAAAATCTAGTGGTATTAGAAAACAAAGAAATAGCTAACCATTTTAACAATGTCTTCGTTGACATAGATACAAAATTATCCAACCTCATAGAATCCTGCCCCGGAACAAAGCCAACCGACTTTGTAAAACGTACTGTACCACAATCAATGTATATGCCCCCCGTTACTGAACAAGTAGTACTCGAAATATTGTGTCTGGGTGCAAAAGTAAAACATCACACTGACACGGTAAAATCAGCATGAAAACTGTTAAGCATGTAATAAAGCAAATCGTTCAATCACTAACCTACGTTTTTAACAGATCTTTGATCAGTGGATCATTTCCAAATGATACGAAATTAGCAAACGTAATTCCTATATTTAAGTCGGGAGATCGTTTTCAATTGTCTAATTATAGACATATATCTCTCTTATCCCAATTTTCAAAAATACTTCAAAACATTTACAACAAAAGCTAACGCCATTCATTGAAACACAACGCATATTAATATTTGGGCAGTATGGCTTCAGCAGTAATCATTCAACTTCACTAGCTTTAACAGAATTTGTCAAAAAGGTTACTTCCGCAGTGGATAAATGACAAAGCAAGATTGGTGTCTTTATCGACCTAAAAAGCAGTTGACACTGCTGAACACAACATATTGTTTTATAAACTGCAATACTACGGAAAAGGGGTCTGGTTCTGGACTGGATACAAAACTACTTAACCAACAGTAAACAATGTGTATGTTATTACAACAGTAACTCAGAACAAAAGGAAATCAAATGTGGAGTCCCGCAAGGCTCGATCCTTGCTTGGCCCATTATTATTTATTCTGTACATAAATGACATATGTAAACTCTCAAAATTGCTTCATATTATTATGTTTGCTGATTATACTAACATTTTTATTCTGCTAGTAACACTGATGATGTAAACACTGTTGTTAACAATGAACTAAAAAAACTGTACCTGTGGTTCCAAGCTAACCAATTATAGCTCAGTTTCGAACATACTGATGGGGTTTCATAACTTCTAGCAGCACGTTAGGAGTGGAACGTCAATTCATGTACTTCTAGCTGGTCGTACTCCAGATACGCTCGGTGATATTCGCGGATGCTACAGATTTCATTGCTGAAAGCTATCGTGGAAAGAAGACCGAGTGGTTAAAATGCCGGGCTGTCGACCGGAGGGACTGAGGTTCGAATCACGGCGCCATGCCGTGTGGATGTTCAGTACTGGTTCGGCCGCCGTTTCGAAACTTAGGCAATTTTGTTTACCCCATGGCGCCCCCTTCCAACCCACAACGATCAGCGTGGAAGGGTATGCCAACAACACCAGCATGCAAAATACAATGAAGCCAAGGCGCCTAGTCCCCAGCAGCATCGAAAAAGTCTATGTACAAGGAGGCAGCTCGGGTCAAATAGGGCTACGTGCAGGGGTTGCTAAGAATATATGGGTCACGAAGAGCCGCCGAGAGAAGGTATGTAGAATAAGGATAGCAACATGTAACGTAAGAACACTACTAAAAGATGAAGAAATACAAGAACTGGAGGAAGAACTTTGGAAAACCAGGTTGGTATTGGGTGTTATTGGGATCGGAGTCGTCAAAAGAAGAGAAGAATGCGTCACTACCTTACAAAGCGGCCATCTACTATACCATTCCACGGCGAACAACGGCCAAGCAGGAGTAGGCTTTCTCATAAAAAAGAAATGGAACGACAATATAGTTAGAGTTAGCAGCATCAGCCCCAGAGTAGCTGAACTTGTTCCACGTTTAACAAAGAGCTAAAACCTGAAGATAGTACAGGTATATACAACAAGAACAACATACTCAAAAGAAGACACAAACAACATCTTCAACGACGTGGATGAGACCTTAGAAAAGCGAACTCTCTACAAGATAGTAATGCGAGACTTGAATGCGCAAATAACGAAACAAACATTTAGGAAACGACAACAGGCAAATTGGACCTAGGTGTGAGAAACGAAAGAGGCACCTTACACCTTAATAAAATGCACAACATCAAGAAAGTACAAAATCATGAATTCCATGTTTCAGAAGGAAGCAGGGAGGTGATGGATGAGAAAAAACCCAAATGGAGAAACGAAGAACGAAATTGACTACATCCTAACAAACAGACCAGACATGGTCATTGACGTAACTGTCATCAACCACGTCAAGTGACCACAGCGAGGTAATTAGCAATATCAAACTGGACTTCAAGGCTGCAAGGAAGAAGTTAATAAACAAGACACCACCAAGTGTAGATAACACACAAATAGGAACAAAAAGATCGAATTCCAACTCGAACTGCGAAATCGATTCGAGGCACTACAAGAACTAGACGAGATTATCCAACTAAGTGCGACAAGTGTAGCCAAAGAAATCAACAGGCATGTAAAGACAAGAATATCGTCACCGATACGAGCACTGATGAAGAAATGACTAAAAATGGAGGATAACGGCGACCGTAAAAAACAAAAAGAGTATGCAGAAATATGCAAGACCATCAAAAAGTTTGGCAACATTCATATATCCGCCATTTTAAAGATGGCTCCCGTCAAAACAAATTATCGCTATAAGTAAAGACATGCATCACATAGAGCCATTATGGAGACGCCAAATTTTTTTTTTTCAGGTGCGATGATTTCAAATATATTACTTTTGACCTTCACCGACATTCATATATCCGCCATTTTTAAAGATGGCGCCCGTTAAAGCTAGTTGTGGCTATATCTAAACAAGTACATCACCTAGAGCCATAATGTTGATGTCAAACTATAGATGTTCAGGTGCGACGATTTCAAATATGTTGCTGTTGTTCTTCTCCGACTTTCATATCCTCCATTTTCAGCACACTATGTGGCCGCCAAATATTCGGCGGTCTGAAACAATGAGCAAAGTCACTGCAAACTTTGTTTTATTGACTTTATGGTGATACCTACCCTTTAAATACACAACTAAGATTTCTAACCGTTTCACACATTCTGCTCACATCCACTCCCGGTCATCTGCGTAACGGAATTATTTATTTATACCGATCGCTATCACGAGACTGTCAAGTTCGCAAGCTAAACTGACATCTAGCATAACAACGTCAGTGTTGACAGTTTTAGTTACTTTTTCCCTACTCGACATTACTCGCGGCGCTTAAAAGTATCCAAGTGGCAGCCTGTTTGAGTATACACGGTGACAACCAGTCCAAGTTAGTTGCTTTGAATACAGCACATCTTCTCCACGTGTGACCACCACCTTGCCAGGAAATGTTTCGGCAGTCACTCGATCACACAGCAGTTGAAATAGTGTTGTCTTATTGTGTTGTGTTCTAAGGAACTATGTCCAGCGTGCAATGTGCAAGTAACTTCTTTCTTCTGTATGTGTCCGTCCCTCTTTTCTTCCTTGTTGTGGCCTCGAGGCTGTCAGCTGTATACACAGTAAAAAACTAAGAAGGCTTGAGGATATTAAAGAGCGCTGTGCCGTCGATGATGATTATGTGTGCTTCCATTCATGTGTACGCTGGCACAGTCATTGTGAAACATCAGGTCGTCTAGACACTGAAGCTGTTGAGATTTTGTACCGAGCCTCTTGGTGTCGTTGTCTGACCGTGACCGTGACTAATTATCATACCAGAAAAAGCATCGAGGTCAATTATGCAATTATGACAAGCATATCGTTTTGTCTGGTAATTCTGAGCAGCTTCTTGTTGGAGATTATTTTGTGGCCAGATTAGTCTTCATTATATTTCGACGACGTTTTGTGTGAAAATAAAAGGTGTTTGAGGTTTCATTCAGAGCCATATAGAAGAGTGGAAAGGACACAGCCTTGGCATAGTCTCAGTTTTGTTCTTCTTTACTATATATTGTTGATCTCCAAGCAGGTTTCAGTCTGACGAAAGCACCCCTGGCCTTGTTCACGCGATTCTTGGTGTCAACATCAGCCCCTTCATCTTTGCATACTAGGCTTCCCAGATAGGTGAAGGTGTCTGTAGTTTGCAGTTCTTCATGATCGAGATAGATCGATACCAGATTTTCTTGACTTATTCCCATCACCTTTGATTTATTGTTGTTTATCTTTAGTCCTAATTTGGTTGGTGTCCTTGAGTTTGTTCGTCTTTTACTGCATGTCATGTCGCGTATGATGATGGTGCTACATCATCAGCGAACGCGACGTCATCGAGAAATGAAAACATTGTCCATCGTATCCCTCTTGTTGGTTCTCTGTTGTTTTATTAATAATCCAGTCTGTGACCAGGCTAAATAGGACTGCTGACATCACATATCCTTGCCTCACCCCATACTTTATATTGAATGCAATATCTGATTGCCCAACGGTGCATGTATAGTTCTCGTAGAAAAGCTTGATGAGGTCAACATTGGTGTAATGAAATTCCATATGTAAGTAGTACCCTCCATAGGCTGTCTATGTGAATGCTATCTTAAACTTTGTCTAAGTCTACAAAATGTATACACAGTTTTCTCTGCCTCTCTGTGCACTGCTCGATAATATTTCTGATAGTGAAAACGTGGTCTGTACATCCTCTTCCTTTTCGGAATCCAGCTTGTTCCTTTCTTAGCACCTTGTCTACTGCCGCTACCATTCGCTTGATAAAAACCTTACAGAATATCTTGCTGGGGACTGAAAGCAAGGTTGCTACAGTTTGTCTGGTCACCTTTCTTGGGGTTTTAACGATTGTACCTTTGCACGAGTCGTCCTTGGGAATGTTCTTCTTCTTCCATATCGTCACAAATAATGGCAACAGATATATGGCTGCTAGTTCTGCGTCTGCTTCGGACAATTCTGCATTTAGCTGGTTATGACCTGGTGCCTTTCCATTCTTGATTTCCTGGATAACACCAACAAGTTCTTCCTTGGTGTGTGGCTCAACGTCGATGTCCAGTTCTTTGGGGGGTTTCTTGGGTGTGTAGCATATCTGGTGGATCGTCTCTGTTTAGCACATCTTCCTAATGTTCTGCCCATCTTTGTTCTTGTTCTTTGTCTGACATCAGCACGTGTCCGTGCTTGTCTCTTATAAGTGTTTTTTTATTGTATGGCCCACCACAAATCAGCTTGGTGATCCTGAAGATGGTGCCTAGTTCTTGGTGTTCTGCAGCTCGTTCTGCCTCTGCTGCTAGATTGTCCATGTAGAGTATTTTGTCTCTTATTGCAGACCTCTTGACTAGCTTGTTTGCTTCACCATAGAGGGCGCCATACACATTTTTAATATGTGGGATTTGGCTTTCACCCATTGGGCTTTTGTATGCCTTCTATACTTGGTTGCCTTCCATGTGTCTTCATTGAGCCATTCATTGTGCGTCTTGACTTTCTGACCTAGAACCACACGGCTGGACTCACTGTATGTCGGTACGATATCTTTCCAGTTCTGCTCCACTTAGTTGTAGTTTACTTAAACTCTGTTTATATCGTCATCTATGTCCTCTAGTGCAGCAAAACGGTTGCGTACGATAAACTGTTTCTTGACTTCATTTATAAGATGTGACTTCCGTGCCAAATTAGCGTGATTTACGTGACTTATTTTGGTGCAATAAAGCACTTACAACCCTTCGGTACTGTAATTATAGAAAATTCATAAACATAACAGGCAAGTCCACACTAGGTATTTCCTAAGAAATTAAGACAAATACGTGTGTTACTTGACTTCCGAGATAAATCAGTGTAGCTTCTGTGATATATGTTGTGATATATTTCCTAATTAAAATAAAGCACTTACAGTATACATTAGGCCATCCCTAGTTAGTTTAGTATTAGGAGATTGACAAACATGGAGGATTTGTTTCTATGCTATATATTTTCGAGGAAATAAAACAAAATAATTAGTTTTGCGATTTCTGTGACATAAAAAAGACGTACATTACTACTCATTTCAGCCTGGCCAGATTAAGCTTTCCGTGGAAAATTCCCGTCAACGTTGGATCATTATGATAGGGATTAAGTAAAAAAAATTAAAGAGTTAGCTTGGAATTGTATATATATATATATAGTGTATGTATATATAAATATGCATATACATATATATATATATATACATACGTTATATGCGTTACTTTTATATAGGAAAATATCATCAACGTAACAGAGAAACGTTGGCAAGTTAAAAAATATACAAGGTATATATCTATAATGTCAATGGGTAAGTTCAATAATCTTAACATGCATATGTTCAAATTGTCTTCGCTCTCTAGTTTCCTTTTGAGAAAAGGAATATAACATATATTTATATTACTTTTTGTGTTAGATCGTAAAACCAATATTTACTTTTTGTGTTAGGTCGTAAAACCAATATTTGTATTGAATTTGCGCTGCCTGATTACCATTGAAACACAACACAACTATTGCTTTCAAAGTTTAATTATATATATATATATATATATATGTATATATACGTTAGACGTATATTATGTTGATGATAGTTACCTGTATAAAATAATGTATGTACATATATATATATATACATATATTATCTTTATATAGATAACTATCATCAACTTAATATACATCTAACGTGTGTATATATATATACACACACACACACACACACACACACACACACACACACACACACACACACACACACACACACACACACACACACACATATATATATATATATATATTACTGTGGTTTATCTTTCCTACGGCTGCATTTATTTGAGTTTTTTTCGAGTATGCACAATTGTTGTTTTATGACGTGGCCGCTATAATAAACAATGTTCATTTTATTGTTTGTTTTATATTTAGATAATTCGATTTTCTTTTTAAAAAGCAAAACAATCACAAACAATTAAATAAGGGGCACATAAACATTTATTACATTTATTTTCATAACACTTTATTTGATTAGATCACTTATTTTTTAGACGATCACCTTTTCCTTTTTAAATGAACAATTACATTTGTGTGTGAAATAACGGCTTGACGTTTTTGAGAAGATAACCCTTAATGCTTTGAGATTATCTCTGAATACGTTGACGCGCTTAGTCAGTTCTTTTTAATTAACACTTTTATTTGTTGAAATGATTCGTCAACATATTTGATAAGATCCCTTTATTTTTAAATGGCATTTTAATATGTTAAGTTGACTATTATTTTTTACACGATCAACTTGTTTTTAATAACATTCACATTTTCTGATATGACCCTTTTTAAGACAATCCCTTTATTGAGAGATTACTATTTGTGTGGCGGCCTAGGAAAACCAATCGGAAGTCGCCAGGCATAATTGCCCGCAAAGACGTTATAAAGGTGATTTTGCGTCATTGGGTTGATTTTGAGATTTCGCTGCGATCGTTTAGCTAACCTACTTATTTATAAGTTCACCAAGTAGTTTCCTGATTACCTAAGTGAAAGTTGTACTTTCTTTGTGTTTTTGTAACCATGAAGTTCGTTCTAGGTTGCAGCGTTTTAGAATTAAAAGCGTACTATTTGCGAACGCTTAAAACCTAGGACAGAAGTTCCCATGCCCATATATGGCATACCGTTCGAAAGCTATTTACAGCACGCAGTTCTTTAGCAGCAGTGCCCATGAATACGTTGGAAGAAAATTGAGTACGCAGTGAAAGTTAACGGGATTTTATTTGGAAGTTGGATTGGAGTTGTTTATGTAGTTCGATTAATTATTAGTTTAGTTTGATGTTGCTGTAGTTTATATCTGTACATATTTCTTAACAGTTTAACGTGTTATCGAACCGGATTTCGTTGGAAATACAGACTACGGGACGAATTTTGTTTCGTGTTTACGATCTTCGAAAAATCAAAGATGGCTACGCCCATGGCCATGGGCATGGATGGACCGAAGTCAAACGATGATGCTCGGTGTTTCAACGGATTGGCATTGGTGAATATGCAGTATATCGCAAGTGGGGACATCTTCAACGAATTATGAATTACTACTTTGTGACACACCCGATCGGCAGTGATGACAGTTATTCGGACTTGTCTGATTCGAGCGAGGACGACTTTGACCCGGAGCTGGCAAAGGAAGTGAGCGGATCTGTCAATGGTGACAGTCAAACTGTTTATGAAGACCCGAGGCGCAATATGAGAACACAAACGCCTCTCTTCAGACCCAAACAACAACAGTTCTTTTCAGAGCTAACCACATATTCATGGAAGAGTTTGCTACCTCTTGCGTGTTGATTAGCAATATATATTTTTGCTAACAAACTACAACTTTTGTTGACGGGTGCTCTCTTTAAATTATTGTAACTTTGAAAGTAACTATCAGAAATTGATAATAGTTTGAGTGTTCCAAAGCTGAGATACATAGATACATTTTCTTCACTACTTTGGACATGGTAATAGCACTGGATATTTTGTTATAATATTAATACTGCAGCACAATTTTATTTTGACATGAATTATGATGATTCCAGACACTACGAGTACTTTTCTCCTGCAATAATGTTTGACAGGTGCCCTCTTTAAATTCTTGTAACTTTGGTTCTGGTGGGAATATTTGAATACAGTAAACTGCATTGGAATTGGAAATAGTGTTGCTTTCCATTTCTTGAATAAAACTACATATTTGTGTTTTGTCAAAGTGACTGGTTTTCCTAGGCCGCCACATATTTATTGCTTTGATATGATCTCTTAATGCACTGAGGTGACCAGCCATTTATGTTTAATAATCACGGTTAATTTTAAATGATCCGTTTGAATATTTATTGATACGATAAGCACAATTTCACAGTTACCTAGGCCACTAGTGTCTCACATGGGCAACTTTTCAAAATCAATTGATTACTCAGATTTCAGTGTAATTTGAAACTGTTGTCCTTACATTTATATGAGCATAACACATTTTGCATAAAATAGCATAATAAATTATCAGAATGTAGAATAGTCACATGTTTCAGATCATGTTTCGCATATTCTGTGGACACTCTATTTGTCCCACATTGAAACTGAATATATAGAAAAATAAATTGTATTTTTGTTGTTGTCACATGTAATACATGATTGTCATTAGACATGACTCATATACTGTTGTTTCATATTGCTGCGTTTTGGAAGAGAACAGAAAGATTGTCTGTCACTGAGTGGACATGTTTGGACAGTCTTCGGCATCCTACCTACTAGAGGTTTAGCAACAATTACGCATGATGTTCAGTATTTTTTATTAACCACTCATATTACTTTCATAGTGGAAACAATTAAGTAGTGAATTGTATTATGTAGTATGATATATAGGTCAATGTGAGTGGACATTTTGGATGGAGAAAATATCCAACAGTTCGTGATGGGTGTATAAATTGATAACAGATGTTTCATGTTAAACGCAAGCATTCTCAGCTAAGTTATTTCTAAATTATTTCTAAGGTGCTTATGGTTTCAGAGTAAAGATACTTTATGTAAGTGAAAATAGAGGATGATACAATAAATTCCATCCACAATTAGTACATATCATGAGGAAGCAAAACAGTTTTCAAGACAGATAGCTCAAACTTTGCATGTAGGTTGCCCTGATACACCCATGCTTTAAAATGGTATTAACCAGAAACTAACTTGCATTTCTGGAAGAGTATATTCATGTCTAAGCAATGATAACTGGCGGCCTAAGGTTAATTTGTTAGTAACTTCTTAATATTTTGTAGCAATTCTTAGCGTTTTGAAAAGACTTATACTTTTTTATGAGATTGCCCCTTAATTTAATTTTTTTTTACGATAAGACCACTTGGTTTTTAGTTCATTATTAAAGTTAATTATTAAAGTACCACTGCTTATTAATGATTCTTTAAATTGTGTTTGATATAATCTGTTAATATAACTTTAGCAATATTTTAAAACATTTAGTTCCCGTTATTGGTTAGATTAATCTTATAGTTCATTGATATTACCCTTATCTCCATAGTTTGAGATTACCCTTTAGTTTTTAATAATATTGTTGTATCACTCATTAACATTGCATTTTTAGATTTCCCTAACTTGTTTAATATAACACCTGAATGTAAACAAATAATTAATTATCCTTATTTGTTTTGAGATAATCCTATAATTTCATGTAGATTCCTTCTTTCATTTCTTGAGGTGACCCTTTTAATGACCTCCCCCCCCCCCCCCCGTCTTCATAGCCACACTGTCTGATTCGGTTGTATTGATTGCCGACATGTAATTGCTGCGTTATATGTTGGGAGGTTATATAAACGGGATTCCATGTGTTCTCCCTGAAAACATTCTGAGATTAATTCTTAAGTATACTTTAATCGCTATAGTAGTGAACAAGATGATAAGGATGAGGAGGAGGAAGCATCATCATCATCAACAACAACACAGTCATCGTAATAATAATAATCATCATAACCAATAGCATCGTCGTTTGAAACATCACCATCAGCAGAATCACCATCATCATCACTAAGATGACCCCTTAGTTGTCTTCATCTTCATCGTCGTCATCATCATAGTCATTTACCATTCCCGTTAACATCGTTTTCATCATCACAACTATCAACATCATACTCTACATCATCATCGTTTTCATAATCGTCTTCAACGTTTGTCGAACGAATATTACATTACTGGTCGTCATTACATTACTGGCTGAATGTTACATTACTAGTCGATTATTACATTACTGGTCGTTATTACATTACTGATCTATTATAACATTACTTGTCGATTATTACATTACTTGTTGTAACAGACTGGCAAGCTTTGATTTGAAACAACATGTTACTTTTCGAAACATATACATGGCCATTGGCTTGACCTCTTGCTAACTAGTTCAACTAGTAATAATATCCAAGCACCTACTATTTCAGTTGGGTTATCAGACCATCATACTTTCATTGCTAATGTTAACGTTTCTATAACCCCATTAGAGTCGAAACACAATGTGTCTTACAGAGTCATTCACATGATTGACATTACAGCTTTAATGGATGATATCCTTAAATCCGACCTTATCACAAATAAAAAACATATATCTGACTTATATAAACAGACATTACTTAACAAACATGAACCTATAAAATCCACATGTGTGTCAGAAAGGCAACCGGCTCCATGGATGACTTCCAAAAGTATACTATCTAAAAGGCGTTGTCGTTATTTAGAGCGTGTAAGGCGCAAATAGCGCTCGCCATTAGACAGGTCGCGTTATTCTAAGCAATGTCACCTCTGTAACATACAAATGGCCAAAGCTAAATCAGATTATTATTATACAACTATAGTCATAAATAAGTCTGATAACCCGCATCAGTTAGGAAACTGCATCGATAACATTCTACATAGACGGCCTACTCCATCGCTACCTGTTTATGTGTCTCCATGTGATTCGTTCTCTAGACACTTTAAGAATAAAATCCGTATTATTCGTTCTGCTTTCCCACATCATAATTTAAGTAATCCCAGTGAGGACTTTCCACAAGTAAATTATCTACGTGTATCATTTAAACCTGCAACACTTGATAAAGTTAGGAAAATAATTAAGTCCTCCCCAAATAAATATTGTGCACTTGATCCATTTCCAACAATACTGCTAAAAGCATGTCTCGATACACAAATTGGATCTATACAAATATTATAAATGCATTACTTTGCTCTGGCTGATTTCCTGATGATTTCTAATACGCCCATATCGCACCACTTCTTAAGAAGTCATATCTGCCTAAACAAGATCTGAACAGTTATAGACATATTTCTAACCTTAGTTATTTCCAAAATACTAAACAAGGTTGTAGCAAGTCGTTTAAGGTCTCATATTAGCACAAATGTCAGAACTAATTTGTCACAGTCAGCATTTAGACAGTTTCATTCAACAGAAACTGCCCTCTGAAAGGTTCATAATGACAATAACTTGAATATTAATAATGATAAAGTGACTGCACTTACCTTACTAGATCTCTCTGCCGCTGTTGACACGATTTATCACAGCATTCTCACTAAACGCTTATTAAATTGGTACGGTATATCTGCCAGAGCCATAAGGTGGTTTTCTTCATATCTAACTGATATATACCAAACTATAAACAATGGGACCTGCTTTTCAGCTGCACTGCCAACTTTATATATTTGGTGTTCCCAGGGTTCAGTTCTTGTGCCTTTGCTTTTTACTCTTCACACCACGCCACTAATCTATGTTATACAAAGACATAAGTTGGATCATCATCTTTATGCTGATGATACTCAGATCTACATTTCGTTGGCTACCCCGGATACAAATCTCTCCCTTAACCAACTTGGTGATTGCCTTCAATATATCTTCCACTAGATGACTGACAGCAAGTTGAAATTAAATGCAAATAAAACTGAATTAATCATTATTGGTACTTCAATGCAGCTTAGTAAACTGGATGTTTTTTCCCTATGCGCATTTTGAATCAGTATATCACGCCAGCAACCGCGGTGCGGAATCTAGGAGTGATCTTTGATAGAACTCAGAACTCAGAATCAGTTTATTTGACCTATAAATACGATATATACACAATGAATAATATGAGTACTAGATAAGGTCGGGAGACTCCCATTAAGATATACAATATCGCTAGCACAGGAGCCACCCCATCAATATAATCAACATCAAAATTTACATGTCACAAATCAGAATAGCATATGCCTTGTTTTAAGTTGATAATTACTCAGTGTATCAACATATATATATAATACAAGGACTAATTAAATGTACTCTTGTACAAATTGACGTACATATGGATACTTAAGTATACATTTCAATACGTATTACGAATTATAAATAAAGCAATTATGAATACGACAACAGGATTCATAATTTAAAATAAAAAAGTTTGTTGTGTATGTTGAAAAACCATACAGACTGTGGGTGTAAATGTTATTAATGATAATACTTGGTGTATTGTTAACTGTCTCAACTATGTTGTGTCTAATGCATTTTTTGGCAAATTCATGTTTGAATCTGGACATGTACATGAATATCTGTGTTAAGTTTATTATAAATATTTGAGTTTATTATTTCAATTTTAAATTTATTGAGCGAGTCAGGACTTTATTCGTATAAACCTTGGTATTGCACTAGTGGTTTCAACATAATCTCGACTTAGAAAGTACGGAAAGTGATCAGAAATATTGCACACTAAAATACCAGCTGAGGATTTGAAGAATCCTTTTGACAAATTGCATAAACAATTATCAATGAGTGTTCCATGATATTCTGAAAGTCGTGTTGGTATAGTAATTTTAGGGAAGAAACCATGTGAAACGATTGTGTCAAAATAGTCACATATTATGGGTTTTTCGTTAATTTTAAGCAAGTCAATATTGTAATCTCCAGCAATTATTATTTCACTTTTAGATTTTTGTAAATCAACTAAATTTGATACAAATTCTTGTCGGTAGTTTTCGATAGTATCTCTAGGTGGTCTGTATATATTTCCAAGAATTAATTTTTTCTTCATGGAACAACATGTTATTTCAATAAATTGACCTTCCCAAGTGTCTGTATTTGCACGGATATTTACAGATTTGTAATTGTATTTGTTGCTGAGGTAGATTGCCAAGCCGGCATGTGCATTACAGATTTTGCCTTGGCATATTAATGTATATCCATCTATTTGTGTCAGCCTCTTCATCGAGCCATGTTTCCTGTAAACATAGAGCATTAATCTCACATCCACTACTTCTGAATGATTCTAGCTTTATTTTAATTTCGTAATTTTTTGCATTTAAACGTTGACAGTTTAGGCTTAGCACGATAAATTTGCTTTGTTTGTTCGTTAAATGGTTTATTAAATTATCGTTGTCGAAGTATGGTGAATGTTGAAATGGTTCAACATCCCCGTCTTCATTCATTTCATCCGTTTTTAATATGTCATAGAGATAATTTTTCTCTAGACCACCAAATTGCGCTAAGAAATAATTGTTATCAATCATATTGAAAAATTGAATAAATAATAGTGCTCTGTGTTTATAGGACACATTATATAAACATAGACTAGACGTTGTGAAAGAGCTGCACAAGCTATACCCTGAGCATTATACAAATACATTTTATAAAAGAGAATATTACGAATATTCCGCATGCATATATAACACAATGTACTTATTGCATCAGCGCAAAAAGAGTAAAAGTAAATTACAGCATATGTACAGCCACAACATGTTGTTGCGGAAAGCGGTTATGAAAACTAAGGGGCACTGTTAGTGTTTTGTTATTGCAAGCAATATTTTACCAAATTTTCAGGTAATCTAGTGGTTTTTTATTTGGAAAATGTGATTGTTTATAGGTAATTGTAATAATTGCCAGCGACTCACAAATATGTAATGGTTTGAACTACTTTGCAACTCCGGTCACGAAACTAAACTAAACTATTAATTGTTTTGTATGATTACCAGATATATAGCTCATGATGTATTTGTTGAGACTCTTTGATATTCCTTGACACCGTTTTCGCAAAATAGTTCACTACATCATAACACTCACGATATTCTGTGTATCTGCTGACGAAGTCTTACACATCGCAGTGGAAATATTGTAGACCAATTGGTAAATTTCTTAAAAGATGATGTCAACAAATATTGAAGAATTTGCTTTGTTTATTTTGTTACTTTCGCAAATCTTCACAATGAATCATTCTAGTACAATGCATACTAATTTTCATTTTATTGTATCACAAACGTTCTTAATTCGAAACATGTTTGCTTTCATAGGTCAACACCGGATTCTACCTAGCTAAGCCTACGAAGAGCACCATTCTTCTGCTCATACGCGCCTTGCAGATGGCTCATAAAAACCCGCGTTTGAATGACCAGAACGCAATATCAGAAACACTCAAGCAAATGAACCAGACACGGGAGATAAGTCCAAAACTCTTGCCTGATGATAAATTCCCCAATGGCAGAGTGTATTTTGAGCAAGGTGGACGGATGTTCGCTGGAGACAACACGTGCAGCGGATGCGTACTGGTACACAACAACTGGATCTGAACTCAACAGGCAAAGACGTATCGTTTCAAGGAACACCTCCTCTGGTGGGTCGATCGAGACCGATATTATTCGTGTCCTGACCGGAAGTACGTGGTATACAACAATCCCGATAATTTTGGCGCCAAATTTACATTCTCAAGGGAGGACGCGGCACTTCGAAGTGCTTTCTCCATAGCAAACATTCTCAATCGTACTCTCATCCTCCCGCGGTTTCACTGCTACAAGTGTTGGCGTGAATGTTGGGGCAAGGCCCATCCTTTAGACAGCCACATTTCAAAGCCTCACAGTAACTTAAGCGTATACTATAAAATCATTCAGCTCGATCGGTCATTGCAGTACCGTGAATCGGTATTCCTTCTACATCAACTTGTCCCAGAGTCGGTCAAATTGTCTGTCTCACCCGTCTTGAGAATTATTTCGGGCAATACCAAAGTAGAGGCGCATCAGAATGTGACAAATGTTTTCATCACAAAGGGGAAGAATGGCGCGACAAAGGAGGAAATAATTGATTGGTTCGCTGGCTATTCGTCTGTTTCTGTTCTTCGATTCCGCTCCCTCTACGGAGCATTCACCAGGTTTGAAACACTAGGTAAATTCGGACGGAATTTGACAGATGGATTGAGTTTATCAAATTTTCGCCAGCATAATGCCCATTAGTGAGGTCAACCTAGATGTATTGTATCGATCAACATGATCGACCCATTTGTGTTATAATTATAATTTAGATTGAAAAATCATCTTCTACACGTTCTAATTGTAATTGTTTTAATATTTTTCTTTTTGTATGAAAAGTCTGCAAAATGCCACAAAGATTGCTTGGCACTTAGGCACACGTGTTTGTTTGTTGGCTTCATTTGTTTCGCAGTATGCAAATTAGTAATTATATAATCTGTTAAACCTGTTTCAATGTAATTATATTTGGGGTAGTTTTTTTGGAGTTCCGTAGTTTAGTTTTGCTTATGCTTAGGTATGCGTAGTAAATTAGTCAAACTGACGGCTATATGCTTAGGCATGCGTGGCAAATCACCCAAGCTGACCGCTATCTGCATAGGTACGCATAGTAAATTAGTTAAACTGACAGTTACTTGCGTAGGTACGCGTGACACATCATTAAAACTGTGTAGGTATATGTAGTAAATCGTTCAAACTGGTCCAGATATTTAGAACTATTTGCGTTGGTACTCTTGTCACTGTAGAATGACCACGAGTGTTTTCTGTTTAATGTGGAGACTTGTGAAAAATATGAACTATTTTGTATACATAAATCACCTCAGAAGTTTTGTCAATAAACACAGATTGTAGCATACTATCTAACAGTGACTGTGTAACATATAGAGACACTTTGCGCCAACACTAATACCTTCTTAGATGACCGTTTCTATCTGTTTTCGAACTGCTGTACTTAAATTCGTGCTTGCTAGGCAAACACCTTGGATCCAAGAATAATACTAAAACTCACAACCTGGCATTGATAACCAAAAAACAACTCAAATAAATATTATACTTTGATTATAGTAATATTTCTGTATGTTTTATAGTACATAGGCAATAACTTATAAGTATAAACTTTATTTCATGAAATGAATATTACTAAAATTCATAACCCGGCATTGATAACCAAAAAATTATACAAGTAAACATTATACTTTCCTTATAGTAAGTTCCAAGAAGTAAATTAATAAACTGACGCCTATCTGCGTAAGCACGCGTAGTAAATTAGTGAAACTTACACCAATCTGCTTAGGTATGCGTAATAAATTAGTTAATGTGATGGCTATATGGTTAGGTATGCGTAGTAAATTAGTCAAACTGATGGCTGTATGCTTAGGTATGCGTAGTAAATTAGTCAAACTGACGGTTATATGCTTAGGTATGCGTAGTAAGTTAGTCAAACTGACGCCTATCTGCGTAGGTATGCGTAATAAATTAGTCAAACTGACGGCTATCTGCGTAGATACGCATAGTAAATTAGTGAAGCTAACGCCTATCTGCGTAGGTACGCGTAGTAAATTAGTGAAACTGGTGGCTATATGCGTAGGTATGCATAGTAAATTAGTCAAACCGGCGGCTATCTGCGTAGGAACGCGTGGTAAATCAGTCAAACTAAAGAGTTGCAAGAACCAAACTTCTACGACTCTCTTCAGTCCACCGAATACACAGGTGGATCAAACTTTGTCGAGTACCGTTGTATCTATCGAGTTGTGGTCTTCGACACTGTGGTCACACTTAGACCAGCGACTTGCACGAATCAAACTTAGACCAGCGAGAACATACTAACACACATTTAAACTTGCAAAGACGGAAACTTACACTGACAAACTTGGAAACAAATTTTAAAACACGTACAAACACACTTTTAAAGTTACAAAGTCGCAAACATTTACAGACAAACGTGCAAACAAACCTACAAACATACTTTTAAACTCACAAAGTCACAAACTTTCACTGACAAACGTGCAAACTAACGTATAGACATACTTCTAAACTCACAAAGTCGCAAACTTTCACTAACAAACGTGCAAACAAACCTACAAACATACTTTTAAACTTACAAAGTTGCAAACTTTCACTGACAAACTGGCAAACAAACCTGCAAAGAAACTTTTAAACTTACAAAGTCGGAAACTTTCACTGACAAACTCGCAAACAAACCTACAAACATACTTTTAAACTCACAAAGTTGCAAACTTCCATTGACAAACTCGCAAACACACTTCAAAACACATAGAAACACACACTGACAAACGTGCAAACCAACGTGCAAACATACTTTTATGCAATAACCAACACAAGCCCAATGTAGTTTGAGAATTGAAATTGGCCAAAGGATGACGTTTTTATTGGAAAGTGGATTGCTTCTAATGCAGCCACTTTTGGGCATAAAGATAGTAGGAATGTGATGTCTAACATACAAACCAGATGGGAAACTGAACCCTTGTACAGCCCCATCAACGTTTATCAGGCACACATTCCTACAACATGACGACAATATACAGACATACATTATTTGTCGCTATAGAGGTATAAAACCATTACGAATATAAACCTAAGCAAACAATACAAACATTCCACCACCAACAGACACATGCAATTACAAAAAGGTGGGGCCATTCCGCCACAAGGTCACCAAGAGGAACCTGTGACCACCCCACCGTATTTATTTGTGGCGAACGGCCGTGAACACTGAATACTTTGCAAATGGCCATGATCAGTAAGTTGTATTAATGGCGAACGGCCAAGAGACGGTAGTTTGGCAAATGGCCATCAAGTAATTGTTTGGCAAACGGCCGTGAATACTTAACGCATGACAATGCGAAGTATTGTTATTAATGGCGAACGGCCAAGAGACGTACATTTGGCAAACGGCCATAATATGTTATTTGTGGCGAACGGCCGTGAACACTGAATACTTGGCAAATGGCCATGATAAGTATTGTTTATTAATGGCGAACGGCCAAGAGACGGTAGTTTGGCAAATGGCCATCAAGTAATTGTTTGGCAAACGGCCGTGAATACTTAATACATGACAATGCGAAGTATTGTTATTAATGGCGAACGGCCAAGAGACGTACATTTGGCAAACGGCCATGATATGTTATTTGTGGCGAACGGCCGTGAACACTGAATACTTGGCAAATGGCCATGATAAGTTGTTTTTTATTAAGGGCGAACGGCCAAGAGACGGTAGTTTGGCAAATGGCCATCAAGTAATTGTGTAGGAAACGGCCGTGAACACTTAAGACATGACAATGCTAAGTATTGTTATTAATGGCGAACGGCCAAGAGACGTACATTTGGCAAACGGCCATGATATGTTATATTTTTGGCAAACAGCCGTGAACAGTCAATACTTAACAAACGGCCATGACAAATATTTTTGATTACTGGCAAACGGCCAAGACAAGTTAATTTGGCAAATGGCCATGATATGTTATCTTCAGCGACTGGCCATGAGCTTGGCAATCGGCTGTGGTAAGTATTTTATTAGTATTAATGACGAACGGCCAAGATGCAGTAATTTGGCAAGCAACCATGATATTTATTTACTAATTATTTGTTGTTATTTACTTAAGATTTTAATTAGTGGTATTACAATTTTGTTTTAATTCCTAATCATGTATATGTTATTAATGGCGAACGGCCTAGAAGTTAATTTTGGCTCAAGGCCATGATAAGTAATATTTACAGCCAACAGGCGAGTAAGTAATAACTGGCAAACGTCCATAACCTTTACTGGCATTAATAGTTTTGCCAATCTTCAGAAATGGAACATGTCAAAGCCGCATAAACTGTGAAATTGGCAAACCGTATATCAATATTAACTGCGCAAGTAGTACTGGGACATGCACTAATATCACTGAGGTACTCATTCTGGCATGCACTCATAAAGTTAATATTGGCAAACGGTCGCTGACATTTCCAATTGCAACGGCAATCTTTATAACTTGGAGTCACAATTGACCCGTCATGCTATGCCCGGTGACAAACAAAACCAGTGAACCGTAACTACCGGCTTACGGCTTTAAAATTTACCCCACGGATGCTACGATATATTGCGAAGGTTCCCGATGTCAGTAAAGTGAACACCTTCAGATCGCAAAATATTCACTTGGCTGTTCCATATATATACTTATGTCGCCAGCAAAACAGGCCCCGGCTCCGGCTCCGGTTACATTCTGTTTTGAGCAGATAAATTACCGCTGCCACTCGAGCTAGCGGACCCATTTTCGAAATCAAAATGGCGCCACCTTCGCCGGCGCTGGATTTGGCACAGACATTCTTGCTTAACTCCTCTTGCCAACAATTCGTCGGCAAAGACACAAAGACGTGATCCAACGGACTCTGGAGGAGGAGAACATGTTTTGTCTAAATCATCGCCACTCCGCAAAACAATTACAATGTCAGGTTGTATCGCCGAAATCTGCGCCATAGGCATAACATTTGGTTGCCGAAAAGTAGATACGGTCCGGCCGCTTGCATCTACGGCCCGGCCTGCTTTTCGAAGTTCGCAATTAACCCAGTTGAACTAGCGGACTCGACAAACTCGCCCAACCAATATGCATGAGAATGTCCGATAATAAGTATTTCTAGATCAGAAATCGCAGCCGACATGATTACGGCCGACGCCATTTCTGATCGTCACAAGACTTCAAGACAAAGGAAAACCACGAAGGCAAATACTAAACGAGCGATACTTATCTGTAATCGGCGCTCGAATGGTCTTCCTTACGCGTTTTGGTAGACGTCAACGAAGTGTAACTGTATCTGCGTTTAAATCTAATTGATCTATAGGGTATACAAACAGTTAGAAATCAAGATTTAGAAGTATCAGGATATACACGACATGACACACAGATACCTAACGCGGAAGTGGCGGCTTAACCGCTAATCCAAATCGTTGGCTGGGGCCTAATCCTGACATGTCGTGATTGGCTGAAGGCGCTGGGCGGTTTTATTAAGCCAAACAGTTGGAAGTAATTATCGCCTCAGCCAGTTACCTCAATACCCGCACTAGGCCTGTCCTGGCCATTGCATAAATTACAGTATGCTCTGCGTTCATACATTCATTTAAACTAACAAAGTCACAAACTTTCACTGACAAACGTGCAAACAAACCTACGAACATACTTTTAAACTTACAAAGTTGTATACTTTCACTGACAAACTCGCAAACAAACCTGCAAACACATTTTTAAACTGACAAAGTCGCAAACTTTCACTGACAAACTCGCAAACAAACCTACAACCATTCTTTTAAACTTAAAAAGTAGCAAACTTTGACTGACAAACGTGCAAACAAACGTTTAAACATATTTTTAAACTTACAAAGTTGCAAACGTTCACTGACAAACGTGCAAACAAACTTACAAACACACGTGTAAACTTACAAAGTTGCAATCCACCAAGATACACAGGCAAATTAAGGCAAATTCATGCAATCCACCAAGATACACAGGCAATTTAGGGTAAATTTAGACAAACTCACCAAGATACACAAGGAAATTCAGACAAATTCAAGCAAACTCACTCAGATACGCAGGCAAATTTAGGCAATTCACCAAGATACACACGCAAATTCTGGCAATTCACCAAGATACACAGGCAAGTTCAGATAAATTCAGGCAAACTCACCAAGATACACAGGCAAATTCAGGCAATCCACCCAGATACACACGCAAATTCAGGCAATTCACCAAAATACACAGGTAAATTCAGGCAATTTCAGGTAATCCACCAAGATACACAAGCCAATTCAGGCAAATTCAGGCAATCCACCAAGATATACAGGCAAATTCATCAAGATACGCAGGCAAATTCAAGCAATCCACCAAGATACACAGGCAAATTCAGGCAAACTCACCTTGATACACAGGCAAATTCAGGATATCTATCAAGATACGCAGGCACATTCAGGCAAACTCTCCTTGACACAGGTGAATTCAGGAAATCCACCAAGACACACAGGTCAATTCAGGCAATTCACCTAGATACAAAGGCAAATTCAGGCAAATTCAGGCAAACCATTAAGATATGCAAGCAAATTCAGGCAATCCACCAAAATACACAGGCAGATTCCACAATTTTCACACACTGGACACATAGAACTCGTGAAACTCCACAATTTCCATACAATGGACAGGTTTACCTCGTGAAATTCCACAATTTCCACACAATGGACAGGTAGAATTGGAGTGTGTGTTTGTTTGTGTGTGTGTGTGTGTGTGTGTGTGTGTGTGTGTGTGTGTGTGTGTGTGTGTGTGTGTGTGTGTGTGTGTGTGCGTGTATGTGTGTGTGTGTGTGTGTGTGTGTGCGTGCGTGTGTGTGTGTGTGTGTGTGTGTGTGTGTGTGTGTGTGTGTGTGTGTGTGTGTGTGTGTGTGTGTGTGTGTGTGTGTGTGTGTGTGTGTGTGTGTGTGTGTGGTGTACTAACCACTCCATCGTCGACATACTTCCGGGAATGTTAGAACTGTAGAGGCAGCCATTACAGTCACATGACTTCAGGTGTGACGGAATTTCTAGTATAGCGTCCCTAGTATATAAATACGTGGGGCATCATCTAACGCGTAAACAATTCACTAGTCCGAACTTGTAGTTAGACCAGCGATGCGGCACCCAACGAGAGATAACAACCAACAGACGACACAACGTATGAGACAAAGGACGAGAGATATTTTTCGCAGTCGATAGTACTTAGAAATTGTTCATAGTTGACCGAATTTATACATTTTCGTTGTTGTCAAGACTTTATTTACAGTTGACCGGATTTATAATTTTTTATTCTTGGCAAGATTTAGACATTTTTTATAGTCAGTAGGACTTACACATTTTTATTGTCGGGAGGACATAGATATGTTTATAGTCGGTAGGGCTTAGAAATGTGTATACTTGGTAGGACTTATAAATTTTATAGTCGATAGGACTTAGAAATTTTCAGAGTCGGTAGGAATTATAAATTTGTATAGTTAGTATGGCTGCAATTTTTCATAGTTGGTAGGACAGTTTAAAAGTATGTTTGTACGTTGGTTTGCACGTTTGTCAGTGAAAGTTTGCAACTGTGTTAGTTTAAAAGAATCTTTGTATGTTTGTTTGGACGTTTGTCAGTGAACGTTTGCGACTTTGTAAGTTAAAAAGTATGTTTACAGGTTTGTTTGTGAGTTTGTCAATGAAAGTCTGCGACTTTTTGAGTTTAAAAGTGTGTTTGCACGTGTTTTAAAGTGTGTTTGCAAATTTGTCAGTGTAAATTTCCGTTTTTGCACGTTTAAATGTGCTGGTCGAAATTTGGTTCGTGCATGTCGCTGGCCACGACCACAGTGTCGAAGACCACAACTCGATAGATACAACGGTACCCGACAAAAATTGATACACTCTCCTCCCGACAATAAAAATGTGTAAGTTCTACTGACTATAAAAAATGTCAAAATCTTGCCAAGAATAAAAAAAGATGGCCGCCATTGCTTAAAGCAAGTCGTTTCGGGGAGAGCAATAGTCATTTGTTTGTTGATAGTGGGCTTTCTACAGGAGTGTATTGACGCTGAGGGATGCCGCAACCAAGGCGTAAGCCGAGCAGTACCGCTGAAAAGAGCGAGGAGCCTCTGAGTTCAGATGAAATAGCTTTGAAACTCGTGGAACTTCTGACCGACGAGACTGTCATTGGTAAGCTAAGATCTGCCTTGTACCCCCAGGTGCTGGCAGATAAAATTTACACTCTAACAGCCAAGATATCTAATCTACACGAGCGGTTAGAAAAGAAGGACCAGTACATAGAGACTCTAGAGAAAAGACTTGCTGCGGTTGAGGCAAATAACGATCGCCTAGAACAATATTCTAGACGTTGTAATGTAAGAATTCAGGGAATTTAAGAAATTGACGGTGAAGACATCACTGCGAAAGTAATGGCTATTGTTAACGACACTATGGCATTAACCTCTCCTGTGACGAACAATGACATTGTCACCAGCCACAGACTTGGGCCTAATACCCGCCGCTGGGGAGCGGCCCATGTCTGTTATTACGCAATTCACCTGCGCGACGCGGTACTACGGTCCAGGCAGAAATTACGAAGCCACGGTTCAGTAGTCTTTGTCAATGAGGACTTGACAAAACATCGAGCACAGCTCGCAAGCAAGACACGGAGGCTGAAGAAGGAACATAAAATATCAGACTGCTGGACCTACAATGGACGAGTTATGGTAAAGTCGGTGTCAAATGACGTGCGTGAGGTGCACACATATGCTGAACTGAGCAAGTACTGATTTTACCGTGTAGGCTCACGCTACTTTGCTGAGGTCTGGCACGCGTTGACTGTGGTCGTCTATGACTTTGTATGCCAACTTGTTAGCTTGTCGATCATTTTGTTGCATCATAGCTTCAACTTGTTAGGCTGCTTGTGTATTTGTTTTTCTTTTTTTCAAAGCTTTAGTTTTTATTTGTGGAGAACAAGGTTTGTTCAAATGGTACTGAGGTAAACTTGTAATTGTAACTCTTAACGATTGTTATGTATTCAGTCACGATCATGCTCACTGGTAATTGTTCTTCCAACAAGATGCAGTTTCTGATGAGTATAACCAGTGTTAATTGTTCATGCAAGCAGTTGTAGTCACTGTTTATTATGATTATTGGTAATTACTCGTGCAGTGAGCTAGCTTTTTAACATTGATTAGTAAAATAGTACTCTCTCTTTGATGATACTAGTTCTGTTTGCTTAATTACTTGCAGTAAGGTGGAGTTACAGGTGATCATGATCAGTGTTAATTTGTCTTGCAAGCAGCTGAAGTCTACTGATTCTGATTATTGGTAACTACTCGTGTAGTGAGGTAGTTATTTATTGATACACTAGTAATTACTTACAAGCAGCTGAAGTCTTTACTGACTCTGACTATTGGTAACTACTCATGTAGTGAGGTAGTTGTTTATTGATACAATAATATCAATAAAGAGTTGTCCAAAATAAGTGAATGGCTAAAAATTAATAAATTATCCTTAAATGTTAAAAAGTCAAAATATATGTTGTTCAAAACTGTAAATAAACGAGTATTGCCACTAACGATAAACATAGACAATGGTTTAATTGAAAGAGTGTATGCATTTAATTTTCTTGGCTTAACCATTGACGAACATCTAATTTGGAAAAATCATTTAGAAAATATATCAAATAAATGCTCTAAAACAATAGGTGTACTCAATAAATTAAAATATTTGTTGCCAATAAAAGTTAGAAAGATGTTATATAACTCATTAATACTGCCATATATTAATTATGGAATAATGGTATGGGGACACAAATGTGGAAGAATTTTAAAACTTCAAAAGAAGGCAATTCGTATAATAAGCTTAACAAAGTACAATGCGCACACAGAACCTATTTTTAAAACCCTAAAACTACTAAAAGTATCAGACATTCTACAAATTCAGGAACTTAAATTTTACTATAAATTCATACATAATAAACTCCCTGGGTACCTTCAACGCCTAACATTGCAACATAATTTTAATATTCATAATCATAATACACGTAGACAAAATGAAATACATATAACCAGAATAAATCACGAATTTGCAAAAAAAATGCATCCGAAATAACATACCTCGCACAGTAAACAGTACCGCAACAATACTGAAAAGCAAGATCTACACTCACAGTCTACAGGGATTCGTGGCTTATGCCAAAATGTATTATATACAATCATATAAAGATTATTGTGATATAACAAACAGTCGCATTTGCCAAAATAATGGCGTGTAAGTGTACTTTTAGTAGATGCATATTTGTAATTACATATAATAACATAATATTGATGGACGCTATTATTTTCTTTTTTATTTTGTTTTATTTATTGAATTTTGAGTAATGAATCATTTATTTTCCAATTAAGGGAGTAGAAATATTGTATTATATTTTGGGTGGCCCCTGCGTGAGCGACCAAAATTGGTCTTAGCAGGGGTCTCCCGTCCCTTTGCGCAGCTGACACCACTTTTTCATCACACTAATGTATTGTCTTGAATAGTTTACTTCGTGATTGTTTTTCTGTTGTAGTGAATATAATGTTGCAACGTATTGTTTGCACATTATTTATGTATATTTATTATTATTCAATATTGTGTCACTGGGACAAATAAACATTTCCTTCCTTCCTTCCTTCCTTCCTAGTAATAACTTGCATACGAGCAGTCTTTTTGATGATACAAGTTCTACTTTTTATTTTTGTTTATTTTTTATTAGCATTAACCTAATCGATATTTGTAAATGGTGCAATGTAGGCGTTACAGTTGTTTGCTGTTAAAACTATTGTACAGCCTACAGATTAAAACTATTTCATATCGTAAAGCTCTATTACCTCTTCTCGGAACGAGCCATTTTGATACTAACAATTGATACGTTATTAGTTTGGTTAATCATAAATGTCAAACTAATTATCATTATTTATAAGTGTTCAAATGTTCAATTGATATGTGGTTACATACATATGATGATTTCTTTTACAAAATGTATAATGCCAAATGTGTATGTACTTTTTCCTTTCTTCATTGGCAACCGTTGTTGCGCAACGTCTTCCATTAATGTAATTAGTAGGTCTAACAGTGTTTTTTTTTCGTCTTTCTCAACTTATCCACCTATTTACATTATGTGTATCATTGTTCTGGTGTACGCATGGAACAACACTAGCAATCGATCTATTCATTTGTATCACTCCATAATTTTATATACATATTGTTATATTAATATTATTAAGCACACGTATGACCATTCCTACAAACGCAGGCTCAGTTACGTTTAATGAGGATTTCCTCTCCTACCTAGAAGGTACTCAACACAACCTGTGTAATGTTTTAGATACAAATGATGATAATAACGAACCACAAGTAATACACTGCTCTTCTTATTATGACATTGATAAATTCGCCAACCTGGCAAATAAAACCACTAGCAGTTTTACTATTCTAAGCTCAAACATTCAATCTATAAATGCAAAATGTTATGAACTTGAAATATTCAGAGAGGACCTACGTAGTAATAATTTTTAATTTAGTGTAATATGTTTGCAAGACGTGGAAAACTGACAATGATGATTTCTCTCAATTTTATTTAGATGGATATGATTGTATAACACAGGGGGAAAAATATAGTGACAAAGGAGGGTTATTAATATATGTAGATGGTGAAAATAGATCTGAATTAAAAATGAATCTAAATATGTACGACAATTGGGAAGGGTTAATAATTCAAGTAACTGGAAATGGTTTATTAAAGACAATGACCATCGGAAATATATATAGACCCCCAAGGTCAAGTAACGAAAATATTACACAATTTACTTATGAATTTTCATCAGTTTTATCATCTCTGGAAAACAGCAATAATAATAATAATCTCATTATAGCAGGGGATTTTAATATAAATTTACTTAAAATAAATGAAAACAGAATATACAGTGATTTTTTTGATACTTTAACATCTCATAGTCTTTACTCCCAAATTACGTTCCCAACTCGTTTCACTATAACAAACGGAACACTAATAGATAACTTTTTTGCTCACTAAATCAATTTATATTAGAAAGTACTGCTGGGATTTTCACAAACACTTTCTCGGACCATCAACCTTATTTTCTAATTATAGACACTATTCCTAACGTTGAACTCCCTCCTAAATTTGTAAAAATTAATATACAAAGTGTTGAAGCTATGCAGAAAGTTAATATTGAAATTGGTTCTTATAAATTATACAACAAATTATATAAAAAAACTAAATGAAGATCCCAACCTAAATTACAATATAATGCATGAAGAAATCATGCGCGCTAAAAGTAAGTACATGCCTATTAAAATAATTAAATTTAATAAATACAAACACAAAAAATCGACATGGATTATCCAAGGTTTACTCAAATCTATTAGATATCGGGACACACTTTATAAACAATTAAAAATGATTGACTCTAACTCACCAAACTATGATATTACTAATACTAATCTAAAAACTTACAATACTATATTAAAAAGAAATATCCATGCAGCTAAGCAAATCTACTTTGAATCACGATTTAACCAATACAAAAAAGATATCAGAAATACATGAAAAACTATAATCGAAATTCTCTTAAAAAATAAAACAAAGAAGACATCTTCATCAACTGTTAAAGTGAATGGTACTACCATAACAGATAAATCAGAAATTGCAAACAAATTCAATAACTATTTTACAAACATAGCTCAAACTATTGTATAAGACATTAAATATACAGGAAGCAAAAAATATGATTACTACTTAAATACAAACGTTAGATCTACTCTTAAATTTAAGAATGTGGATGAAGAAACAGTAAGGAAAACAATAAATGATCTCCCAACTAAAAAAAGCAGTGGATTTGATGGAATTACATCAAAACTGCTAAAAAATAATTGAACCAACAATAATTAAATCACTAACCCTAGTAATTAACCAAATTATTAATACTGGCATATTTCCTGATAAACTAAAAATTGCAAAAGTAGTTCCAATTTTCAAAAAAGGATGACCCAACTCTAATAACAAATTACAGGCCAATTTCTCTCCTACCAACCATTTCTAAAGTACTAGAGACAATAATCCATAATCACATATCCACTTATTTTATTGATTCCAAGCTATTTTTTGATAATCAGTACGGATTTAGACCTAACCATTCAACAGATTATGCATCACTCGAACTAGTAGATAGAATAATTACTCAAATGGACAAAACACAAATACCAATCAGTATGTTTCTTGACCTTTCCAAGGCTTTTGACACTATTGACCATTCGATATTATTAAACAAGTTAAGATATTATGGCATAGCTGGCAATACTCTTCTTTTATTCGAAAGCTATTTAAGCAACCGGAAAGAGTATACCGAATTTGAAGATACCACATCTGATACTTTACCTATAAAAGTAGGTGTGCCACAAGGGTCCATCCTTGGACCACTGTTATTTACTATATATATATATATATATATATATATATATATATATAAATGATTTTTCACAAGCAAGCCAAATGTTTAAATTTATAATGTATGCTGATGATACCACTTTATTTAGCACAATTGAAACTTTTAGTGATAAAGCACGCAATAGAAATATAGAATCTGTAATAAATGAAGAACTCCTCAAAATAATTGAGTGGCTTAATATTAATAAGTTGTCACTAAGTAAAAGTAAAACTAAATATATGACCTTCCAAATGCCAATGAAATCTACGCAGAGCCTATTTCTCAAAATTGATAATATAAATATTGAGAGAGTGGAAGAATTTAACTTCTTAGGTTTAACTCTAGATACTAACTTAAATTGGAAAAAACACACTGAAAAAATATCAAATAAATGTTCCAAAACTAAAGGAATATTAAATAGATTAAAACATGTGTTACCTTTAGAAATTAAAATTATTTTATATAATGCACTGCTACTATCTCATATTAATTATTGTATTATGACATGGGGATACCAAGGAAACAGATTAACAAACATTCAAAAGAAAGCGGTGCGAATAATAACATAAAGTAAATACAATTCACATACAGAACCACTTTTCAAACAACTCAACTTACTAAAAGTAGAAGACTTGCTAAATTTACAAGAACTAAAATTGTATTACAAATACAAACATAAAAATTTACCCGTTTACTTATTAAATTGGCAGTTAACCCCAAATACCAGCACACACAAATATGACACTCGAAGAGCAACTGAACTACACACCTTCAGAACTAAACATGAATTTGCAAAAAAGTGTCTTAAATATAACTTACCACATGTTATAAATAATATCCCTGATTTTGTGAAAGATAAGATAGTGACCCATAGTTTGAAAGGATTCTCAAGTTATGCTAAAAACCACATGCTACAAAAATACAACGTCACGTGCAATATACTAAATTGCTCTATATGCCAATTAAATTAATAAATGAGAAACACAGTTAATAAAAATGTATCTTTTAAATTTGTATAGTCGCATACATGCGTACATGCGTACATGCGTACACGCGAAATCAACACATTACGAAGCACATTACATCAACAAAACAACCATCATACACATTATGTAAGAGAAGACAATTACATTTCTTTTTTTTATGTTTGACATAATCATTATATTTTTTTATATAAATCCTAGGATTTGATAAAATAATCATTTTTTTGGGTGGCTCCTATGATAGCGATCAGTTTTGATCTTAATAGGAGTCTCCCATCCCACAGCAACTGTTTTTTTTCTGTTTCATTTTGTTGCAAAATGTATACTATATTCTGTTGATTGCATATTCTTAGTTGTATTATATATTTCACATTTCAATATTACTGTGTATGCCAGTATGTGTGTATACATGTATGTATGTAATACGTGTATGTGTGTATATAATTATACATAATTTGTATTTTTGTAATGCTGTTGGGAAAATAAAATCATCCTTATCCTTATCCTTTCGAAAGAGCGGCACAAAAATATCAGATAAAGTTTGCAATACGATACTGTCATCAATCAATTCCGGCCAACGGAGCCAGCAGACAGGACAACGACACAGTACATTCCGAGCGGCCAAACCTGACTGGCAAACACTGTCTTCTAAATATAACAGTATCTCAGACAGTGTTTGACGACAAGTCTGCTTGGGGTGATGGCTGAACCAGGCAATATCGCTCATTGTTGCATGCTTGTGGCTCGGACAGAAACAAAATAAATGTAATATTCTGTGAGATCTTATTAAAAGGATTCTGCTAAATCAATGGCATTTCTGAATTGCGCAAGTTGTTTTGATTTGAATTGCAACGCCCTGATTAGGATTTATATATCTAATTGATGGTGCACCCGACAGTTTATTTAGGAAGCATCACAAACAAGGAATGCGTATTATTAATATGATATAAATGTTTTATTCTGCAGTGACGTTGATTTGTACATTTCGAAATAGTTAAACTGATGTTTTATACCAGTCATAAACAAACTTTTGACGAAGTATTTGCAAATGTTCGGCACTGAAAAAACCTAATAAAAAATGTTAATATCCAACCCATTTTATTTTATAATTCAATAGTTTATGCAGGACCCATCGTTTATTGATCCATGGGAACTTCATTTGGTATATGTCTGTCGCCGTTTTAGTTTGTGGTGTGTTTTGTAGCCTAATGTTACACTTGCCAGGAGTAGAAGAGCATTTCAATTGGTCGCAATGATTTACATATTGTCGACAACAGAAACGTATTCTAAAAAACGCGTGTTCCCGTACCTAGCCGTATTAATTGCCAAGTCTATATGTGAAGGCCCATCTGACAACACGTCACGCGGTTGACGATGAAGTGGCAGCACCTCCTGGACGGCGGACGGCGGCTACAGCTGTGCTCTCACTTGGCGACTAACTAGTATTGAATTAGGTACGATTACCTTTGTAACACTAACTAACAACGTATTACATGCATTAGCCTATGGATACGCTCTAAACTGCACACTTGTGTCTATGAACTGGTCTGGTCGTTGTTAACCTTTTACATAGTCATTGGTATTGTCGTTGGCAGTTGACATACACACACACACACACACACACACACACACACACACACACACACACACACACACACACATATATATATATATATATATATATTATATATATATATATATATATATATACATATAATATATATATATATATATAATTATATACAAACTTTGACCTGGAAGTTTCGTTGAGGGTGGTGTTTGGTCCTGGCGACAAAGTTCATTGTTACATGTCTTGTGGCTGACAGAAACAAAATTGTATATATATATATATATATATATATTCTGTCAAATATCTTATAAACATTTATTTTGCAAAATAACTGACATTTTGGAATTGGGTACGTCGTTTTAATTTTTAAATTCAACTAACAATGCAGGGTTGACATGTCTCGTGTACGGTTCATCTGACACATTTTATTTCAGAAGGCATACAAACCTGGAATACGCATTGCTAATATGCTTCAAATGTTGTTACGTTTATTTGTAAATTTCGAAATCGTTAAAATGGTGTATTTTGTGTCAGCTATAAACAAAGTGTTGACGAACTAACTGCAGATATTCGCAATGTAAAAATCGTAATACGAAATGTTGATATCCAACCCACTTTCTTATAATTCAATAGTTAATTCAGAACACATACTTTATTCATCCAGGGGAATTTTATGTTGTGTATGTCTGCCTCCGTTTTAGTATGTGCGTGGTGTTGTGGAGCCTTATGATACACTTGCTAGATGTACAATACAACTTCAGTGTGTCGCTATGTTTTACATATTATTGACAACAAAAACAGCTTCTCTAACAAAACGTGTTTCCATATCTAACTCTGTTCATATACAAAACTACACGTCAATGCCGGTCTAACAACACGTCACACGACCGACGGTGAATCCCCCAATGGCAGCACCTACTTAAGGATAACTTTTTTGTGCACGGGAAAGCAAACAGGAAATAAAATATAATGTTAAGTTCGAGTAGGGCCTAGTTGAAAATAAATGAATATATGTAATTGCGGTTCTGAACGGCACATGTTGTGCTGAATAGAAATGCAACAACCAGGGTAGCGTTGCCATAATTACATTATGGTATACCTGATATAGGTTATTTCCGAAGCATTTCCAAACTGACAAATGTATCGTTAATTATGTTTAACATATTGATAACACGTTATTTAGCTGGTTTTTTACAAGATAGAAAATATTAAGAAAATTAATGTTTAAACGTGAGGATGATTTCATGTCATCACTTATGAAACTGCTTACGAAATAAATTAGTAATTGGGCATTTCTATTCAGAAACGAAAATAACATAACCGAAAGTCGATATTTTACCCGTTCTTGGAATTCAATAGTTTATGTAACAAGTACAGTTTTATAAACAACAGTTATTTCAGTGGTAACCTTATCTATTTATTTTGCTATGTTAGATGTTGTGTGGCTTAATTAAATACTTGGCATGTGTACAAGAACAGTACAGCAACTACAATGGGTTGCTACATATTCTACATGCACAATGATATATTCCAAGGTTTTTAGCAAATACATCCTATCATACCTATTCCATGTTCATAGCCAAAGATACATATCAAAGCCGCACACGGCCGACGGTGAAGTCAGCATTGGCAGCACCTACTGGTCGGGGGCTACAGTGGTGCTGCCACCTGGCGACTAGGCAGTGGTTAGATACGATTGGCTTTATACAATATACCCTTCCTACTACTCCTGTACTAGAAATCATTGATGATTTACATAAAATACCAAAAAGTTCTCCTGCATTCTGCCTCATAACGCTGACAAACACAAGAAAGTGAACGATGGTGCTTGTTCTAAACAAATAGTTTTCGTGTGATAGCTGAAAACAGATACAGATTATCTATGAATAATTAGCTTAACAATTGTTACTTGATCTTAATTAATCGTGTGCTTGTCTTGGAAGCATAACATCTACTTGGACTATGTTTCATTCCTATCACCTATTAAGACAGCGCGGGTTAACGGTTGCTGTGTAAAGCGGGGACGGTTTGTCGTCCTGACATATTAGATCATACAATATACCCTTCCTGCTACTCCTGTACTAGAAATCAATGATGATTTATATAAAACTACAAAAAGGTGGTTCCGTATTCCGCCTCATAACGCTGGCAAACCCAGACAAGTGAACGATGGAGCTTGTTATAAGAACATAGTTTTCGCGTGACAGTTGAAAACACATACATATTATCTACGAATAATTAGTTTGACAATTGTTACGTTATCTTAATTAGTCGTACGCTTGTTGTGGAAACATAAAACCTACTTGGACTATGTTTCATTTCTATCACCTGTTAAGACAGCGCGGGCTAACGGTTACTGTGTGATGCTGGGACGGTTTGTCATCCAGACTTATTAGATCATAAAGATAATCGAATACCAACAGTTGTGTGAACAAGGATTTAAAGATCAATTAGTAAAGTATTTTATGGTATCAAACTCGGTAGATAAACAAAGCAATCTAAATGTTATTTCGTTACCCTGATTACCCGTATTTAGGAATTGTCCATATTTAAGTACTTTTAACCCAGCAGACTCTTTGGCTTCTCTCAATTTGTAAGCCCTTTTGTGTATAGTGTTTACTTGGTACGAGACTAGTGGCGGTTTGTAACAATAATTTATTTTCAACAGTAAACTGACATAAGATACTTGCCAGTAGTTGTTTTGTACCAAAGCATCAAAACGTGCGTGAGGAATGTGATGAGGTAAAAAGTTGAATAAAACAGACTTCATGGAAAAACTCTTTTTAAACATGCTCTTTAGGAGCGCCCATTTACACTACCCCTTTCCCGGTAGATGTCGCTAATGAAAAGGGTTTATCGTGCTTGTATAGTCAACGCATAACGTTTATTTACACTACCCCTTTCCCGCTATATGTCGCTATTGAAAAGGGTTTTCCGTGCTTGTATATTCAACGCATAATTAGGGGTTAATTAGTGCCAATGAGTGATTATCTTGTTTGATACACCTTTCCCGCTAGAGGTCGCTATTGAATTATTAGGGACGACCACTGAGTACATGGCTATAGACAGTGGTAGTTGCATCATGGCTGAGAGCTTCCCGGGCGAGAGTACCTGGCTTTAGATAGCGGTGAGTAGTCTTTATCGCCGCAAGAGGTCAGCACTATAGTTAAAATGATAGCTTAGTAATCATGACTCATTACACAACTATTAGGGATCATTACCACGGTCAAAGGTCAAAGGTAATTAACTGAATTATTAACTGACCACTGAGTACCTGGCTATAGACAGTAGTAGTTGCATCATGGCTGAATGATTCCCGGGAGAGACTACCTGGTTGTAGACAGCGGTGAGTAGTCTTTGTCACCACAAGAGGTCAGCAATGTACTTAAAATGACATGTCATTAATCATGGGGTAATTACCACAGATGGTCAAGGTCAAAGTAAAGGTCAAGGTCAATATCAAAATCGTCAAATGTCAAGGTCAAAGGTCAATGTCAAATGCGAATGGTGAATGGTCAATGGCCAAGCTAACTAGGGTAATTAGTACACTCATTAGGGACGACCACTGAATACCTTGCTACAGCCAGCGGTAGTTGCATCATGGCTGAATACTTTCCGGGAGAGAGTACCCGGCTGTATACAGCGGTGAGTAGTCTTTATCGCCACAAGAGGTCAGCACTGCAGAGTACCTGGCTATAGACAGTGGCCAGTCAACCACCCCTTTGATATCATATCATATAACAGCGATAAATAGTCTTTATCGCCGCAAGAGGTCAACACTGTAGTTAAAGGACCAGGTCATTTATCATACCTCATTACACGACTATTAAGGGTCATTACTGGGCGCCCCTAAAGATTATGACATGGAGCAAGCCATTTGACCTTCCTTTGATCTCATAGTCCGATGGATACTGAGGCGCATTTACATACTACTGTCATACCTGTTTGATAAATGATGTCTTCTAAATTATATCCATTAGACAAAGTTACCGCGTTCACCTGCATACTTGTGGCTGCAAACTGGTATGACCGTGGATGGAGTTTTACATATCAATTTTTATTGTTGCGACTACTCCTATTCTTGGGGGTAATTGCAGGGAAGGTGTTCTTTCGCAAGCAGGTAATACGTCCAGTTGACGGATAAAATTGCAGCTATAAATTCGACATAAGAGAAACACGTCAATTGTCGCTGAATATATTTTTTTATTGGCTATATTCCCACATACTGAACATCACGACAGAACGATCCAAATACATACGGTAATACTTCCAACACGATACTGTCATCAATCAATATACACCATAGTCAGACACGGCCTGGCGACACGATATATACTGCTTAACAAAGGTTTTCTTCCAATTTGCATGCATTCTGTATATGAGACTAGGCGATAAAGATCGCTAAGTAAAGGTTGGGAGACACGATAGGAGAAACAGTACCCCGTCAAGTTAAGGTTTCGACAGAACAGCCCAAAGACGACCGTGACGCTTGTAACATAATACTGTCATCAATCAACACAAATAAAATGAGCCAGCAGACATGATGACGACAAGGTTCATACCGAGCGGCCACACCTGACGGGCAAACACTGTCTTCTAATTAATCAGCCGTCAGTCACCTGGAGTCACTGGACCGCAATCACCCGCACTGCAACCCTGCTCGGTGACGATTGGAGTTGGCTACAACGCTTAAGGAGACATTATCTTATGCACGGGAACTAAATAGGAAATACGACATAATTTTAAGTCAAAGCAGAGCCCACTTGTAAAAAACAATATTTTACCAATTTTAAATCGCAGTGTTAAATATGTTTGAATTGCTTTTAACTGCTACGACCGTAATAAGCTGAATTCTTGATAAAAAGAATTTCGAAATGTTTAAATTTATGTCACAAATTAACAAACTGATTACGAAATATGTATGTTATATTTGTCTTGCCAAAACGCTAACATGAACTGTCAACATTCTACCCGTTGTTGGAATTCAATCGGAACATGGTGAATATTGGAGGGGCTGAGGTTAACCAAAACCTTCCATGTGCACCCCATTACCCTTGAGACTCACCAAAAATTAAATATGTTTTGGGCTATTGAGGGAGCTCAGCCCCATCAACCCCCCTCCTCCCCTAATTCCGATGCCTATGGTCTATGTAGCACATGCCGTTGCATAAATGTTAAGTGTTTCTATGGTCACATTCTCCCTCAGTTTTAATAAGTTTGATGTTGAATTACTTAATTATGCACTTGCGATATGTACAAGAACAGATCACAAAGACGTTAACAAAGGGGGCCTTCCATACATATTACCAAGAATACATGTCAAGGCCCGTCTGACAACACATCACTCGCCAGGCGGTTAAGTCCGCTTTGGCGGCACCTACTGGACGGCGGCTATAGCGGTGCTGTCACCTGGCGACTTAGCGGTATTTAGTTAGGTACGATTTGCTTTACATAATACACTCCTACCATCACTGTTCTTCAACATTTGCTTTACATAATACACTCCTACTGTCACTGTTCTACAACATTTGTTTTACATAATACACTCCTACTATCACTGTTCTACAACATTTGCTTTACATAATACACTCCTACTGTCACTGTTCTACAACATTTGTTTTACATAATACACTCCTACTATCACTGTTCTACAACATTTGCTTTACATAATACACTCCTACTATCACTGTTCTACAACATTTGCTTTACATAATACACTCCTACTATCACTGTTCTTCAACATTTGCTTTACATAATACACTCCTACTGTCACTGTTCTTCAACATTTGCTTTACATAATACACTGTTCTACAACATTTGCTTTACATAATACACCCCTACTGTCACTGTTCTTCAACATTTGCTTTACATAATACACTCCTACTATCACTGTTCTTCAACATTTGCTTTACATAATACACTCCTACTATCACTGTTCTACAACATTTGCTTTACATAATACACTCCTACTGTCACTGTTCTTCAACATTTGCTTTACATAATACACTCCTACTATCACTGTTCTACAACATTTGCTTTACATAATACACTCCTACTGTCACTGTTCTTCAACATTTGCTTTACATAATACACTCCTACTATCACTGTTATACAACATTTGCTTTACATAATACACTCCTACTATCACTGTTCTTCAACATTTGCTTTACATAATACACTCCTACTATCACTGTTCTACAACATTTGCTTTACATAATACACTCCTACTATCACTGTTCTTCAACATTTGCTTTACATAATACACTCCTATTATCACTGTTCTTCAACATTTGCTTTACATAATACGCTCCTACTATAACTGTTCTACAACATTTGCTTTACATAATACACTCCTACTGTCACTGTTCTTCAACATTTGCTTTACATAATACACTCCTACTATCACTGTTCTTCAACATTTGCTTTACATAATACACTCCTACTATCACTGTTCTACAACATTTGCTTTACATAATACACTCCTACTGTCACTGTTCTTCAACATTTGCTTTACATAATACACTCCTACTATCACTGTTCTACAACATTTGCTTTACATAATACACTCCTACTGTCACTGTTCTTCAACATTTGCTTTACACAATACATTCTTCCTACTATCAATATACTACAAAATAATCATAATTACGTAAAACTACAGAACGTGAGTTATAAAACTTGCAGTCCGCCTCATCATGCTGACAAACACAAGCAAGTGGACGTTGGTAGGCCTACATGTTCTAAGAATATATTTGTTACGTGACAGTTGAAAACTCTTTAAAATTATTTTGAGCCTAAAAAAATTTAAACAATTGTTACTTGAATTTAATTAATCGTGTGCTAATCTTGGATGCAGAAAATTGGATTATCTCGACAATTGCCATAGACAACGTGGACTAACGGTTACTGTCTGATGCTGAGACGGTGCGTCGTCCAAAAACATCATATCATAAAGACAATTAATGACCAAGAACTGATAGATGCTATCAAACATCTTATCGTATCTTATGGTATCAAAGGCAATCTATAAATCAAACAATGTAAACACCTTTCACCTTGATTGTCCATATTTAGAATTAGCATACATCATGGTGTTCTTTTAACTCGGCAGACTCTTTAGCGTCGGCCAGTTTGCAAGCTTGGTATTAATGTGTTCCATAAGCATTTGACGTGATATGGGACTAGTGGCAGTGTGTGACAATAATTTTTTTCAAGTATTTTGGAAATTAAACTGAAATAGGACCGGTCAGTAATTTCTTAATACCAAAGCATCAAAACGTGCGTCAGAAGTTTATATTTTGTGAGGGGTTGAATAAGGGGAACTTCATCAGAAAATGTTTTTCATCATTCCCACTTGCTTACACGAAGTGTGTGCATTTGTTTGTAAAATGATAAACATGGAAACTGATTGACAATAAATCCAAATTAATAATCTTAGCGCAATAGGGAAAGGTTGGGACCCGCGATCATGGGGGAGCTTTGAGCCACCTCCTGTAACTTTATTAATACTTATCATACGTTTAGTTTTTCGAGATCTGTAGAAGCAGGTCATGTTAATGACAACTTCACGGCCAATTGAATAATTACATACGACTAATGGCGCGCTAAATCACGATGATTATATGCATTTTAACCGATAAAATAGTGTTTAGTAAATATTTCGTGTTTGATTCTTTTATATAATAATAATAATAATAATCTGTATTGATACATAATGTTAAGTATAGCACAGATGTAGCAGTAATATGAAACATGTATACATTACGTAACAAATGGAACGAAGCAACACATTGCTTGTGTTCCTTATTCATGTCATATTTGCAATGAAAACAATTTTCTTTATACAACTACCATATGTAGTGTAATGTTGTTTGTAATAGCATTTTTACAATAAGGGATACATGTTCTGAAGCAGTTATTGACAGATGTTAACATATGTTTCATTAAAACTCGTTCTGTACGAACATTTGTGATCAGGCACTCATGAACCGGTTCATGGATGCCAACATTGACTGGTGCAACTCCCCACATTTGTTTGCGTTCAATAGGCCATGTTGGTAGTGTTTGAGTATTTGTATATTATGATCCGTTAAGGTTAGAATGTCATAAATTAAAAGGTTTCCTATAAACTTGGAACACAACAATATAAAGCGTGGATAAATGTGAAATAAACAATGAATAAGTTCTTGATCGATTGAAAATTAATATATCACTTAGTTTTACCCAATTATTATCAATTGCAAACGGTCGTTGAGCTATATTATCTCCAAGAAGTTGAGTAATGCGCGTAAAGTCGTTTCCTTAGGGCATCTATTATGTATCAGTAGAACTGGTCTGTTCACAATCATCCAGGTTCCAGTTGACGCGGTTATTACTAACTGCTGCAAGGTAAATTATAAGACAGGTATGACTTCTAAATGATACGCATTAGCCAATAGGGCCGCTTTCATTTGTTACTGTTAACTGGATTGCTCCTGTGTTACATATCGATTGCAACTACTGTATTTACTGCCGCCATTATGGGCCTAATCGCAGGGAATATATCGCTTTCACGGGCGGGTAATACAGTCAATTTACTTCAACCATTGCCGCTGTCAAACTTCCAGAAGGGTAAAGGCGACAAGGATACATAAATACAGTTTTACAATACTCACGCCGAGTGGATACCTCGACAGAGCTACCGAAAGACGTATGATGAAGCTTGCAACGAGATACTCTCATCAATCAACACAATTCAACGGAACCAGCAGACAGGATGGCGACACGGTGCATACCGAGCGGCCACAACTGACTAGCAAACACTGTTTTCTAATTAATGGTGTTTCAGTCAGTTGTTCTACAATCGCCATCACATGTTTGACGGCAAGCCTACTTGGTAGTGCTTGTTGAGCTTGGCGACAACGCTCAAGATTACGTGATCTTGCGATGCGTACATAAAAAAGGAAATTAAATGTTATTGTTGAGTCAGATAACTTCCGATAATGGATTTTGCTATGTAGTTGGTATTTCTGAATTGCGCATGTGTGTTGATACAACGACCAAAATAGTGTTGACATAATTATTCAATCATTTCAAAAGCTTTATATTGTTATGAATGTCTGGCGTGATACAAAATGGTTTTCTCTGTTTAGACTGGTGTGTTTTATGTCACCACTTAACAAACTGCTTACGAAATAATTTCAGCTATTATGGTTTAGAAAAAGATGTTACGAAATGTTAATATGTAACCCGTTTTTTTTATTCAATAGGTTGTGCGGCACAAATCATTGTGTTTTGATAGGGAACTTTCTTTAGTATCTTTCTCCATCCATCTTACTATATTTATGTGGTGTTGGGTGTTAGTCTAATTTTACACTTGCCAGGTGTACAAGAGCAGTACAGTGAGTCGCTACGAATTACTTATACTTGACTATAAAAACATATATGCTAACAGACACATGCTTCTATACTTAATCCCTGTTAATATTCAAATATGTCAAGGCCCATCTGATTATACGTCACACGGCCGCGTTGAAGTCCGTATTAGCAGCACGGACGGCAGCCACAGCGGTGCTGTCACCTGGCGACTAAGCTGTAGTTAACTAGGTACGATTAGCTTTGTTATACCATTCCGTTTACCACAACGCTATGTGGTGGGTGACCTACAACTACAAAAAATACAGTTGAAATCTTGAATCCCGCCTCACCACTCTGGCCAACACAGGCAAATGGACGATGGCAGTGTGTGTCATGACTGTGGCATGCTTTTGACACCACAACAATGATCATACAGCCACCTTTATTGTGTAAGAGCTGGTCAAATGCAGTCTAATTATCTGCAAGTAGCCTCCTAAATCTCCTTCAACGGTGCAATAGTTTTATAGATATGGTCTCTCAAAAATGAAGAGTACCATAAACCCGCGTGTCTTTCGTGATTTTCCACTTTTTTCTTTGTCCCCGCATCTGTATTGTAAAGTATGCTCATTAGCCCAGGTATATATAACAAAACATTATGTGTTTATTACGACATCGCCGTATATTACGATATCCGGGCCTTGTGGAAGACGCTTTTATGTGATAAAACGGGATGATATGGCGTATTTATGTGTCTCTTTGTGGGACCTATTTACCATAGTAGTTGTGCTTTAAAATAACCATTGGTTTAGTGTCGTTGATTTTTCGAAGTAAAATATCAATATCTTTTTTTTTAATATTGTACATATCAATATTTAGTTATTATTTTACAGAATATGCAATAATGAGGTACACACCCTATCCTTATAAAGGAGTCAAATATATTTAGAATATTGCCACCTTACCGCGTTGAAACGTTGAAACGGGTGTCGTAATAAACATTTGAGTTAATAATAAAAATATGCCATGAAAAGGCTTGCTACAAAAATGGTTGAAGTGGTTTTCCTGGTGGTTTTTGCCTATGTGCTACATTGTACTAGCTAACAGAAAAAATAAAATATTGGAAGTTAATAATAATTATATACTTTACTTTTTGTAAGATCTTTCATATTTGCGAATTAATTCTAGTGTGTTTGCACCAAAGGTGGCGGGTATCGTAATAAACATCACCAACAATCTTGAAATCCGGTGGATGTCAAACAAAAATGGTTGAAGCGGTTTTTATAATATGTTCGGCCTATGAACTGCATTAATTGCAATTAACTGAAAACCAAAGAACTATTAGATTTGGACAACATTTTTATTTTTCAGTTTGATTTGTCCAGTTTGTAAAACCTTAGTCCAACTAATAATTATGTCTACTATTGTTATATGACTTAAGTGTTTTGAAACATAGACTGAGACAGGACATCGGTCAGTAATTGCTTTGTATCTAACCATCACACTATGCGTGATAGGTGTGATTTTTATGAGGAGTTGAAGCCGTGATCTTTACTGGAAAGTGTATTCAAACTTTCCCACTTGTTTGAAACAGGTGTGTGCGTTAGTTTAGAATTCACCCGACAATATTTACGATGTCTATTTAGAAACAAATAAGCTTCGCGCAGTAATTGCAATTACGTGACATACTTCAAATAGAGTTTTATTCGAAAGAACAGGTTTGCAGGGTGTCATGTAACTAATAGCTTTGAGTGATTATCCATACTGGCTACCTGTTTGTCTATTGCTTGACATAAATGCTTTTGCTATGGTAACGCTGTAGTGTCCGAATTGTACTCTTTTGGATATTATGCATATTCCGTATCAACGCATACATAACATTATGAAAGATGATTTGCTACCACTTTTATAGCTGTGGTTTTGATAACTTATTTGTCAGCAAGGTAGACTTATTGCCCGTTCTGTACCCACCAATCAGACGAGTCAGTGGCTATTGCTCTGTTTGCAGGTGCCAGTTGACGCGGTAATTATTAGCTGCTGCTTGGTAAATTATTATACAGAGTTCGTCTGAATGGATGGACTCTGGTATGACTACTGGGTCGTTCCATATATATTGGCTGATCATAGGAATTACATTGTCTCTTTGTTAAGCTATGTCGGCAGTACGTGTCCGCCAAAAGCTTTCTTCCAACAAATTACCATATCATAGCAGTAACTGAAAGCAAGAAGCGAACAAACTAACGCATAAGATGCAGTGACGAATACAATTGTAGCCATCATCATGCCTAAAAACAAAGACGACAGTGACTGCTAAAAACAGGTTTAATAAGCTGTAGTCTCGTCTAGTGGCTATAAACACAGAGCGGTTCAAAGACGTACATAAATGATTACAAGAAGATACTCTCATCAATCAATGTAGATCATAGTCGCAGACAGACTGACGACGCGATATATACGGAATGGCTACACTTGCCTAACAAAGGTTGTCTTCTACTTTGCATGCATTCTATACTTGAAAATGGGCAATAAAAATCATTAAATAAAGGTTGGGAGACACGGTCGGAGACACAGTACTCCCGCCAAGTTAAGGTCTCGACATAGGAACCCAAAGACGAACGTGACGCTTGTAACATAATACTGTCATCAATCAATACAAATCAAATGAGCCAGCAGACAGGATGACGACAATGTGCATACAGAGCGGCCACACCTGACGGGTAAACACTGTCTTCTAATTAACCAGCCGTCAATCACATCTGGACCGCGATCACCCGCACATACACATACCACGCCTACAAGCCTGCTTCGTGATGTTTGGAGTTGGCTACAACGCTTAATGAGACATTGTCTTGTGCATGGGAACTAAATAGGACATATGACGTAATTGTAAGTCAAAGTAGAGCCCACTTGTAAAAAGCAATATTTACAGATTGGAAAACACACTGTTAAATACGTTTGAATTGTTCTTAACTGCTATGATTTTAATTGGCTTAATTCTTGTTAGATAAAAATAATTACGGAATGTTTAAAATGGTGTATTTTATGTCACCAATTAACAAACTGATTACGTAATATGTTTGTTTAGCCAAAACACTAACATGAACTGTCAATATTCTACCCGTTGTTGGAATTCAATAGTTTACATAGGCGTCGGAACATGGTGAATATTGGAGGGGCTGAGGTTAACCAAAACCTTCCATGTGCACCCCATTACCCTTGAGACTCACCAAAACGTCCAACTCCACTCCTTGGCAAAATATCTGGGGCTGTTGAGGAAGCTTAGTCCCCATCCTCCCCTTCCCTGATTCCGATGTATGTGGTTTATATAAAACTTGTAACAAGATACTGTCATCAACTAATACAGATCAAGTGAACCAGCTGACAGGACGTGTGTGACTGCAAGCCTTCTTGGTCGCGGTTGGAGTTAGCAACAACGCGTAAGGAGACATAGTTGTGTATACTAAATTGAAAATAAAATGCAATTTTAAGTCACTGTTGAGCCCACTTGTAAAAAGAATATTTTACAAATTCGAAAACGCACTGTTAAATATGCTTTGAATGTTCTTAAAGCGATTCTTTGTAAGCTAATATACATTCGACATATACTGTATCAAAACGTGATAATTTCCCATAAGTACCTTTTCTGCTACTTATGTATTGCATGTTTATGCATAATTTGGGTGTTATCTGCGCAAAACGCCGATAGACAATTGTGTTTACGTGAATCTTTTTGAGCTTGCTTCTAGGTGGATGATTAATTATGCAGCCCGAGTATAGTGAATATTCATGCACGCTCAGTAAACCACGCAAAGACCGTTGAAGTCACACACACACACACTCACACACACAGAGTCAACATGTCAGATTCCGAGGTGAGTTGATTCAAGCAAAGGCATTGTAAATAAGCAATTTGTAGACATATATATATTGATAGCTATTTTTTTAATTGTAGTAAGCGTATGCATTGTTTATTTATCCTGCTTCCCAATGCCGTCAGCCGAGTAACGTTTCAATTAAGTAGAACTAAAACGGCCGCCGACGCCGACAGCTGCAGTCGGTGTCAGCTGGGACTGGGTCTGTCGAGCCTCTACTACAGAGGAATTTAACATGTTTGAGTCTCTTTGCTGTAACCCCTCGATCGAGCCAACAAAATTGTAACCCCTCCATTTCACAATGTCAAACTCGAGAAAAGGAAAGAAAATAATATATAGTCGAATAATTACGATAGCGTTAGTTATGGCTTGGCTCCGTATAACAAGCAATGCATTACAGATGAAAATATCTGTGTATGTTTGAAGTTGCGTCTTTTTGATAAACTCAGATGTTTTGTCACAGTTAGGGCATACCACAGGCCATCAGTGTGAGTTCCAATATATTTCATTTCTTGGTTTTAATGTTGATCCTTGCAGAAATGCCTCTAATCCACAGCAGTACTATGGGATGACAAATATTAGGGCTCAGTCAGACCGAGTTGGGTATTCACCACCAGCAAGCTGTTAGAAAGTTACCACGTCAGAATCCTGAATGTTTTCTTTCAACGAGCTATCTTTCTTCTCCGATGACTCCTACATCCACCGTAAAAGTATCTCTATCCATGCAGTCTTTTCGGTGTTCCAGACACGAGAATTGTTCAAGCATGGCCTTTCCCACGGAAATTACTCCCCTTCCAAGAACAGTACGATTGATCTCTTAATTGGAATTCACGATGAAATGCTGTCCCCATACTAACCAGCGATCCTCCAAATGGAAGAGGGGAACACTGAAATCGGCTCCAGTCTCTTTACATTCATCGACAATTCTGGGGTCCATGGCACTCCATGGTAAACAGTTCAGAGTGAGAGAACAGACAGTCCTCTTTTACATGGTCATCTTTCATGTACAACCAATAATGCATGATAGATAGGATGTTGATTCATTCAGTTAAAGTGCCTTGAATGTTAACATTTCTACCACTAAAACGGTTTTATGCCTAAGTGACCTCGCTCATCTCAGACATTCCGTTTTCATAGTTGTGGCCTAAAGTGATATCTGGTTCGTTTGGCTCCCTCGTTCCTCGCCAAGGAGGAGCTTCGGGTTTTCAGATATATATGGCTTGTTGAGATCCTGTACGATTGTAAGGAACTTCTTACTTCCAGTATAAGGCGTTATTAACTTCTAGTACGTCATTCCTCGATATATCTTCAATGTTGTATTCTACATGAGCGATGTCATGATGGATAATTAATTAGTGAAATATCCACACTTTAAAAAGCTTCCGAAAAACCCGAATTACCCCCAAGGGGTACTTCTAGACAAGGGTCTCGCCTTTCTAGTTAGAAAAACTGCATTTCCCAGTATTTGACATGCAGTGAACGAAAATGCACACTAAATTAGCAAGAGAATTAACCTGGTCATGGATGTTATTTTTTGCCTAAATCTGGGATTTAGTGCATATTTCGGATTGGGTCTGTGTCTTTAAAGTCCCGGTTTCCCCACTTATTTGAACCGAAACATGAAAATGTGAGATTCGTACGTCGCAGACTCTTTCTAATGCTACAGCTACGACTGTTAGTAAACCTGGCTGGCATGTCATCATTCAATGTAAACGTTTTAGGTTTGTTAAAAAGTACACAATACCGTGTTGCCACGGAATTTTGCGATGTACAAATTGTGGATACCAGCAGATCTGCACTCTAGTATATATAAGTTTTTATCCATGATAATATATTGTTTTAATATAATAATAGATCATGTTACTTTACCGTTACTGTACACTTTTTCGCGAAAGTGGCCTATATGTATAATTTTAAACAACATTAATTATTAGAGCAAGAATAAAGGAAAACATACAGTGCACTCTGGATAAGGTCGAACCTCCAGGGACCCATGACAATACTGATAAGTGTAATTTCTGATAACTAGAAAGTTATTAGAAGGTCCCCTTATTGGGACCTTTGCCCAGGACTGAGGAAAAGATTGACTTAACTTAGCGAAAATCAACTTACGTGAGTTCGAGTTATCTGGAGTGCACTGTATATGATCAATGCATATATGTAATTATGTAGAAGCAAATTAAAAGTTTGCCAAAGTAATGGATAGAGATCTTAGTGTGTCTGAATCAGCATAACAAGGTTATATTTTATTTCTTTTCCATTTAGCAGCTGTACACTTGGTGATAAGTCCCATAATCTAATATCTAAACTGAATTAATCTGCACAGTGTTGACTTAGTTAATTCATATTTAAGCTCAGTGTCCTAAATTCAACTTTGTTTATTTGCAGGAACATTAAAAATAGCCGAGCTGATGGAAAGAGGAAATTGAAGAGCTCTACTCAACAGTGCCATTAATTGGACAATGTGTCACCTGACATAAGACGGTGCCTGACTTTGGTCTGCCCCATTCTGTTCTGTGCGACATCTACTGGGAAGCTATACATCACTTCCTGTTTCAAATGGATGTGTGCATCTGATAGCTTTGTGTATCAAAATGCATAGCAGTGCTATTAATTGGGCAGTGTGTTAGATGACACAGTAGTGAAAAAGATTTCTGACTTTGTTCTGCCACATTAATTCCGTGTGGCTTATGCAGGGAAGATGTACATCACTACATTATATTGCAGAATAGAAGTACATAATACAATGTATGCTTTCTTATGGTCATGATCCTGTTTGGATTGTGTTCTACAGCATATTCTTAAACATTTGTTGAAACAAGTTTGTGTTAAGTGAACTATACTGGGAGTAGTGTATAAAAAGGTGTCGACAAAGTTGCTTTTACAATAATTTTGAAAATTCATAAAATGTAAATGTTCCACAACATTCAAAGTGTTTTAGGGATCTTCTTGAGTTATATTCACCACTGGTGACTGAAACCAGTGTTTTAAGATATTCGTCACGTTTAAAGTTTTGTCATTTTATAACTTTATTTCCATCCATGGTCATTTTATTTGTCATCGAAACGGAAGTTCGAAGGAAACAAATTCAATATTGTTTTACTATAAATGAAGGGCGGAACAAATAATTATTACACTCCCGGTACAAAATAAAACATGTTGTTATACTGATGCAATATAATTAAATATTTTGTCGACAATAATGTTATTATGCTCTTATAGATCTACATTTTTTTACATAGATAGGAAAGTAAATAACCACCTATGCTATTTTAATATTGTACATTACTTGTAGTGATGCAGAATGTTGTATTTATACTGCTTAAGGAAATAGCACATGGATTTATGGTTCAAACAAAATGGTTTCATTGTTGAATTTTACTCGGCTTCAATAAGTTTCTGTTATCTAAACATTTCATTAAAACTAAACTTTAAAATGTATAGCCAGATGTACCTAGTAAAAAAGGAACATGACAGTACCATAAGTGAGATTTCGTATGTTTTATATTCCAACAAAAACAATGCCAATCATTCAATATGTCATCCGCGGCTTCGAGAGCTGGTGTTTTTCTTTTAAATCAATCAGTCTGTCATGAGCTGGACTTTTGTTTGAAATAAGCATTACTATTATTACTATTAGTATATACAATCTTGCAATTATAGTAGCTTCCATGATTGTCACTGCGGCTAGTATGCTTTTCGTGTACCAATGCGTACACAAAATACAGTAACAATGTCATCATGTTCTTAGTTGTCAACCATCTTGCTCGCTGAGGTTTGGCTAATTGATTTTTTGTGATGTAGACTTATTGTCCGCCCGTGTCGCACGATCTGTGGCTACTACTCAGGCCGTCCTTAACGAGCCAGTAGACATTGACAGGGGCATGGGGTACACTGGAACCCGGGCGCCGGGTCTGGGGGCGGCGAATCGATGCTCAACTTATATCCACCAAGCGGATAACATCGTATAACATACAAGATACTGCTCTTCACTTGTAAGTCGTGACAATCACAGTTTAAACGTGGCTGGTATTCAGTCTGTCAGCCAGGAACCACTTGTTGTAATAATGTTTGGAACAAATGAAACAGTAGACCCTATCTCTTTTTAGCAAGTTCAGCTCTGACATTGGAGAAATTAAGGCAGAAGGGGCTTGGCCACCATATTCAAACGGGAGGTCGAAACTCGGCGGAGGCCTTGGAGTGCCAGAATGGAGACTGTCATTGCTATTAACGACTGTTTCGATTACATGTTGTGGCTATTTGAGAGGCTGTGCGAGAATCTGAATGAATCAACAGAAACCGTTATCTCCCGGAAAGAAGACACCATCCTCACATCTCCCGCTGCTGTCCTACCTACACGTTTTCGGATCACCATACAATAACATTTTCTATTGAAGGAGACGCGCCACGTCTACCAACCAAGAAGTGGCGAGGGTGTGACTACCGTCATGTAGACCTGGATATCTTCAAAGCTGACCTTCACGCCGCACTAACCTCACACGATGACAATAACAGCGATAGCGTCGACAATCTCCTACAACAGTATCAACATTCCGTCTCTGTCACACTCGACATTCATGCTCCAGTTGTGTCGCGAACTCGACGATCAAAGAAAAGCCAGCCATGGTTTGATGACGAAACCTTGAGTTTAAGGCGTAAGCGACGAGCACTTGAGAGAAAATGGCGCCTAACCGGACTCGAAATCGACAAGCAGATCTACTTGTCGCAAATAAACAACGTTAAACATCATGTTCGAAACGCGAAAATCGCCTACTACCGTGCAGCACTGAACAACGCTGACGTAAAAACAACATTCCAAGTGTTACATTCACTAACCAAATGCAGTGACCGGAAATTACCTGATCGCGAGAACGATGAATCAATGTGTCATGCCTTTGCCGAGTTCTTTGAAGAAAAGATTTAAAAAGTCGTCGATGTTACGCGTGCGAAAGTGACAACAGAATCTATCGTGATGCCACTCCTGCCTGCTGCTCCACCTGTATTGCAAGGTCTAAACAATGTCTGTTCAACTGATGCTGAAGAGCTGCAAACGATCATCATGTCCAGACCAACGAAATGCTGTCCACTCGATGTGCTACCTACATGGCTACTTAAAACTACATTAACCGTTACGCTACCCACACTCGTCAACATTGTAAATGCGTCACTAAACACAGGAGTGTTTCCTGGTGAACTGAAAACTGCCATAGTGACACCGTTACTGAAGAAAGCCTCACTTGACCAGAACGAACTGGAGAACTATCGTCCCATCTCCAACCTCGCTTTCATAGGAAAGTTGATCGAGCAAGTCGTCCTCAAACGCCTGAATCTGCACATGGCAACGAATAAGCTGCATGATGAAATGCAATCGGCTTATAGACAACATCATTCTACAGAAACAGCTCTGATGAAAGTACAACACGACATCGTGCGCAACCTTGACTCGAGACGTTGTGTCATGCTGGTTCTTCTTGACACGAGTGCAGCATTCGATACGTTCAACATTGACGAATTGTTGAACACTCTGGTTTCACGTTTCAACATCGGCGGTACGACACTTGACTGGTTTAGATCATACTTGACCGGCAGATCTCAGTGTGTCACGATTGGTTCGTCTTCTTCGAACGCAATCCCCATCTACCACGGTGTACCTCATGGTTCAGTACTTGGACCAGTGATGTTCAACGCATATACGACACCCATTGCTGACATCTGCAAGAAACATAATGTGCTTTACCACCGATTCGCTGATGACATCCAGCTATATGTCAGCTATAACCCTATGGTGTCTGATGAACTGGAAAACGCTAAACAGCTGCTCATCCAGTGCATCGCCGAGATTAGAGCCTGGATGCTGATTCATCAACTTAAACTCAACAATGATAAAACTGAGTTTATCGTGCTGCAGTCACCGCACAATCTACGTGTTTACGGCAGCCCCAGCTTGGAACTACCTGGACTTACCTTGCAATCAACAGATGCAGCGAGAAATCTAGGCTGTTACTTCGACCGACACATGCAGTTAGACCGCCTCGTCTCCAGCTACTGTTCTTCGGCCTACTACCATCTACGCCTGATCGGCAGAATTCGTCACCTGCTGACGCGAGACGCATGCCATGCTGCAGTACGCTGTCTTGTGCTAAGTCTCCTCGACTACTGCAATGCTCTACTCGGTGGATTGAACAATGGACAGACCAACCGACTTCAACGAGCACAGAACAGAACCGCTCGCCTCATCAACCGCGTCAGACGGCGAGATCACATCACACCAATTCTGCAATCACGGCATTGGCTGCCGATCAGAATGAGAATTACTTTCAAGATATGTACTTACATATTTAAGATCCTGCATGGCTTAGCCCCGAACTACCTCAACTGTGCGATAGTTCGCAACGCGCCCACACGTGCATTGCGATCGGCGAGTGACGCAACGCTTCTCGCGGTGACTGTGTCTAAGAGAACTATCGGACAGGGCAGCTTTGCAGTGGCAGGCTCACATATGTGGAATAGCTTGCCAAAGTGTGTGCGATCAGTTGGAACATTGGCGGCTTTCCGGAAACAACTTAAAACCCATCTATTTCGCATGCACTACATGCCTTGATGCAAGCATTGCTGCAACATCTAAATGACACTGGTTTATATTTTATAGTATTGATTGGTTTTTAATTTAATTGTTTGAAATTGTATTTTTACACTCTAAATTATTTATTTTTATTTATGTATTTGTTTTATCTTAGCTTATTTATTTAATTAATTTATATTTTAACATTTAGCCAACACGTAATTTTAGTATGTGAAGCGCTTTGATTAGTATTTACCTACTTAAAAAGCGCTATATTAAAAAACGGAATTATTATTATAAACCGGGTGTTTGCGGGCTGTTGCTCCTTAGCGTCATACTTTTGCGGAGAAGGGCAAGAAGAGAAAATTAACATGAAACGACGGTCTTTCGTCCGAACAGGAACTGAATACTAAAGACACACGGAAAATATATCTGATGGGCGTTGGCAACCAAGATTAGACTGATCGTGACTCTGACAAAACTCTACGAATCTAGGAACAGTATAACACTCCGATTCAAATGGAACCGTATTACAACAAGTGCTTCCTGACTGGCAGACGGAATACCAGCCACGTCTAAACCGTGAATGTCACAAGTGAAGAGCAGTATCTTGTATGTTATACGATATTATCCGCTTGCTAGATATAAGTTGATCACCCGTGCCCCTGGGTCACTACGCCACTGATCAATGTCTACTGGCTCGTTAAGGATGGCCTGAATAGTAGTCACATATCGTACGACACTGGCTGGCAATACGTGTATATCGCACAAAAATAAATTAGCCAAACCCCAGCGAGCAAGATGGTTGAAAACTAAGAAAATGATGACATTGTTAACGTATTTTGTGTACGTATTGGTACACGAAACGCATACTAGCCACAGTGACAATCGTGGAAGCTACTTTAATTGCAAAATTTGTATAATAACAACAATAATGTTTATTTCAAACAAAAGTCTATATGTATACATAAAATACAAGTAAAAATAATACAAAGATATTATAAACACACAACATGGAATAAAAATAGTTGGTTAATAAAAAAAGTATAAAATGTAAGTTCAAGTATACAAATGGGTAGTCTAGTATTAACTTATAAACATAGCACTTGTAATATGTATATCAGTATAAAAATGAATAAAATGGTGGATTTTCAGGCTGTTAGTGACGACATAATAAGCTAAATATGGATGCACGCATACGTTCATTAAAATATTTAACATAGTACTTGCACTAACATAAAACTTGCACTACAACGTGTTGACAAATTGTGTAAAATTATAAAACTGTTGCTACATACAACAGTAATACCTTTCACCTTTTTTATATTTACACTGAAGACTCGAAGTGTACATAGTACCACAGTAGTACTGAAGTAGGAAAGTTTTAATGGTAGAGCTGCAAAGACAGAATCTGAGCATAAATGCATGTTTTTTGTCTGGCAATGTCATCATCATCTGTAATGTTATTGTTTAATATATGACCCACACATTTGTATTAAATAGTAATTAATGAACAATTGAATGACGAATATTTTTTAAAATCCTGATGTAATGCAAATGGAACCTAACTAACTACTATGTAGTCGCCAGGTGTCAGCACCGCTGTAGCCGCATTCCAGTAAGTGCTGCCAATGCGGACTTCGCCGTCGGCCGTGTGGCGTATTGTCAAACGCGCTTTGACGTGTAGCCTTTGTAATATGTATGGAAGGACGTGTTTGTTATCTTACGTGTTTGTAGACGAGAATATATAATTGTATATGTAGAGTATGTTGCAAGCATTTGTAGTAATTGTACTGTTCTTGTACACGTGCCAAGTGCATAATTAAGTTATTCAACACCAAACCTATTAAGACTGAGGGAGAATGTGACCATAGAAAGACCCACCATTTATAAAAACGGAGTGCGCTACATAAAACATAGGCGTTACAATAAGGAGAGGGGGATGAGGGGGTTGAACCCCCTCAATGTTTTGGGGGAGAGATGGAGATAGGCTTAGGCCCCAATATTTCGCTAATGTGTGGAGTTGGAAGTTGCTGGTTAGTCTTACGTGCACATGGAAGGTTTAGCTAACCTCAGGCCCTCCAACATTCACCACGTTCCGACGTCTATATAAACTATTGAATTCCAACAACGGGTAGAATATTGACAGTTCATGTTAGCGTTTCGCCAAGACAACGGTCCACGCACGAACATATTTCGTAATTAGTGTGTTAATTGGTGACATAAAATACACCATTTAAAAAATTTCGCAATACTTTATATCAAGCAAGAATGAAGCTAATTAACGTTGTAGCAGTTAAGAGCATTTCATGTATATTTAACAATGCGTATTCAAACTTGTCAAGTATTGTTTTTTTACAAGTGGGCTCTTCTGTGACTTAAAATTGCATTTTATTTTCAATTTCGTTCTCGTGTACACAACTATGTCTCCTTAAGCGTTGTCGCCAACTCCAACCACATCCAAGAAGGCATGTAGTCACGCAAGTGCTGGTGATCGCGGTTCAGGTGGTTAACTAGAAGACAGTGTTTGGCAATATTTGTGTATGAATAGTCTTCGCGCATTAAGTGCAGCGCGGCTGAATGCCTCACAGAGAAGTCGAAATGGTATTCGATTGAATGTCTGCCAGGAAGTAAAGTGTAAAGCGCTTTGAGCAGTCCTGAGGACTGGATACTGCGCTATATAAGAACTTACCTTTACTTTTACTTTTTTATTACCTTTGGAGAAAACGTACAACCGAATGGACGTATTCTTGCTTTCATGACTAATACTCAACTCCATATGATAGCATGACTTCTGCATTACACGTTTTTACACTTTACTCACACTACATAAAACATCATGCGTTACATCTTTTTTAATGGATATCCAAGAAGCACTATTGTTTGCCAGATATCTTGCGTGGTGTATATGTGCAAGACAGACATACAATGTCAATATCATTGGTCAATATTGTGAAAACAACGGTTACGTCTTAGAACGTTCGACTTGGATGTCGTAATAAACATGAATACCTCGTTGTTTAAATAATACCAACATCTTTATAAAACACATTTTCACAAAATATCGTCATCCGTGTGATTTGGCAATATTTTCTTGTAGGTTTATTTAACATCAGCAGTGGGCTTCGACAGGTGTGGATGAAAACAACAAATGCTTTACGATTTCTTCATGGTCTGCATTTACAGGACATATGATAGCCAGAAATGTTTGGGAAAGCAGCTGATCGGAGTGAGAATAATGGTGCCTCCGAGGTTATAGTAGAAGTGCGATCTGGGTTAAGTGAGGAGGACGTTGTACTGCCGCATGTCGAAGCGCATTCCTGCCCACTTCTCGGGGCTCTTTAGGTCGTACTGTAGGGTGAGGTAATTTTGACAGGAGAGGAAGATCTCCCGATATATAGCAGGCAGTCATCCGAAGTCACCGTACTATGGACATCACAGTGTCCGGCAAATTACGTAGGAACAGTAATTAATTCTACCTTGGAGGACGCCGAACTCTATTGCAGAGGCCTCACCCTCTGTGTCCATTCTCATTATGCGTTTGGTCAAGAAGTGTGTCAGCCAGATGTGGATATGGTGGTCCAACTTGAGGGGCACTGTATCAAAGGGTCCTTCAATAATAACATTTCACTTTTGATCGGTGTCACTACAAATTTGGTGATCCTTAATTTTTCACCCCACTGAAATGATAAATGCAGTTGTGCTGAATTCGTTTCATGGGATATGTGACAAACCAGAAAAACAAAAACACCATATTGTTGTATTTCCTTGAACAGTACGCTTTCACTTTTGAATGGAAGTCACCATATATTTTGAGTGCATCCATGGGCCCGAACTGTCAGAGTTTGAGAAAGCATACCTTCCCGAATTTTAGGAAAGTCAGCATTATGAAGAAAGCTTCTTTGTGGTAAACACCGCACGTGCGATCGAAGCAGTGGGCCAAGATTAGTACGACAACAATGTTGTACTAAATCGGTGATCGTTGACATACCGCATTCCATCCATGTCCCATTAATGTAGAGCTCACTCGCCCTTTGCAAATGTCCTACGCCACAGTCCAGCAGCAAGCAGGCGGGAAAGGTCTCAATGCTGAAGAATTGATTGACCCTCTTCTCTCGCATACACATCGTATTGCAGTAAAGAACCTTTTCATGAGTGCATTTTTCAGAGAAGAAACTCATCCGTACCGTCACTCCTTCCCATTTCCTTTCCACAACCAACATCACCACGCTTGATGAGTGCAGACACTGTTGTTATTTCTCACAACATGAAGCACTTAG